>JBAIZL010000003.1:14291372-14461372 GCA_036971475.1 Prosapia bicincta | reverse complement strand
TTTTCTAAAGCCACAGTTTTTAATCTTAAAGAAAATATTCCCGTAAATATATGAATCATTTGTAGACACAAAATTCTTTTTACTTCGAATCCTTTTAAGAAATGTGACAAATAAAAAATACAAAAGCACCATATTTTATTTACATAATAATAATCAACAAAATCAGTTCCTCGTCATCAGTATTGAGTATTAGTCTTTGAACGACTAGTTTATTTTATATATTTTACAGGTAAAATGGCAAGATGTAGGAATAGGTGAATCCTTATCAAAAGTGATCATCAAATAGGAAAACAATTAATTATTACTGTAATAAATAGAGAACAAAGTACTGTATATTTTACAGTTCGAAAATTTGGGAAAACTACATTTCTAACTACTGGAGAAATATATGCAATTGACTATATACTCAAAACCTAAAACAGATTTCATTTCCTTTCTTTAACATTTTCCTGTCATGCATGTGTAATATTGGTTTAGTGTGTAAAATGAAAAGTGTGGTGAGTCTAATACTTAATTCCAAAAAAACGTTCGTAAAATTTATTTCTGCAAGACAAAACTGCTGTGTTGGTTTCTTGCGTGCAGGGAAAATTATTTGAAAACAATAATTGTAAATTATTAAAAACAAAGCAAAATAGTAAAACACCTTTGTTTTGTTTCAATTCTTTACCTATAAAAAGTTTGAAAATTCTGGAGACTTGTACATGACTATAGTAATAGCAAAATGCGAGTGGCCTTGGACGACAGGTAGTCTCACTCACACAAAGGCAGAGGATTAGTATTCCTTCCGGCGCTCTGTTTATTAGTCACCCAAGGGTGCTTCCTTAATCAAACTCTAATTTTTTTAAATTTGATAACACACCTCAGAAAGTTTAGCATAAATTAATTCTGCACATCCTTACGAGGAAATTGATACCAAAGAATTTACTGTCACTGTTCATGAGGGGATAACAAGAAATAAAAACACTGTAAAAACACTAAAGGAAAACACAGTACTTAATACGTTAAAGTGACTAATAGCTACTTAAGTAAATCATAGATTGTATGGTATCATTCTACTTGTAACTTTAAGTAGAATCAATATTTAATAACTATTTTTAGTTAAGTTTAAAACTTAAAAAGTTAGAGTTTGGTTAGAAGATATCATTAAATGACTGAAATATGACTAAATAACACTCAGGTGTGTCCTATTCCTCTGCTTTCGTAAGAGCGAGTGTGCATAGGTGCGAGAGAAACTCACCTGGCGTCCAGGGGCATTCGTAGTTTGATATAACTATAACTGTCTAAAATAAATAACACGAGCTTAATATAGATTTATTTTTTATAAAATAAAAATTAAGATTTATACGAATTGAAATTTTAGCTTTTATATTTGTTTGAATCCAGTTATTGTATTTCCATACGTATTAAATAAAGCTCATGCTCGTGCACACAAAATTTATAAGAAAAAAAATTGAAGGAAAAAATAAAATTTATTGCTAAAAACCTTTATTGTTCATACAACATTAAAATAAAACAATTACCAGTAAACTTAACTATACAAAGCCCGATAATTCTATAGCGTTTAATGATTTTTTAAAAATAATCATGGCTGTCAGAGTGCCTGATGAGCAATGATGATATTTCAACCAATTTTGAATGGAGCATATGCATTTCCAAAACTTCTTGAGGTGAGTAGTATTTCTCACCTTCAACAAATGTTAACAACGTTGTAATATCAGATGGAACATTACTCCATGAAACGTTTACTTTTTCTTTAACTATTTCTTGATTAGGTTGGTTAATTGCCATCTGTTTGTACTGTATTTCCGTTGAGCCACATCTTGTAGCAACAAAGAATGGTGCTGGATTGATTTGTTTTGAAAATGTGCTAGTTAATAGAACGTTATGCATGGTATAATGCCGTATAAAAGAGCTTTTACTGTATCGGATAAAAGAATTCGAAGAATCAGAAAATTACTTGTTTCAGGAAAATCACCCCATATTCTGCGTGGGAAATCTTGTAGGAGACAAACTTATTCAACACTAGATCAAGTCTTTCCCTGCAATTGAAGTCATCAAAAGTATTGATGTATTTGCCATAAGATTTGATAGTTGTAAAAATAAATAATTTTTACTAAGAAAAATAACCTCAATCTAATTGTTGGGTAAACTTTCATTACAACTATTGCGAAGAAAATTTCTAGTTTTGGCAGTCCAGAACATGATACGTGTTAGTTCTGTAAAGTAAGAAAAGTTAGACCTAGAAGTAAAATTTTAACGACACGGCTAAAAGATATATTGAGCCAAAAATATTTGTCCCCTGGAGATATTCCAAAAAATTGTATACAGCCATTATAGAATTAGAAAAATCATCTAAAAACAATAATGACATTTTTGGTCTTCTTTTCAATTTTATGCAGAATATTGAACGGTCGAAAATGTCTATACATGACAGATACAGAAAAACTATTCCTAACATATTTTGTATCCAACGTGAAAACAATCACTGCAGATTATTTCGTCATCGCGAAGAGTTGACGAAAAAAAGGGACCCAAAAATGTAGCTTAATTTTTTTATCTTAACGAGCATCTCTCTGTTCAGAACACATTCTTCCTAACAATTGCCACGGTCAGAATAAACACAATTTGTCAGCGTACTGTTTTAACTAATATTAATAGATTAAACAAAAGCAATTATTTTCAACCTTAAAAACATTATAATACTTACAAATTTTCAGTTGTAGTTACAAAATTCATGAGTTTATAGCCGCCAAAAAAACTACCTGTTATATCATACTACCCTAAAATTCATTACTCATATCCTAGACTGAATTTAACTTTTTAGTAAAGCATATAATTGTCTTCTTTACAGTATTAAAATATTGAATTAAAATAAATTTAAAGTATTTATTGACATATTATTCACCTTAGTATGTGTTGAATGAATAAATGAGGTGTTAATAAGACATACAGAATATTAAACAATAAAAAAAAAAAAAAAAATACTTTTAAAAGCCTTGCAGAAGAAAGTTATAAACATACGAAGTTGTAAAAGTTAATTAGCCTTATATTACCTACAAGATATTAAAAGCATTTAATAAAATAAAAAACTCAATAGCATGGTTACAAAGTTGTTGAAATATTCAGTAAATGTCTTCGACTCAATTTTTTTTCCATCTCAAATTACATATGTTCAATTATTAAATAGTGAATAACCAATGGACTTCCAAAAAGTACAACTTCTGTGTCGTGTTGAAAATAATAAAAAACAGCTATTTACATGGCGAGTAGGTGTGACAATAGCAATAAAGCCAATACATTCCAATACTGGGTTAATCAATTATGTATTATTATTGGTAGAATATTAGCGTCGCATGCACGCAATAGGTTAGTAGGAGTTTGGAATCACAATAAGCGTTGTATAACGTAGCTGGAGAACGTTGTCTTCAGATCTGGTGAATATATTTACTTAGAGTTTATATTTGCTAAGATCCCCACGGCAAGTTGAAAGCTTCTCATGCACAGTTTTCTTAACGTGTTAAGATACTTGTAGCCGGTAGCAGGCTATCATCCCTTGCATACTTTAGATAATACAATATTCTAGCTCGAAAAAACTACGCGTGCTTTCATACCTTTGTATATTGTAGTTCAATTTTGAAAAGGTTTCTTGATCTTTGTCCTACGATATTAGTTCAATCAGGTAGGAGCTACTCGTGCATTGTTTACTTGTGATGTTACGGTACTTCTAGTGCATTGTTCTCTTGTTATGGTACGATTCTTCAAGCAGGTAGGAACTTCTCGTGCATTGTTTACTTGTGATGCTACGATTGCTCTGCAGGAATTTAATTCTAGTGCATTGTTCTCTTCTAATGGTACGTTACTTCAAACAGGTAGTAACGTCTCGTGCATTGTTTACTTTGATGGTACGTTTGCTCTGCAGGAATTTAATTTTAGTGCATTGTTCTCTTGTCATGGTACGTTAGGAATGTTCTTAATGCTCTATAGGAATGTGATTCAAGTGCATTGTACTCTTATCTTGGTGCGTTACTTCAAGCACGAAGTAACATCTCGTGCACTATTTACTGGTTATGTTACGATTGCTCTGCAGGAATGTACTACTAGTGCATTGTTCTCTTGTCATGGTATGTTACCTCAAGCTGTTACGAACGTCTATTACATTGTTTACTTGTGATGGTACCTTTGCTCTGCAGGAATGTACTTCTAGTACACTGTTCTCTTGTCATGGTACGTTACTTCAAGCAGGTAGTAACTTCCCGTGCAATGTTTACTCGTGATGTTACGATTGCTCAGTAGGAATGTAATTCTAGTGCATTGTTCTCTTGTAATGGTACGTTACATTCATGCAGGTAGGAGCTTCTCGAGCATGGTTTACTTGAAAGGTTACGATTGCTCTGCAGGAATTTAATTCTAATGCATTGTTCTCTTGTCATGGTACGTTACTTCAAGCAGGTAGTAACGTCTCGTGCAATGTTTACTCGTGATGTTACTATTGCTCAGTAGAAATGTAATTCTAGTGCATTGTTCTCTTGTAATGGTACGTTACTTCAAGCAGGCAGAAATGTCTCGTGCATGGTTTACTTGTAATGTTACTAATGCTCTGCAAGAATGTAATTCAAGTGCATTGTTCTCTTATCTTGGTACGTTACTTCAAGCAGGAAGTAACATCTCGTGCATTGTTTACTTGTTATGTTACGATTGCTCTGCAGGAATTTAATTCTAGTGCATTGTTCTCTTGTCATGGTACATTACTTCAAGCAGGTAGTAACTTCTCGTGCAATGTTTACTCGTGATGTTACGATTGCTCAGTAGGAATGTACTTCTAGTGCATTGTTCTCTTGTAATGGTACGTTACGTCAAGCAGGTAGTAACTTCTTGTGCATGGTTTATTTGTAATGATACGATTGCTCTGCAGGAATGTACTTCTAGTACACTGATCTCTTATCTTGGTACGTTACTTCAAACAGGTAGTAACATCTCGTGCATTGTTTACTTGTTATGTTACGATTGCTCTGCAGGAATGTACTTCTAGTGCATTGTTCTCTTGTCATGGTACGTTACTTCAAGCAAGTAGGAACTTCTCGTGCATTGTATACTCGTGATGTCACGATTGCTTTGCAGGAATGTACTAGTAGTGCATTTTTCTCTTGTCATGGTATAATACTTCAAGCTGTTACGAACGTCTATTACATTGTTTACTTGTGATGGTACAATTGCTCTGCAGGAATGTACTTCTAGTGCACTTTACTCTTGTAATGGTACGTTACTTCAAGCAGGTAGTAACTTCTCGTGCATTGTTAACTCGTGATGTTACGATTGCTCAGTAGGAATGCACATCTAGTGCATTGTTCTCTTGTAATGGTACGTTACTTCAAGCAGGCAGAAATGTCTCGTGCATGGTTTACTTGTAATGTTACTAATGCTCTGCAGGAATGTAATTCAAGTGCATTGTTCTCTTATCTTGGTACGTTACTTCAAGCAGGTAGGAGCTTCTCGTGCATGGATTACTTGTTATGTTACGATTGCTCTGCAGGAATGTAATTCAAGTGCATTGTTTACTTGTTATGTTACGTTTGCTCAGTAAGAAT
Source organism: Prosapia bicincta (assembly GCA_036971475.1). NCBI lineage: Eukaryota > Metazoa > Arthropoda > Insecta > Hemiptera > Cercopidae > Prosapia > Prosapia bicincta. Next base: position 14,455,787 of record JBAIZL010000003.1, on the reverse strand, counting down.
GTAACTCTAGTGCATTGTACTCTTGTAATGGTACGTTACATCAAGCAGGTAGGAACTTCTCGTGCATGGTTTACTTGTAATGTTACGATTGCTCTTAGGAATGTGATTCAAGTGCATTGTTCTCTTATCTTGGTGCGTTACTTCAAGAAGGAAGTAACATCTCGTACATTGTTTACTAGTTATGTTACGATTGCTCTGCATTAATTTAATTCTAGTGCAGTGTTCTCTTGCCATGGTACGTTACTTCAAGCAGGAAGTAACATCTCGTGCATTGTTTACTTGTTATGTTACGATTGCTCTGCAGGAATGTACTTCTAGTGCATTGTTCTCTTGTCATGGTACTTTATTTCAAGCAAGTAGGAACTTCTAGTGCATTGTTTACTCGTGATGTCACGATTGCTTTGCAGGAATGTACTACGGGTGCATTGTTCTCTTGTCATGGTATGTTACTTCAAGCTGTTACGAACGTCTATTACATTGTTTACTTGTGATGGTACAATTGCTCTGCAGGAATGTACTCCTAGTGCACTTTTCTCTTGTCATGGTACGTTACTTCAAACAGGTAGTAGCGTCTCGTGAATTGTTTACTTGTTATGTTACGATTGCTCTGCAGGAATTTAATTCTAGTGCATTATTCTCTTGTCATGGTACGTTACTTCAAGCAGGTAGGAACTTCTCGTGCAATGTTTACTCGTGTTGTTACGATTGGTCAGTAGGAATGTACTTCTAGTGCAGTGTTCTCTTGTAATGGTACGTTACTTCAAGCAGGTAGAAACTTCTCGTGCATGGTTTACTTATAATGTTACGAATGCTCTGTAAGAATTTAATTCTAGTGCATTGCTCTCTTGTCATGGTACGTTACTTCAAGCAGGTAGTAACGTCTCGTGCATTGTTTAATTGTTATGTTACGATTGCTCTGCAGGAATTTAATTCTCGTGCATTGTTCTCTTGTCATGGTACGTTACTTCAAGCAGGAAGTAACATCTCGTGCATTGTTTACTTGTTATGTTACGATTGGTCAGTAGGAATGTACTTCTGGTGCAGTGTTCTCTTGTAATGGTACGTTACTTCAAGCAGGTAGTAACGTCTCATGCAATGTTTACTCGTGTTGTTACGATTGTTCAGTAGGAATGTGCTTCTAGTGCATTGTTCTCTTGTAATGGTACGTTACTTCAAGCAGGTGGTAAATTCTCGTGCATTGATTACTTGTTATGTTACGATTGCTCTGCAGGAATTTAATTCTAGTGCATTGTTCTCTTGTAATGGTACGTTACTTCAAACAGGTAGTAACGTCTCGTGCATTGTTTACTTATTATGTTACGATTGCTCTGCAGGAATGTACTTCTAGTGCATTGTTGTCTTGTCATGGTACGTTACTTCAAGCAGGTAGTAACTTCTCGTGCAATGTTTACTCGTAATGTTACGATTGTTCAGTAGGAATGTACTTCTAGTGCATTGTTCTCTTGTAATTTTACGTTACTTCAAACAGGTAGTAACGTCTCGTGCATTGTTTACTTGTTATTTTACGATTGCTCTGCAGGAATTTAATTCTAGTGCATTGTTCTCTTGTCATGGTACTTTATTTCAAGCACGTAGGAACTTCTCGTGCATTGTTTACTCGTGATGTCACGATTGCTTTGCAGGAATGTACTACTAGTGCATTGTTCTCTTGTCATGGTATGTTACTTTAAGCTGTTACGAACGTCTATTACATGGTTTACTTGTGATGGTACAATTGCTCTGCAGGAATGAACTTCTAGTGCACTTTACTCTTGTCATGGTACGTTACTTCAAACAGGTAGTAACGTCTCGTGAATTATTTACTTGTAATGTTACGATTGCTCAGTAGGAATGTACTTCTAGTGCATTGTACTCTTGTCATGGTACGTTACTTCAAGCAGGTAGTAACTTCTCGTGCAATGTTTACTCGTGATGTTAGGATTGCTCAGTAGGAATTTTCTTTTTGTGGATTTTTATCTTGTCATGGTACGTTACTTCAAGCAGGTAGGAGCTTCTCGTGCATGGTTTACTTGTGATGTTACGATTGCTCTGAAGGAATCTACTTCTAGTGCATTGTTGTCTTGTCATGGTACGTTACTTCAAGCAGGTAGTAACTTCTCGCGCATTGTTTACTCGTGATGTTACGATTGCTCAGTAGGAATGCACTTCTAGTGTATTCTTCTCTTTTAATCGTACGTTACTTCAAGCAGGTAGGAGCTTCTCGTGCATGGTTTACTTGTTATGTTACGATTGCTCTGCAGGAATGTAATTCAAGTGCATTGTTCTCTTATCTTGGTACATTACTTCAAGCAGGAAGTAACATCTCAGGCATGGTTTACTTCTTATGTTACGATTGCTCTGCAGGAATGTACTTCTAGTGCATTGTTCTCTTCTCATGTTACGTTAGTTCAAGCTTGTAGTAACTTCTCGTGCATTGTTTACTCGTGATGTCAAATTGCTTTGCAGGAATGTACTACTAGTGAATTGTTCTCTTATCATGGTATGTTACTTCAAGCTGTTACGAACGTCTATTACATTGTTTACTTGTGATGGTACCATTGCTCTGCAGGAATGTACTTCTAGTGCACTTTTCTCTTGTCATGATACGTTACTTCAAACAGGTAGTAACGTCTCGTGCATTGTTTACTTGTTATGTTACGATTGCTCTGCAGGAATTTAATTCTAGTGCATTGTTCTCTTGTCATGGTACGTTACTTCAAGCAGGTAGTAACGTCTCGTGCATTGTTTACTCGTGATGTTACGATTGCTCAGTAGAAATGCACATCTAGTGCATTGTTCTCTGGTAATGGTACGTTACTTCAAGCAGGTAGGAACTTCTCGTGCATGGTTTACTTGTTATGTTACGATTGCTCTGCAGGAATGTAATTCAAGTACATTGTTCTCTCACCTTGGTACGTTACTTCAAGCAGGAAGTAACATCTAGTGCATTGTTTACTTGTTATGTTACGATTGCTCTGCAGGAATTTACTTCTACTGCATTGTTCTCTTCTCATGGTACGTTACTTCAAGCAGGTAGTAAATTCTCGTGCAATGTTTACTCGTGATATTACGTTTGCTCAGTAAGAATGTAACTCTAGTGCATTGTTGTCTTGTAATGGTACGTTACTTCAAGCAGGTATTAACTTCTCGTGCATGGTTTACTTGTAATGTTACGATTGCTCTTAGGAATGTGATTCAAGTGCATTGTTCTCTTATCTTGTTGCGTTACTTCAATTAGGAAGTAACATCTCGTACATTGTTTACTTGTTATGTTACGATTGCTCTGCATTAATTTAATTCTAGTGCATTGTTCTCTTGTCATGGTACGTTACTTCAAGCAGGAAGTAACATCTCGTGCATTGTTTACTTGTTATGTTACGATTGCTCTGCAGGAATGTACTTCTAGTGCATTGTTCTCTTGTCATGGTACTTTATTTCAAGCAAGTAGGAACTTCTAGTGCATTGTTTACTCGTGATGTCACGATTGCTTTGCAGGAATGTACTACGGGTGCACTGTTCTCTTGTCATGGTATGTTACTTCAAGCTGTTACGAACGTCTATTACATTGTTTACTTGTGATGGTACAATTGCTCTGCAGGAATGTACTCCTAGTGCAATATTCTCTTGTCATGGTACGATACTTCAAACAGGTAGTAGCGTCTCGTGAATTGTTTACTTGTTATGTTACGATTGTTCTGCAGGAATTTAATTCTAGTGCATTATTCTCTTGTCACGGTACGTTACTTCAAGCAGGTAGGAACTTCTCGTGCAATGTTTACTCGTAATGTTACGATTGTTCAGTAGGAATGTACTTCTAGTGCATTGTTCTCTTGTAATTTTACGTTACTTCAAACAGGTAGTAACGTCTCGTGCATTGTTTACTTGTTATGTTACGATTGCTCTGCAGGAATTTAATTCTAGTGCATTGTTCTCTTGTCATGGTACTTTATTTCAAGCACGTAGGAACTTCTCGTGCATTGTTTACTCGTGATGTCACGATTGCTTTGCAGGAATGTACTACTAGTGCATTTTTCTCTTGTCATGGTATGTTACTTTAAGCTGTTACGAACGTCTATTACATTGTTTACTTGTGATGGTACAATTGCTCTGCAGGAATGAACTTCTAGTGCACTTTACTTTTGTCATGGTACGTTACTTCAAACAGGTAGTAACTTCTCGTGAATTATTTACTTGTAATGTTACGATTGCTCAGTAGGAATGTTCTTTTTGTGGATTTTTATCTTGTCATGGTACGTTACTTCAAGCAGGTAGGAGCTTCTCGTGCATGGTTTACTTGTGATGTTACGATTGCTCTGAAGGAATCTACTTCTAGTGCATTGTTGTCTTGTCATGGTACGTTACTTCAAGCAGGTAGTAACTTCTCGCGCATTGTTTACTCGTGATGTTACGATTGCTCAGTAGGAATGCACTTCTAGTGTATTGTTCTCTTTTAATCGTACGTTACTTCAAGCAGGTAGGAGCTTCTCGTGCATGATTTACTTGTTATGTTACGATTGCTCTGCAGGAATTTAATTCAAGTGCATTGTTCTCTTATCTTGGTACATTACTTCAAGCAGGAAGTAACATCTCGGGCATGGTTTACTTCTTATGTTACGATTGCTCTGCAGGAATGTACTTCTAGTGCATTGTTCTCTTCTCATGTTACGTTAGTTCAAGCAGGTAGTAACTTCTCGTGCATTGTTTACTCGTGATGTCAAGATTGCTTTGCAGGAATGTACTACTAGTGAATTGTCCTGTTGTCATGGTATGTTACTTCAAGCTGTTACGAAAGTCTATTACATTGTTTACTTGTGATGGTACCATTGCTCTGCAGGAATGTACTTCTAGTGCACTTTTCTCTTGTCATGTTACGTTACTTCAAACAGGTAGTAACGTCTCGTGCATTGTTTACTTGTTATGTTACGATTGCTCTGCAGGAATTTAATTCTAGTGCATTGTTCTCTTGTCATGGTACGTTACTTCAAGCAGGTAGTAACTTCTCGTGCAATGTTTACTCGTGATGTTACGTTTGGTCAGTAGGAATGTGCTTCTAGTGCAATGTTCTCTTGTCATGGTACGATACTTCAAGCAGGTAGTAACGTCTCGTGCAATGTTTACTCGTGATGTTACGTTTGGTCAGTAGGAATTTAATTCTAGTGCATTGTTCTCTTGTCATGGTACGTTACTTCAAGCAGGTAGTAACTTCTCGTGCAATGTTTACTCGTGATGTTACGTTTGGTCAGTAGGAATGTACTTCTAGTGCAGTGTTCTCTTGTCATGGTACGTTACTTCAAACAGGTAGTAACGTCTCGTGCATTGTTTACTTGTTATGTTACGATTGCTCTGCAGGAATTTAATTCTAGTGCATTGTTCTCTTGTCATGGTACGTTACTTCAAGCAGGTAGTAACTTCTCGTGCAATGTTTACTCGTGATGTTACGTTTGGTCAGTAGGAATGTGCTTCTAGTGCAATGTTCTCTTGTCATGGTACGATACTTCAAGCAGGTAGTAACGTCTCGTGCAATGTTTACTCGTGATGTTACGTTTGGTCAGTAGGAATGTGCTTCTAGTGCAATGTTCTCTTGTCATGGTACGTTACTTCAGCAGGTAGTAACTTCTCGTGCATTGTTTACTCGTGATGTTACGATTGCTCAGTAGGAATGTACTTCTAGTGCATTGTTCTCTTGTCATGGTACGTTACTTCAGCAGGTAGTAACTTCTCGTGCATTGTTTACTCGTGATGTCACGATTGCTCTGCAGGAATGTACTAGTAGTGCATTGTTCTCTTGTCATGGTATGTTACTTCAAGTTGTTACGAACGTCTATCACATTGTTTACTTGTGATGGTACAATTGCTCTACAGGAATGTACTTCTAGTGCACTTTTCTCTTGTCATGGTACGTTACTTCAAGCAGGTAGGAACTTCTCGTGCAATGTTTACTCGTGATGTTGCGATTGGTTAGTAGGAATGTACTTCTAGTGCAGTGTTCTCTTGTAATGGTACGTTACTTCAAGCAGGTAGTAACTTCTCATGCAATGTTTACTCGTGATGTTACGTTTGGTCAGTAGGAATGTGCTTCTAGTGCAATGTTCTCTTGTCATGGTACGAAACTTCAAGCAGGTAGTAACTTCTCGTGCAATGTTTACTCGTGATGTTACGATTGCTCAGTAGGAATGTACTTCTAGTATTGTTCTCTTGTCGTGGTACGTTACTTCAGCAGGTAGTAACTTCTCGTGCAATGTTAACTCGTGATGTTACGATTGCTCAGTAGGAATGTACTTCTAGTGCATTGTTCTCTTGTCATGGTACGTTAATTGAAGCAGGTAGTAACTTCTCGTGCAATGTTTACTCGTTATGTTACGATTGGTCAGTAGGAATGCACTTCTAGTGCATTGTTCTCTTTTAATGGTACGTTACTTCAAGCAGGTAGGAGCTTCTCGTGCATTGTTTACTTGTAATGGTACGATTGCTCTGCAGGAATGTACGTCTAGTGCATTGTTCTCTTGTCATGGTATGTTACTTCAAGCTGTTACGAACGACTATTACATTGTTTACTTGTGATGGTACAAATGCTCTGCAGGAATGTACTTCTAGTGCACTTTTCTCTTGTCATGATACGTTACTTCAAACAGGTAGTATCGTCTCGTGCATTGTTTACTTGTTATGTTAGGATTGCTCTGCAGGAATGTAGTTCTAGTGCATTGTTCTCTTATCATGGTACGTTACTTCAAGCAGGTAGTAACTTCTCGTGCAATGTTTACTCGTGATGTTACGATTGGTCAGTAGGAATGTACTTCTAGTGCATTGTTCTCTTGTAATTTTACGTTACTTCAAACAGGTAATAACGTCTCGTGCATTGTTTACTTGTTATGTTACGATTGCTCTGCGGAATTTAATTCTAGTGCATTGTTCTCTTGTCATGGTACGTTAATTGAAGCAGGTAGTAACTTCTCGTGCAATGTTTACTCATTATGTTACGATTGGTCAGTAGGAATGTACTTCTCGTGCATTGTTCTCTTGTCTTGGTACGTTACTTCAAGCAGGTAGTATCGTCTCGTGCATGGTTTACTTGTAATGTTACGATTGCTCTGCAGGAATGTACTTCTAGTGCATTGTTCTCTTGTTATGGTACGTTACTTCAAGCAGGTAGTAACTTCTCGTGCATTGTTTACTCGTAATGTTACGTTACTTTGATTTATTTGAACGAACATTGTGTTTAAAATTATTTGTGAAATAGGTCATTCTTCTAAAAAAATTTGATTAGGCAGGACAATCCTTAATTATGTAATAAATTTACTGCAATTTTTAAGATCAATTATTTCCTTCCGAATTAAGATATCAAAAACGTTATATAAATTGCGCTTCTCTGCTATTTTTGTTTGTTTCTAAAATGAGTGACATAACTTGCGCATAAATATTCTAAAGGAATTAATGTCTAAAATAATGTGTTACAAGGTAGGAACGTCCCATGAATTGTTTACTTGTGTTGTTGCGATTGCTCTGCAGACATGTATATTTCGTGACTTTTGCTTTTGTTATGGTACCTTCATGCAGGTAGGAACTTCTCGACGATTGTATACTTGCGATGTTATTGCTCTGTAAGATTGTCTTTTCAGTGCAATGTTCTCTTGTTATGGTACGAAACTTGAAGCAGGTAGGAACTTCTCGTGCATTGTTTACTAGTAATGGTACGATTGCTCTGCAGGAATGTAGGTCTAGTGCCTTGGTCTCTTGTTATGGTACGTTACTTCAAGCAGGTAGGAGCTTCTCGTGCATTGTTTACTTGTAATGGTACGATTGCTCTGCAGGAATGTACGTCTAGTGCATTGTTCTCTTGATATGGTACGATACTTCAAGCAGGTAGAAACTTCTTATGCATTGTTTACTTTGATGGTACGATTGCTCTGCAGGAATGTACTTGTAGTGCATTGTTATCTTGTTATGGTACGTTACTCCATGCAGGTAGAAACTTCTTATGCATTGTTTACTTTGATAGTACGTTTGCTCTGCAGGAATGTACTTCTAGTGCATTGTTATCTTGATATGGTGAGATACTTCAAGCAGGTAGGAACTTCTCATGCATTGTTTACTTTGATGGTACGATTGTTCTGCAGGAATGTACTTCTATTGCATTGTTTACTTTGACATTACGATTGCTCTGCAGGAATGTACTTCTAGTGGGTTTGTATTTTTTTATGTAACGATACTTCTAGCAGGTAGGAAGTTCTCGTGCATTGTTTACTTTGATGGTATGTTTGCTCTTGCAAGGAATGTACTTCTAGAGCCTTGGTCTCTTGTTATGGTACGTTACTGCAAGCAGGTATTAAATTCTTATGGATTGTTTACTTTGATGGTACGATTGTTCTGCAGGAATGTACTTCTAGTGCATTGTTTACTTTGATGGTACTTTTGCACTGCAGGAATGCACTTCTAGTGACTTAGTATTTTTTTATGTAACGATACTTCTAGCAGGTAGGAACGTCTCGTGCATTGTTTACTTTGATTGTACGATTGCACTGCAGGAATGTACTTCTCGTGCATTGTTTACTTGTAATGGTACGATTGCTCTGCAGGAATGTATTTCACGTGAATTGTTTACTTGTAATGGTACCATTGCTGTGCAGGAATGTACTTCTCATGCATTATTTACTTTGATGTTACGATTGCTCTGCAGGAATGTACTTCTAGTGCATTGGTATCTTGTCATCTTACGATACTTCAAGCAGGTAGGAACTTCTCATGCATTGTTTACTTTGATGGTACGATTGTTCTGCAGGAATGTATTTCTAGTGCATTGTTTACTTTGATGGTACGATTGTTCTGCAGTAACGTACGTCTAGTGCATTGTTTACTTTGATGGCACGTTTGGTCTGCAAGAATGTACTTCTCGTGCATTGTTTACTTTGTTGGTACTTTTGCTCTGCAGGAATGTACGTCTAGTGCATTCTTACCTTGATATGGTACGATACTTCAAACAGGTAGGAACCTCTCGTGCATTGTTTACTTTGATGGTACGATTGCTCTGCAGGAATGTACTTATCGTGCATTGTTTACTTGTAATAGTACGATTGCTCTGCAGGAATGTATTTCACGTGCATTGTTTACTTGTAATGGTACCATTGCTCTGCAGGAATGTACTTCTCATGCATTGTTTACTTTGATGGTACGATTGCTCTGCAGGAATGTACTTCTAGTGCATTGGTATCTTGTCATCTTACGATACTTCAAGCAGGTAGGAACGTCTCATGCATTGTTTACTTTGATGGTACGATTGCTCTGCAGGAATGTACTTCTAGTGCATTGGTATCTTGTCATCTTACGATATTTCAAGCAGGTAGGAACTTCTCATGCATTGTTTACTTCTAATGGTACGATTGCTCTGCAGGAATGTACTTATCATGCATTGTTTACTTTGATGGTACGATTGCTCTGCAGGAATGTACTTCTCGTGCATTGTTTACTTCTAATGGTACGATTGCTCTGCAGGAATGTACTTCTCATGCATTGTTTACTTTGATGGTACCATTGTTCTGCAGGAATGTACTTCTAGTGCATTGGTATCTTGTCATCTTACGATACTTCAAGCAGGTAGGAACGTCTCATGCATTGTTTACTTTGATGGTACGATTGCTCTGCAGGAATGTATTTCACGTGAATTGTTTACTTGTAATGGTACCATTGCTGTGCAGGAATGTACTTCTCATGCATTATTTACTTTGATGTTACGATTGCTCTGCAGGAATGTACTTCTAGTGCATTGGTATCTTGTCATCTTACGATACTTCAAGCAGGTAGGAACTTCTCATGCATTGTTTACTTTGATGGTACGATTGTTCTGCAGGAATGTATTTCTAGTGCATTGTTTACTTTGATGGTACGATTGTTCTGCAGTAACGTACGTCTAGTGCATTGTTTACTTTGATGGCACGTTTGGTCTGCAAGAATGTACTTCTCGTGCATTGTTTACTTTGTTGGTACTTTTGCTCTGCAGGAATGTACGTCTAGTGCATTCTTACCTTGATATGGTACGATACTTCAAACAGGTAGGAACCTCTCGTGCATTGTTTACTTTGATGGTACGATTGTTCTGCAGGAATGTATTTCTAGTGCATTGTTTACTTTGATGGTACGATTGTTCTGCAGTAACGTACGTCTAGTGCATTGTTTACTTTGATGGCACGTTTGGTCTGCAAGAATGTATTTCTCGTGCATTGTTTACTTTGTTGGTACTTTTGCTCTGCAGGAATGTACGTCTAGTGCATTCTTACCTTGATATGGTACGATACTTCAAACAGGTAGGAACCTCTCGTGCATTGTTTACTTTGATGGTACGATTGCTCTGCAGGAATGTACTTATCGTGCATTGTTTACTTGTAATAGTACGATTGCTCTGCAGGAATGTATTTCACGTGCATTGTTTACTTGTAATGGTACCATTGCTCTGCAGGAATGTACTTCTCATGCATTGTTTACTTTGATGGTACGATTGCTCTGCAGGAATGTACTTCTAGTGCATTGGTATCTTGTCATCTTACGATACTTCAAGCAGGTAGGAACGTCTCATGCATTGTTTACTTTGATGGTACGATTGCTCTGCAGGAATGTACTTCTAGTGCATTGGTATCTTGTCATCTTACGATACTTCAAGCAGGTAGGAACTTCTCATGCATTGTTTACTTCTAATGGTACGATTGCTCTGCAGGAATGTACTTATCATGCATTGTTTACTTTGATGGTACGATTGCTCTGCAGGAATGTACTTCTCGTGCATTGTTTACTTCTAATGGTACGATTGCTCTGCAGGAATGTACTTCTCATGCATTGTTTACTTTGATGGTACCATTGTTCTGCAGGAATGTACTTCTAGTGCATTGGTATCTTGTCATCTTACGATACTTCAAGCAGGTAGGAACGTCTCATGCATTGTTTACTTTGATGGTACGATTGCTCTGCAGGAATCTACTTCTCGTGCATTGTTTGCTTCTAATGGCACGATTGCTCTGCATTAATGTACTTCTCATGCATTGTTTACTTTGATGTTACGATTGCTCTGCAGGAATGTACTTCTAGTGCATTGGTATCTTGTCATCTTACGATACTTCAAGCAGGTAGGAACTTCTCATGCATTGTTTACTTTGATGGTACGATTGTTCTGCAGGAATGTACGTCTAGTGCATTGTTTACTTTGATGGTACGTTTGCTCTGCAGGAATATACGTCTAGTGCATTGTTACCTTGATATGGTACGATACTTCAAGCAGGTAGGAACTTCTCGTGCATTGTTTACTTTGATGGTACGATTGCTCTGTAGGAATGTACTTCTCGTGCATTGTTTACTTGTAATAGTATGATTGCTCTGCAGGAATGTATTTCACGTGCATTGTTTACTTGTAATGGTACCATTGCTCTGCAGGAATGTACTTCTCATGCATTGTTTACTTTGATGGTACGATTCCTCTGCAGGAATGTACTTCTAGTGCATTGGTATCTTGTCATCTTACGATACTTCAAGCAGGTAGGAACTTCTCATGCATTGTTTACGTCTAATGGTACGATTGCTCTGCAGGAATGTACTTATCATGCATTGTTTACTTTGATGGTACGTTTGCTCTGCTGGAATGTACTTCTAGTGCATTGTTTACTTTGGTGGTACGATTGCTCTGCAGGAATGTACTTCTAGTGGGTTTGTATTTTTTTATGTAACGATACTTTAAGCAGATACAAATTTTGTTTGTCTTTTCTACTTGACATGCTACTAAACTTATAGATATGGTAGAATTCAATGAATTAATATTTTACTTAGAGATGTAATATGTCCACATCATATAATTTAGTAAAAGCTTGAATTAAAAATGTATAAATCATGTTTTGTGATATGTTACAGGAAAAATGTCGAAGAACCTAGAAACGAAATTAATCAAGTTGATGTTTCTAATAGTTGGTGTACGCATTAAAAATTTTAATTTTGAAATAATCTTGTCATATATCATCCCTATGTCTTTCTTCTGGACCATCACTTTCGTGTTGGCCTTACTAAACGTCATCTATAATCATCACAACTACAAGATGGATGATCTAATCGATATCCTGTCTGAAAACCTTATCGGGGTGAGCATGATGATATTTGTCGTCATAAACGTTTCCCAAAGGCATACATTTCGTCTTGTTTACAAGACAATGGAAGAAGGATTGTTTACCTATGAGATTCCAATATTGAAAAATGCAGAAACAATTAAGTACAACTACTTAAGAAAATCCAGACTTTTAGTATACTGTGGTGTTACTTGCCTTGGAACATCTGCAGGGGCTAAGTACATTGCACCTCTTTTCATTGGAATTAATCAGATTATGTACCCTAATGACGATGTATTGGATCTACCCTTTCCATTCTTTTATTGGATTCCATTCTCTATAAATACTATTCCCCGGTACCTCTTTGCTTACTCTTTCGGATTAGTAACTGGAACTAGTATCATGTTGATATGTTTAAATTTGTTTTTCATTTCGTTAATAATAATTATGAATGTTTTATGTGAAATTGAAATTCTGTCACTGTCGATAAGAAGGCTGGAAGAGAGGGCGGTTACATTGGCTGAGCAAACGCCTTCACAGGCAGCAGATATGCAACATGTGTACAATTGTTTCAAGATACTAGCAAAGCAAGCTATTAGACACCACACACAAATTATAAAGTAAGTAGCAATAGAAAATGTTGATCTAAGGTATGTTTTAAACTTGAAATTAAAGAAATTGTTATATGTTTTTTTCTAAATTGGTAATGTTTGTAATATACATATTAAAAAAAATAGAGTGAAAATAAAATTATAGAAATTTATATATTTATGTAAACTTTTGTAATAGTTGTGGACGGACGCATAAATAAAAAAAATATAATAAACCTATGAAGGTATCGTAATATATACATAGTGTAACATAAATGGAACTAGGCTATCGCTAGTGAAATCGTGTAAGATTACTAGCAGTAACAACAGATATATACGTTGTAGTAAATATTGAATTCAGAAAGATTCTAATAATTATAACTCAGATTTTCAATATAAGACCTAATGTAGTAGAAACCTTTAATAAATTTAGTTGTAACTATATTTGTTATATTTATAATTACTTTATAATATGTGAAAGCTATAAGTGTAGAATTCTGTGTAGTAAACAATTAGCCAAGCAAGTAGGGATCTGTAAACCCATTTATTAGATTTTTAGGGGAATTAATGAGGATTCCGATAGTGTTATATTTTTGGCAAAGAACATCGTGTTTCTCTTAAATATTCCAAGTTTCTTATTTTACCTAATTAATCTTTTTTCTATATATTTTTTCTTATTCTCCTACTTTTGAAGAATGCTATCATATTAAACTAAATGAATAAGTAATAATAATAAGTAATAATGAAATTTCATTTAGTTTTCACCCACTTTGCTAACTCTGGATTGCTTTATATAATTATCGACAGAGGCTTATAGGTATTCTCTTATACAATATGTAATACAATTTTCAATATTTTTTTAGGTACGTCGGACATCTTAATCGCTTGTATGGGTTGTTCTTGTTATCCCTCGTGAATATAACTATTTTTTTAATCGCAATATCCAGCTACAGAATCAGCGTGGTAAGTAGATGAGAGTTTGTGTCACACAAAAAAGCAAAGGTACATTAAATATTAATGTTTTATTATTTAATTACGTTTAATTTTTACTACTTGCTATTGAGCTTATTATTACGAATGTGCCAAAATTTCTATCCCATCATTTGAATAATTCTAATCGGTTCATGCTACAGTAATTAAAATTTAATTACATCTACAGTCATTCAATCGGGTTCTAAATAGTTTTTCTTTTTCGTAATAGATTTCTTTTAGCTAGTTTTATTTTTTGTTTTGTCTGGGGTTGAAGTCTTTTGTTGTAGCTATAAGACGAAAACGTAATAAATCTCAAAACATAAATGAATTAAACAAATTTCTGTGAGAATTTTCGTTGTCGTTTATTTTACAACAATATTTTACATTTAGATTTTTTGTATCTTACATTTCTATTTATTTACGTTTTTAGGAAAAACGTTTGACTACTCCATCAGCGTTAACTCACTTAGGTACAACGATTGGGGCTCTTCTGGTTATTGCGTTTTACTGTTGGTTGGGACAGTTAGTCATAGATGCGGTAAGTATTCCACGTCCATTAATATCGCTGTACATTGATCATTGAATGAAGGTGAATACATAATTTGTATCATAAATAAATATAACAGATAAATATAACTAAACAAATTCGAAATATTTTTTGAATTATAGTTTATTGTATCACGAACAAACAAGTTTCTAAATTATTTCACTTAGAAATATGAGGTCAAGAAAATATAATGATAAACAAATAATATATACATTGATAATAGAATGTGTATTGGAATATTTTATCAATGGTTGTTCTACTTCTAATGTTTAGGCATTATTCAACAACTAGCCTCATCATTTTGCATACATTTTGAAATTAATTATAAATTAAGTTCTTTTGCATGCGTAGTAATCAAAGCGTCATAGATAATATGGGCGAAGCTACGTTCCACATAAAAAATTTTAACATTAATACAATTTTAGAGTACACTTATAATACAGTATGGTATATTTACGTACCACATAGCTACATACATCTTTTCTATTGTTTACTTATGTTTTCCTTCAATCCGAAATCACGAAAATTCTATTAAATATGCCCAACTCACACAGACACACAGTGAGACGACCTAATATATCTCAAAGTAGCATATTTTTGATAATACAAAAAGTATTTAAATATTATTTGAAATTTCAAAATAAAGAAGCTGGAAGTTTTTCGAAGTAGACGAGAGTGAAGCCAAAGGTTTGCAAGGTCGCTTATCAGGCGTGTGTAAACAGATAATGCGTTTCGGTAAATCGACGGGCTTAATTTGTAAGGAATAGGTTTCTAGTGAGAGGGATAATTTTGTTTTTCTCACAATTAAAATACTATTAATTTATATTATTTAAGGAAGTTTAAATAAAAAATAAAATTATATAAAGAAAACCCCAGAGGCTAAACAAGTAGTGTTCCTGCAATAGCAAAATATTAAATGAATGTTATAGGTAAAGAAAAGTTTTAAATATACTATTGCATAATTACGATTGAACATTTTGGTTGGTTTTTACACAAACTCCAGGGATTTATCCACTAGCAGATCACGCTCGTTGCCCCACAGGTACAAGGTTAGTCAGATGATATCATATTTTAAGAGAGGTTGAACAAGCGCGTTTCAGACCTATAGTAGCCATCCTCACCGTGTCCAATTGAGATGAAAGTACATAAATACGGTTACATTGAGTGTAGGCACTCATACACACGAATTGATTATTGTTAAACATTATACATTGAATTTTTAAACACCTAATTTCAGACAAATATTTTTTAAAGACTGTTAATTAAAAAAACTTGTTATTTTATTCGGTGTGATTTTTTTCTAGTTCTTTACAACCTTCTTTATATGGCGATAGTGTTTCTTCCAGACCTTGAATAAATTTAATGCCCGATCTATTGACTCGTAACACTAAAATGCTTCGCTACAGATGTAATGGTTTCGTAACAATTTAATTTAAGTAAAAGCTCATTTTTCCTAATCAACGGCATAGCATTATTTTGCTTTTACCTGTCCCTATTAGAGTTTGATACATTATAGCTTGGATAAACAACTAAAGGGAAAAGACAAAAATAAAGAAAACATTTGCACAAGTAGACGTGAAGCCTCCAAAACTAGCAGAAACGACAAGGAGATGCGACACCTGTTTGATAACTGACGAGAAAAACAAAATCTGAGATAGTTACGTCCGCAGGTACGACGTTTGGGTTTCGAAGACTACTAAATCAACAGTAAGTAAACAATAGTGATGCTAAAATTATGTATGGAGATGAATGCGGCGCTGGATTAACTCATCATTGTTATTCGGTGACGATAACGCTTAAAAGATTCTTGTTATAAATAAGGAATGTTTATTTTTGAGTAGGAAGGCTAGAAGTGAAGTATATAAATTTAATGGATGATTAGAAAATAACAAGATATCTTTGTGATAAATACAGTATTGTAAGAAATAAATAAGACGAGAACACATTATATTACAACCTTCACACTAACTATAGTTTCTTGCATTTTTTTTTTTTTTAAATACTATACATATTAGCGGTAAATGCTGTAAGTTTTCCAACCTGGAATACGGGAAACCGCGAATAGCAAGGCTCTACTCTATTGATATTTGAATATTAGTTAAGGATTTCCAAACTGTATATATTTGTATGTTGCGTTACCAGTTTCTTTACAATAAACAGCCAATCTGGGTATCTAACAATAACATTATAAATAAATAAATAAATAAATAAATATATATATATATATATATATATATATATATATATGGTAAAAAAGACTGACATGTCTCACTTGTTTTTTTAACGAGTCAAAATATCTACTAACTGAAATTTGTTTAACCAATTAAGAGAAACAATAATACTGACACATTAAGAAAACCAATCTGTTAAAATAATCGTTGAACCTAATAAACGAATCAGAAAATATAACAGAGATTTAAACAAAGTATAATTATAAAAAGTAAAAGGAAGAACAACAATTACTTACTCTTGTTTTACGAACTATATTCTGTTGCCTAAATTATGAATAATAAATAAAGGTAATTTACAACAATTTTTATTGTTAACTGAACTTTACCAAACACAAACAACATATTGCTCCTAAACAAAGGCCTCACAAATAAACTTTTTTTAAATTAATGAAATCCAAAACAGTTTTATTTCATTAATGTTAATTAATAATATCTTAATGACTGTCGTAGCAATTAATATTGTTGTACTTCCAGGGAGAGGAATTACGAAACGCTCTGCATAGCCTAAACTGGCAGAATTTGCCATTGTCTTTCAGCAAAGATTTACTTATCATGGGAGAAATGCTAAATAGACCTCTTTGTCTGAAAATGGGAGGAATATACGTTCTACGCTTAGAAACCTTCACAACGGTAAGTGTTCGGTATTTATTCACATTGGTGACTTATCCGCACTCTTAAACACATCCTCTGTAATTGCGAAAATGTTTACTCCAAACATAAAACTAGTATTAGTAGCAAAAAATTAGGCAATTATCGTTTAAATACAAGAATGTACGGTAATATATAGGCTTGGCAGAAACGAATGTATATATATATATAATAAATTAAAAATAGTTCAAAAACAAGAATACTTTTAATGAATATATTTATTCAAAGCTTTTCGCCGATAAAATAGTATCAGCATCTTCAGGAAAATAATTATCTAATAAAATATTTTTACAAAATTAAATCATATATGCTACAAACGACCATATGTTTTTAAGTATTGCACTTTAAGTAAATTTTTCTATAACATCAATGACTTTATAATTAGTTTGGTGCCTTAATCTCACTTGAATTTGTTCATCAATTAATTTGTCTTTAACTTTATGCTTATAAATTTCCAATGTTTCAAATATATTCATTTTTAAGCCTTTATTTAATTTTTTTATTAATTTCATATTTTCTATTTCCGGAAACTCGTGTCCATTATTAATACAATGCGTAGCTAAATTTGATTTATATTTGTTTGGTTTGATATAAGCGTTTAAATGTTCTTTGTATCTTTCTTTTAATTTCTTTTTTGTTTGTCCTACATATAATTTATTACAAGTTTGACATTTTATATTATATACTCCATTTCTTTCGTGCATATTATTTTGATTTTTGTTTATTAAATTTTTAATTTTATTATCAGTTTTATATGTAATTTGTAAATTTGTTTCTTTAAATAATCTTGTTTTTTATTTATTTCGTTACCAGTGAATGTAAAAGTTGTCCAAATATTTTCTCTCTTATTAGGTACAAAGTTATTTTCGAGTTTCTGTTTTCTTATTATATTATTATTAAATTTATCTATAGTTTTTCTTTTATATCCATTTTCTAAACCAATTTGATATATTATATTTTTCTCTTTTATTTGATCATTTAAGTTCATTGGTATTTTGTGCATTCTATGTAGTCAATTATAAAGCGCTACCATTTTTTGGTTGTATGGATCATTTGAATAATTAGGAATTATTTGATTTGTCTGCGTTGGTTTTCTATATATATATATTATATTCAAATGATTCTTTATTTCTAGTAATTGTAATATCTAAACAATTTAGTTTATTTTTTTTTCAAAATTATGAGTAAATTTAATATTTTCGTGTATATTATTTATACATTTTAATATTTTGTCAATATTTAAACCATTATTATTTGATATGTATAATCCATCATCTACATATCTAACCCGTGTCCATTTTGATCATATGTTTTAATAATCTTATCTATTTCAATTTCTATATTTTGTAAAAATAATTCCGATAATATGCTGGACATTGGAGAGCCCATTGTTAATCCATTATTTTGTTTATAAATTTTATTATTATAAGATGGATTACTAATACAACTAACCTCTGTAGAGCACATATTCACAACACCAGTAGCCTAGTAAGGCAATATACTGTATTAAATATGGTGATATATTTTCTTCTAATATAGTTAATCATTAAAAATATTTCAAAAACAAGAATACTTTTAATGAATATATTTATTCAAAACTTTTCGCCGATAAAAAATTATTTTATCATCTTTAACAAAAGATTTAAATTTAAATTAGAAACGTAAAATTCAATTAATGAAAACTAATTGTAATATATTTCTTAACAAACAATGTATTATTAATAATATTGTTCCTAAATATGCACGAATTAATATTAAAAATAAAAGTAATGTAGCACACAAAACATGTAAACAAGCAGAAATTCTGTGGGTTAGAAATGAAATCAAATTTTTATATAAGCAAAATGAAATAACTTTTGAAAATTATAAATTACATTTAAAACTAGCATTTTTTATGGATAAAACGAAATGGGAAGAAAAATTTAATAAAATTAATATCTTTTTGTTTAAATATAGACAAAGAAAAATGAACACTCTAACCAAAAAACTAGATATATTAAAAATGAACAAAGATAAAAATAATGAAGTAATCATACAAGTTTCGCACCAATTTTGTTAATTTAAGAAATACAAAATTCAGCCAAAATGAAATAGAAATTTTAGAAAACAATAATAAAATCAACCTTAAAAAAGATATAAAAAGAATTATTGATACAATAATAATAGATACTGAATTGGCGATCAATAAATTAAAAGTAGAGGAACAAGAAAATATGCGAATAAAAACATCACATGAAATAATAAAGTTAATGAAAAATAACAAAACTAATCATACACACTTAAAACAATACTCGCAAATTCATCAAATTAAACAAAAATTACAAACTAATGATCTTATTATGACAAAAGCTGATAATGGTAATGCTGTAGTTATTATTGATAAACAACAACATATTAATAAAACTGAAAATTATATATCTAAAAACCAATATAGAGAAATAAATAAAGATCCCACAGACAAATATCAAAATGAAATAAAAAATATAATAAAACATCATCTAAATTATTTAATCAGAAATATACTAATAATTACATAAATGACAATCCCAAAATTCCAAGATTAAATGGACTAATTAAATTGCACAAAGAAGATAAACCAATTAGGCCATTAGTTAATTTTACAACTGCTAATTCCTATACAATTTCAAAATATTTGGCTTTATTACTTAAAGATAAGGTAAAATTAAATAATACTCATAATATAAAAAACTCGATTGAGCTCATTGAAAAATTAAAAGATATTAAAATTGATAATACTACAAAATTAATATCATTTGATGTTACTAACATGTATAAAAACATTCCTATAATGGAAACATTTGAAATAATAAAAAATAATATAGATACATTTGGAAAAGATAACACATTAACACAAGAAATAATAAATACATTAAAAATCATATTAAATCAAAATTATTTTTTATATAATAATAAAATTTATAAACAAAAGGATGGATTAACAATGGGCTCTTCAATGTCCAGCATATCATCGGAAATATTTTTACAAAATATAGACATTGAAATAGATAAGATTATTAAAACATATGATCAAAATGGACACGGGTTTAGATATGTAGATGAAATAATCAAATAATAATGGTTTAAATATTGACAAAATATTAAAATGTATAAATAATGTACACGAAAATATTAAATTTACTCATGATTTTGAATTAAAAAATAAACTAAATTATTTAGATATTACAATTACTAGAAATAAAGAATCATTTGAATATAATATATATAGAAAACCAACGCAGACAAATCAAATAATTCCTAATTATTCAAATCATCCATACAACCAAAAAATGGCAGCGCTTTATAATTTACTACATAGAATGCACAAAATACCAATGAACTTAAATGATCAAATAAAAGAGAAAAATATAATATATCAAATTGGTTTAGAAAATGGATATAAAGGAAAAACTATAGATAAATTTAATAATAATATAATAAGAAAACAGAAACTCGAAAATAACTTTGTACCTAATAAGAGAGAAAATATTTGGACAACTTTTACATTCACTGGTAACGAAATAAATAAAATAGCAAGATTATTTAAAGAAACAAATTTACAAATTACATATAAAACTGATAATAAAATTAAAAATTTAATAAACAATAACAAAAATCAAAATAATATGCACGAAAGAAATGGAGTATATAATATAAAATGTCAAACTTGTAATAAATTATATGTAGGACAAACAAAAAAGAAATTAAAAGAAAGATACAAAGAACATTTAAACGCTTATATCAAACCAAACATATATAAATCAAATTTAGCTACGCATTGTATTAATAATGGACACGTGTTTCCGGAAATAGAAAATATGAAATTAATAAAAGAATTAAATAAAGGCTTAAAAATGAATATATTTGAAACATTGGAAATTTATAAGCTTAAAGTAAAAGACAAATTAATTGATGAACAAATTCAAGTGAGATCAATGCACCAAACTATTTATAAAGTCATTGATGTTATAGAACAATTTACATAAAGTGCAATACTTAAAAACATATGGCCGTTTGTAGCACATATGATTTAATTTTGTAAAAATATGTTGTTAGATAATTATTTTCCTGAAGATGCTGATACTATTTTATCGGCGAAAAGTTTGAATAAATATATTCATTAAAAGTATTCTTGTTTTTGAAGTATTTTTAATTTATTAACTATATTACAAGAAAACATATCACCATATTTAATATATATATATATATATATATATATATATATATATATATATATATATATATATATATATATATATATATATATAGGTCTCATGAAATATCTTATAAAATATTTTCTGTAGTGTAAAAATGTTTTTTTTATTACAAAGAAAGTCTCGTTTTTATTAACCATTTTTTAAATTAATATAAGGTCTTGACATACATTGATAAACATCTGAATTAGCAAGACGTTCCAGAACGGTTTAATATTCATTGCGGCTCAAACATAATGTCCCGTTTACACAATGGGCGGTAAAATACCCATTGGCGCCCTAACATAATGTCCCGTTTACACAATTGGCGGTAAAATACCCATTGGCGCCCTAACATAATGTCCCGTTTACACAATGGGAGGTAAAATATTCGTCGCCGATCTAAGATAATGTCCCGTTTAGACATTGGGCGGTAAAATATCCATCGCCGCCCTAAAATAATGTTCCGTTTACACAAAGGATGGTAAAATATCCGATGCCGTTCTAACCTAATATTGCGTTTACACAATGGATGGTAAATATCCGTTGCCGCTCTAACATAATGTCCCGTTTACACAATGGGCGGTAAAATATCCGTCGCCGCTCTAATATAATGTCCCGTTTACACAATGGGCGGTAAAATATCAATTGCCGCCCTAACATAATGTCCCTTTTACACAATGGGCGGTAAAATATCCGTTGCCGCCCTAACATAATGTCCCGTTTACACAATGGGAGGTAAAATATCCATCGCCGCCCTAAAATAATGTTCCGTTTACACAATGGATTGTATAATATCCGATGCCGTTCTAACCTAATATTGCGTTTACACAATGGATGGTAAAATATCCGTTGCCGCTCTAACATAATGTCCCGTTTACACTATGGGCGATAAAATTTCCGTCGCCGCTCTAACATAATGTCCCGTTTACACATTGGGCGGTAAAATATCCATCGCCGCCCTAAAATAATGTTCCGTTTACACAATGGATGGTAAAATATCGGTTGCCAAAATGATTACATAAGAAAAAATCTCTCCTAAACAATAGTTGTACAGCCGAACTTAAGCCCTATTTAATTCCTAATGGATAATGCAATTTAATTATTTATATTCTAGGTAGTTTATAAGATTGAAAATTTAACAATGATTTATTGATAAATAATTATATTCTGAATATTTAAATTTCAAAAAATGCTTTGCGGGTTGGTTGGAATGATATTATTTACTCCAATAACAAAACGTAAATAATTTATATATGTGGCTCACTGAACGTGCGTAGTTATTCTTGGACTTCTACCTACAGTTGGGATTATGGTTATACTTGGTCTTGCCTTCTTGCTCTCTGCCCCTCGAAGATGGGTCAGTAGTTCCTTGAGTAGCTTCTATTCACTACACTTCCATACACTTTACGATTTTCTATCTCAATTCCCCTTATGATTAATGAATGCCCTTAGCCCTCTTTTAGTAACTCTACTTTATTATCATATATTTCTTTTTTCTCAATAAATTTATCCCCTTCTTACTCACTTGCTCTACCACCGTCATTTCTATCAATTAAGGCCACCTTCTACCACCGTCGGTTTTAGGAATCCAATCTCCCGTACTAGCGCGTTCTACCACCGTCGTATTTCGGAATCATGTCCTCGTACTTCCTTTTTTGCGTTGTTATCGTATTAGCCCTGTACATCTATCTGGAAATTTGCAACCGATCACAAAACACTTTTTCAAGTACAACCAATACAATCTCAGCTATAACCTCTAGTTCATTACTTGACGGTTAACTTGTATTCTGTTGCTAACTTAAAGTTATTGCCCTAACGGTATTTTAGCGACTCTCTAGCGTTTTCTGTCTTTTAACTAGACAAAATATTTAGTATAGCCTTGAAAAGTCAAAAGTTTTAGATTTATTATTTTATGTTTACAACTACTTTTGTACTGTGCCGTATTGTTTGACAACCAATAAATTCTCTAGTTGGAAAAAACCTAACGTTTTTATTTATTTGTCTACACAAGATTGTTTTAGAAAAATGTAAACAGTTATTTGTAAGATAATTTTAATGATTTACGTTGTTTAATAAATAATAATAACATATAACATAATAGTCTTTTTACTATTGTAATGCGTGTTATACTACTACTTTACTTTACCCAATGCCAGATCTTGGCATTTCTGCCATTCTCCTCTTAGCCTCCCAGTACCAACAATGCTGGCTTCGGCCTTCCACATCTTGCAATGCAGTGCAATTCCGAAGATGTTGACCGTAAATCTTTTGACAGTGGAACAGAGGGCAAATATCTGAGGCTGCTAATCCTATTTTATATAGGTGGTCTTACAGATAGTCATGGCCCTTAAGCATTCTGAATCTGGCAACAGCATCCTCTAGGTAGGCTATATGGTATTAGCACTGTGTGCGCCAGGCCCCTCCATATCATTCCAGCGCTCATTTCATTTTGGCTTTCCCTTGTTTTTTCATTGATTGTAGATTCAATCAGGCTTCTTACTGTCAATAGAGATATAGGATTTTCAGGCTGTGGCAAGGTGTTACCTTTCTTCGCTAGCTGGTCTGCGCGTTCATTTTCTTCAATGCCGACATGACTAGGCAGATATTGCAGCACAATGTATCACCCTTCTTCAATCATCCCTGTCAGGGCCTTTCGTCCATTCATTGTTTGCACACAGTCTGTTAGTGCACTAGTTAGTGCATTTATAGCAGCCTGTGAATCCACGGAGAACACAACTCTTGGCGACTTTCCGGAGATCGAACAAAGTTTTTCGGCAGCTTGTACTATAGCCGCAATCTCACCATCGAAGCTGTTGGCATTAATTCCAACTGCACTGCAGCCCTCAAAGTGGTCGCTGTAAAAGCCAGCACTAGAGGCATGCTTTACCACTGACCCATCGTTGTATACATGGATCCAGTTATCTTTACTATATAGATCTGCAATAGTTTCCAAAGCAGCGGTCTTCAGGATTTGGGGATCACTAATAGAATTGGAGTCTTTGTGATTTAGTAGGTACGAAGAAGGCCATCGTCTTCCTCGTCCATGGTTTAGAAAGGCCATTTTGATTTTATTTCTTGAGTGTATTTGGCTTTTGCATTGCCTCTGTTTGGCTTGGGTTCTCAGCCAACTCTGCTTGTCATTTAGCATTATGCAGGGGACACGTACAGCTTAAATTATGCTGTGGACACGACGAACTATGAAAGCAAACCAGTAAGCATTAAAATACTGCACTTACTTAATAACTTCCAATCATTTTCTTATAGCTTTAATGTATATTTTTATAAGATTTTAATATAAAATATTTAATAACTATTGACTTTGTTACTAATATTTTCACATAGTAAAATACTTATTTCTTTAATTCAATCGGCTTTTATTCTATGAATCAAAACTGCTAATAATATTTGTATCTTAGACTATTATTTCTTAAAATGAATATATTATAAAAGCCCATATTTACTTGTATAAAAACT
Organism: Prosapia bicincta; assembly: GCA_036971475.1. Lineage (NCBI taxonomy): Eukaryota > Metazoa > Arthropoda > Insecta > Hemiptera > Cercopidae > Prosapia > Prosapia bicincta. The sequence goes on along the minus strand of JBAIZL010000003.1, from coordinate 14,431,040 downwards.
TATATTGATGCTTGTGAAAAAAATTCAAATTGTCAACTATTTTTACATAAAATATTCATTCAAATTCAATATACTATAATATATATATATATATATATATATATAAATATAAAATACGTTTTCTTGTTTAGTAATTTAAAACAACATAGGTTATTGAAATACAAGAATATTTTTAATTTATATCCAAATGATGATGTTGGTACTATTTACCAACGAAAAGCTTTGGATATTAATTAATAAATATTCTTGTATTTGAATAACCTATGTTGTTTTAATATATATATATATATATATATATATATATATATATATATAAGTAATCGTTTATGTATTTTGAAACATAATTTGTTGAAAGAATTTACTAAAATTTATTAATAAATTTTGCAAAAATGATTTGCCAATAATTTGAACGTCTTCTCCCTCGCTTCTTTGTTCCCAGATCTCTATTGGTATTGGATATCTTCTAGCTCTATTGAGTCATCGGGTAGCGGACACTATTTTTATAACTGTGGTCATGCATTCAATTTAGTTAAATTTGAAATATCGATCTTATACGTAAGCTCGACTTATAACCTAAGCTATAAACAGACGATAGGAGAAATATTTTTAGGTCATCAAATTGGCCTCCGAACAGAACGTTTTAGCCACAAACCGACAGTGCGTCGTCCAACAGTTATGGAAATTTTATTATTTTGTTACTCCTCTAATTACTCTTGTGTTTCCTTATGTAGGCGCCGACAACAGTTCCCATTCTCCCCTCACGTTCACATCTTGCCTTTCTCCTTTCATTTGTTCGCAGGCTTTTTTGTCTTGATATATGAAATATATTTGTGCCGTTTTATTATTTATTCTGTAATTGTGTAATTTGTTATATTTAAATACCCTAATAAAAACTATAGTTTTTATGACGTATTTCTTAGTTTATAGAAACTATAACAATTGTTCACAATGTGGCTTAGTTCACAAGTATTTTTCATTTCTATTTTCTTTATTTCATTTCCGATTTCATCACTCAAGGTGTCACGTTTATTAATTAATTACAATTTTGCTTATTTGAAATAATGTTCGCTTCACGCTATGTATTTTTCTTTACTTTTTATAAATAAATAAAATTTGAAAGGAATTTAAAGAATTTTAAGAAATGAAAATAATTTTTTTTTACTCTACAATGGTAGGTAAATTGTTTGTTGTAACCTCTCCAGTATAACTTGTATAGAAAAAAAATTTGTTCGTATACCTAAAATTTGTACAATGTTTGACATTTTCTCTTATTCTAACATATCTATTATCTAACCATATGTTTTCATTCCTACTCTTGTCCATTATCCAGTTTCTTTCCTGAAACCCTCAAAACAAATCAATTTTAACCTTGAAAGAAATATTTATTTTCAAAACTCTACCATTACATTTTGGATATATTTTTATTCATTCCTAATTATTTTTCACAATTCTCTTTTAATTCTTTTTTACTTACACTCCAATGGCATAATAATTTTATTTCATATAAGAATTATTTTTATTTATTTATTTATTATTTGATTGTCATAAACAATGACATATAACATGATTATATATTAAATGCCATATTTAAAAGCATGAACTAAGTGAAAACATTTACAAATTATTTGGTAATATTATGGTATAATATCCAGGATATAATCCTTTCTATCTAGCCGTTCCCCGTTGTCTGGTTTACTTCATAATTTCTTATTCCGATTAAGAACTGGGTTACATCTCCGCCTAAGTTGATAACCTGATTGTTATTGTCCTGAGTCAATGTCCTTTTTGTAGTTAAATTAGTTGACTCACATCTATCTTTAAGTACCGATTCTTTTCTGCTTGAGTTCTGTTTATTTAGAGACATGCAGCCCCGAACCAGCAACCTGTCCTTGACACTACAGTGCAGGGTTAGTCATTGTTTTTCTTTACGTCTTGTTTATACAAAGTCTGATTCATATCCTATTTTTAAACTCCTTGTTGACAATGTCCACCAAATTATCTCTTCCCATAGTTTGAAATGTCCTTATTACATGTTTCATTTGGTTCTTGAACTATCTATAGAATTTCCTATTTCTTCTTGTCTATTGTAATAATACATAAATTATTTCAACTTGGATTATTTATCACAGACATTTGAGCAACTGTGTCTATCTCTGCCATTATTTTATTTTTTGGCCTCTAATGAGCATCGGTCTATTTGCTCCAGTTTTAGAACCGAGTCTTTCTCTTCCCCTATTAACTCATCCCTAATGAACATAGGCAAACCACCAAGGGTAATAAACCTCATCATGACTGTAAACCCGGTTTTCACTTGCTCAATATTTTTATTTAATATAAGCAATCTGTATCTACGGATCACTAACATAGATAACGAGAAACCCTTATATCTGCCAGAGATACTGTTACCTAGTTTTTGTTCCTTTGGTAACTAGGGCCTGGGATAGCTGTGTTAGGACTCTGGTTTGGGTTTTTGTTATGATTTGACCTGCCGCGGTTGAACTTTAGAGGTATTCTGGTTACAACTTCCGTTTTCCGTAACATTATCCATTTGTTGTAAAAAGTTTATCGTTTGTTTTATGCTATTTGTTGGATTACCAAAACTGGCTAGTTGGACGCTACTGCTAAAAAAGCATGAATGTTAAATGTTTTCCATGTTATAAGTGAGTCTACGTTTCTTACCACTGTTTACCATCGTGACGAAATATTCCGGCGTGCAGTATGGTCCTTTAGATTGATATCGTCCATAGATTAACTCCCTACGAATCCTACTCTATTGTTGGAAAGTCAAGAAATGTTTAAAAAATTCCTGTCAAAGTCTGTGTATGTTTCTCTATCAGTTTCCACCAAGCATCTTTGCCACTTCTATCTTTCTATTTTTAATTTTTTAATCTCTTCATTTGTTTAATCTATATCAGAAAACACCCTTTAATTTCATTTATGAGGTCCTAGGGTCTTTTTTTCATTTCCCTACAGTTTGATTTTACGATGAGCTCATTCCCCTATTTGTTCCGTTATCTTAGGAACAAATTTGTGTAACCTTTCCTGTTCCTCCTTTTTTCCTTCTCATTATCTATACATTTCCAATTTAATGTTTCACTGTTTTATCTTCTTCCTTTATTCTCAGTTTATTACTTATTAATTTTCATTTATTTCATAACTTTTAAATTCTGCCTTTGTTTTTAATTCTTCAATATCGGTTTCTTGTTCATTTGCCTTTTATTCAATAATATTTGTTTTAATTTCGGTATATTTTTTATAACTTTCTATTTTTAACTGAAACGCTTCCAATAATTTTTGTTTTTGAAATTTTCTTAGAGTCAATTTCATTTGCTATTTCTCTTTGTTGCTTATCCTCCTGCCACCCTCTTTTGGCTATCTTAATTTGTTGTTTTTGTTTTTCCTTTTTCCTTTATCTCCTTTTTATTTTATTGTTTATTTTCCTATCACCTTTTGCAACACCATCCGTTCCTTTCACTCTTCGTTGTTTTCCTTCCAGTTTTTTTTTTGTTCTTGTTGTTTTCTTGTTATTTTTCTGACTTTAAAAAGCCATTAACTTGTGCATTTCATTACTAGATAATTTTACATATTTTTTGCTTTATGTAGTTATAATCTACTTGCTTTGCTACGATTCGACTTCGCATTTATTCATAATTCATTTTGTCTTTCTATTTAAAATTTAGCTGTCAGCTATCGTAATATTATGGTTTGTTAAAAAGGTTTGAAAGGGACATTAGCTTGCTTTAATGTAAACATCTTTATAGGCTTTTAAATAACAAGAGATATACAAATATTTTTTGAGCTTAGCTTGTGAGGTTGTGTTAAAAACATACACAAAACTCGTTTCAATGATAAAGTCATCATCATCAGTAAGTTTTACTACTACAAACTCTATCTTACATGAGTTGAAATTTGAGAAACGCGTATGAGTAAATAAATGATTATTTTTGTGAGTTTTGTGTATGGTTTTATTTGTTTTTAACAAAAGATATTATTTTCAATGAGGGTTTCCAATAATATGTCACTAGTTTTGCATATAAACACGTTTTCCCCATAAAATGTAATTTTTGAATTTTCACGAATTAACTTTTAACCAAAATATCTGAAGTTGAGTATAAAGTATATTTTAAACGTTCTTCCGCCAAAAGTAAAAAGTTGTATTTTATCACGTTTTTCATATTTTGTGTTAAAAATATTTTATATAGACTATTTATTTGTTAAACAATTATGTATTCCCCTGTAAGAAAAATATATAGTATACATAAAATACATACAAATTTCGTTTTCAGATGTAACGATAAAAATATTTTACACTTTTAGGAAAAATAATGAGCTATCATAAATATATTGGTTGCTTAAAACATTCGTTTCGAATTAAAAATCTCATGTTATTATTTAAAAAGCTAACTGTACTCGATATAAAAAGTTCCATCGCTGTATAAAAATATTACTGCACTTTCCACTTAGTAAGTTTCTGGCTAACGAACATTATTCCATCATATTTTACACACTTCCTGAAACACAATTTAGAGGTATATATATACTTTACACATAAGTATTTAGGTTAATAATCTTTTTATGTAACTACTATAAGAAATATTATACTACATAAGTAGTAACTACTTCCAGAAGTATGTAACCTAGTGACTATCTACTGACAAGATACTGCCAGATATAGAGTTTATATCTAAGCTGACTTTTTTTTTATTATTCCACCATTTTTATGAAAATTGTATTACTTGCGCACTATAGGTTCCGCTCTGGCTCGACCACTACTAGCTAGTCTGGGTACTACGACTCTCGCCCTCCTCCCGCCGCGTCCTTAGACTGTGCTGCCTGACTCTACGCCCAACGTTACCAAAACGTGAACAGTTGTATGTTTTGAGCGTCCACTATACGCAACAGTCAGTCTGTATATATGTGATTTTCAAATATAAATAACTGAGTTTTTGCAGAATAACAGAATACCAATGTTTGCAGAACTGCATTGATTCTTACCTCTCTCACACCCGTGCGCCATTACTCAAGGCCAGAGCGAAACTTGTAGTGCCCTAGTTATACCACATTTTTTCATGAAGTAGTTTACAGCAGGAGCCAGTAGCTGACTGAATAGGCTTCCTCTCACTAAAACCAAATAATTGTCTCAACATTGTATTGCTTTGATTTTCTTACAAATAAATAGCTCATTGTTTTTTTTACAGGTGGTTCAAGCAACGTACAGTTATTTCAATTTGCTCCGGACTTTACGATTTCCAGATTCAACGTAGACTGAAAGATATAAAGGGTTTTTCATAATTTTACTAAAGTGTAAAAAATCATTTTATTCAAGAGTAAAATAGTGCTAGTTTCAAACTAAGATATTGTTGTACAACTTGCACCTCACAAATAATGTCACGAATATTAAATCACAATATTTGATTATTAAGTATCCTACATAATGTATGTATAGATGTAATTGTATAAACGAGGAATGTTTTGAATTTCACCTTCTCGATAAAAAAACTTTCTGCGAGAAATGGCCTGAATTTGTATGGAATGTAAATTCTGAAATCACTATTGCCGATTGTAGATCTCAAACCTTTACCCTAAACGTTTTATAAATACAGTTTCCACTGCAAAAATTATGGTGGTCATAAATTTCCTTTTTAGTCGAGTGTGAGCATATTTCTTCTTTGTTATTTAGAAAACTCTGAGAAAATCGCACAGTAACAACGAAAAGATTCAGTTAGTTATGGTGGGAAATAGTAATTCGGTACTCTGGAATAACGCTGAATACCAACAGTATATAGCACACTGTAAGAATGCTGGAGGTATTTTTGGTGGTAAGTAAATGAGCCATCTTCCAGTCTCAATGTCAGGTGGATGAGTAGTTTATGAGAATAGTAGCTCCTAATTTAGGTGGGTGCCGTTGTTGTAGAGCTCATCTTTATTATTTAAAAAAAAAATGGAGGATTTGGAAAGGTAAAATGAGTGTAATGAAAGAGTATGGTCGAAACAAAACGCGAAGAAAAAACCAACCGCGGTTGAATGCCTGATTTCATGATAATCCTCCATTTGTCAACACATGAAATTGAGTCAGACTCGAAGTGCAGTAAATAAAGGTTTTCAAAACAGTGACTAGGACAGAAAAATTATCGTCAAAAATTCAAATTAACTGAATACCTACAAGGTTAAATCATCTAGAAACAGCATTGCAGTTAAACATTTCCGTTAGCGTTAACGCATTTATGGCAATCCATGGAATAACGCTTTGTAAGAAACAGTCGAAAATAGTATTATAGTTACAGCCTGTTTTATAAAGCCCTGGAACACCGTTATTTGACAGCCATTATTTATGTAAGTGGGCTCTTCATATTTGAGAGTTGTGTTTAAATAGTCAATATATAGGATATAAGGTTCTAAATAAAACTAACAACTATCCACGATCATTAAAGTAGATAAAAGTAATGCCAATTCTTGCAATAGCAAAGGATAAATAATACGTGCATAAAATATAATCAATAAATGAGCCATATTTTCAAAATCTTAACATATGAAATCAAATTATAGATTTCAGAATTCAGTCATAAAACGGCAATTGGCATTCGATTCACCGCAGCAATCTGAGGAGGACTGTATAAGAAATAAGGACAATTAGAATGAAATTTTTGTATAGAATTGTAATCTTATAAATTTAATTTATTTAACTTATTCTTGCAATTCATGGGATGTTTGCTATATAAGCTATAAGATGTTATATGGTAAGAATTAGAATATAAGTATAATATGTGCACAAGTTATTTCACGAATTCACAAGAAATCAGTTTTGAAGACGATAGTTTGATAGTTTATCCTATATAATTAGGAAATAGTTACTCTATTGAATAAGTTAAAGTACTATCATATTAATTTTTGTCTTTTATATTTAGTAGGCATGTTTTTAAAGTAAGTACCGTTTCTAAATTTCCCCGCCGCAGCTCTGCGGTCGGCGTTTAGCGCATGCGCGCAGTGTAGCTACATCTGTTGGGAAGCTACAGACGCCATTGTGACGCTGTTTGATCGAGTCTTAGTTTGTTTACGTGATTTTAAAATGCCGCAGACAATCGAGAATCCCGCCGACTGTGAAGTGCGTGGTGTGATTCGTTTTCTCTGTGCTAAAGGCTTAAAAGCAATTGACATTCAACGTGAAATCAGTGAAGTTTATGGTGAAAACATTATGAGTGAAGGAATGGTGCGGAAATGGGTTAGGGCCTTCAAAGATGGCCGCACAAACGTTCATGATGAGGAACGAAGTGGGCGACCTTCAGTCATTACCGATGATCTCATTCAAAAAGTGGACTGTAAAGTGAAAGAGAACAGACGGTTCACAATTTCGTCCTTAGCTGTAACATTTCCTGCTGTATCAAGAAGTGTTCTCTACGAAATTGTGTCTGAACGTTTAAATTATCGGAAACTGTGTTCACGGTGGGTACCGAAAATGTTGACTGATACGCACAAAACCAAACGATTGGGCAGTGCATTGAGCTTTCTCGAGCGTTACCGTAACGAGGGCGATGATTTTTTAAGCCATATCGTTACAGGTGATGAAACGTGGGTAGCCTACGTTACACCAGAATCAAAACAACAGTCAATGGAATGGCGGCATTCAACATCCCCTAGGAAAGTCAAATTCAAGCAAACAATTTCTGCCCAGAAAATCATGTGCACTGTCTTTTGGGACAGAAAGGGTGTGTTGTTGGTCGATTTTCTGCCTCGCGGTGAAACGATCAATGCAGCCGCGTACTGTAAAACTTTAAAAAAACTGCGCCGCGCAATCCAAAACAAAAGACGTGGCATGTTGAGTGCAGGCATCGTTTTGCTCCACGATAATGCTCGTCCACATTCAGCAAATCTAACGCAAGAGCTCATCACTTCATTTGGCTGGGAACAATTGGACCATCCTCCATACAGTCCCGATCTAGCGCCTAGCGACTACCATTTGTTTCTACACTTGAAGACGCATTTAGCGGGGAAGCGTCGTTCCAATGATGAAGAAGTAAAAACGTCTGTGCAGCAGTGGTTGTCCAGTCTGGCGGCAAGCTTCTATGACGACGGCATACAAAAGCTGGTCCCAAGATACGACAAGTGCCTTAATAATAATGGAAATTATGTAGAGAAGTAGAGGAAAGAATGCTCTTTGAGGTAAATAAAGTTTTGTTTGAAAAAATTTACTTGTTCATTTTTTATATCAAAACGGTACTTACTTTAAAAACATGCCTCTTTTTTTACTAAGTTTTAAAGAATTTTTGTGAAAATAAAATTATCAATATGAAGTAATTGAAATAAAAGAAAATAGAATCATTGAAAACCATCTTAAAAAGCACAAAAACAATATTATTTATCAAAATAAATAAACTCACGGTTCTAACCCCATCACTGATCTGTAACAAACAGAGTTGGCTTTTACCGACTATACCGTCTTCAGTAGGCCTAAATTTTGTATTGTACTGAAACTACAATATTCAGTAAAGCATCTAATTGTTCTCCTAGCAGTAAAATAATTTCTAATCTAAATAAACACACTATTTACTGACTTCTTATTCCGCCTAACACAAAATCATTACTCATATATTCAATGAATAAATGAGAACCCTCAAACGACCGAAACAACAAATAATTAAAAAACGTTTGGTTTCACATTTCAAAGACTTATAAGAAACCTATAAACCTAGGTAAGTTATTTTTTTATATTACTCACTTGTAGTCTACTAATCAATTAAACAATGAGTACAGTATTTCAAAGTAATTTTACTAACACTGGAAATGTCCTAAAACTAATTCATCTACAAATCAACATTCATGTAAATAGGTGTTTGATCTTAGAGTTATGTTTATAAATTACAATACAGCTTTATGAGTGATAAATAGGTGTATGAAATGGCTTTTCACTTTAACGGAAAGTAAAGGGAGAATAGAAAATAGACAGGCACCACAACTAATAGGTTCTGTACTTTAATATACAATAATACTAAATACTGTATGTTGTGGTACGATACATGAGCGCAAAGAATATACGTTGTTATAGGACAAAAAGGAAATTTGCCTACCTTGCAAATACTTTTATTTAAAGAGGTGTACATTGTGTGTAACAATAAATTTGCTATGTTTAAGGAATTCTATTACTCACTTTTTATTGTGCTCATACATTTTACCTGACACGGATTTGCCTGTGATATATTTCTGTAACATATATACTTGCACACAGCATTAAATAGTTAACTTTGAATATCAATGAAATTAGAGGATACTACGTAATTTTAATTCCAATGTGAAACAGTGGAGCGTTGTTGGTATATCTCCAGAGCGAGTGACGGCATCCTATTTCGACTGACACATGTCACCACTTTGAATTTTAAAATATGTAAGTGGATGAGTTGTTTTTGTAAGTTCCTTCACCAGTTGCTGAACGTTGCAATTTTATTAATCACTTAAACAATAGTTTATAGCTATGCGAACTTTCGGATAGTCGTAAACTATTGTTTAAGTGATTAATAAGATTTACCGAACGTAATGGACTACAAAATTCAAAGATTGTAATTTTATTTGCTGAAATTAAGATAATTGTTTTTTTTTGCTGCCACGTGACTAACAACTGAACTATCTAACGCTATTTCCAATATTGCAACAAATCACTCTTCACAAAATTGATGATTTCTAGAAGGGTCGTAAAGAACTACGCTAGGTCTTAGTTCATTCAGGCGAGCTGCAGATGTCGTTTCACACTCCGACAACTTGGTAATGTGCATCTTCATTTTATTCAAATTGCTATAAATGAAAACGCTAAATGAATTGCTATTAACTGTAATAAATTGCTTCAATAAATATGCTTTGGCAATAAAATCTAAAAGGGCGATTGATATAGAAAAATCTCTGCAACCTATTTCAGAAAAACATCCTATGTAACATTTAGAAACAGATAAGGGTAGGATACATAATTTTATAATAATAGAATTAAATCTCTCAACTTAACATTATATAAACAATAATTTTATAAATTCTGTAATGGAAATTAATAAGAATAATGCAAATTTACTTCGTATACGTATAATTGGAAATAAAAATAAACAAGTTAACAAGATTAGACTGAATGTAGTTGATAAGGTTAGAATAAGTAGATACAGGAAGCAATTTTCCAAAAGTTATTTTACAAGTTGGAATAACGACGTCTACACAGTTTGGAAAATAAAACTAACATTTAATGTAACATATAAATTAAAGGACTGATCTGGAGGAAAGATGTATTGTTGGTTTCATCAAGAAGAATTGAGTAAAACCAATTTCAGTAACATATTTCTTATATTAAAGGTTACGGTCGCTCTTGGAATTCCGAATTCTAACTATAGCTTAACTGCATTTTTGCTTTTTCGTAACCTTTGTAGCTTTCATTTATAAAAATTTTATAAAACTGTTTCATTATAAAGTAATATATAAAAAAAGTTTAAAGTCGATTCCTAATTAGGTCGACAAAGAAAAAATTTATTTTAATTACTTTTTATTAACTCATTACGAAAAAACATATAACATAATTACAACATTAAGTGACAAAATAGAAACTAAGAATAGTTATTAAAATTAATTATCTAAATTGAATTAATTTTTAAAAACATTGTATGAACATTAAATGTTGTTCACTACAAGTTTAAAAAAATGTATGAACTTGAGTGGGTGAATAAAAAGTATTTTATCAAGGATTGAATATTACACATATTTGGAAATTCTTATAGGGCCTACTGTATATTATAAATAGAGTTTTCAAAACTGAAAACACACACAAAGGAATATAAAAACTCATTGAATCTTTGCAAATATTTGTGAAGTCGGAAGTTAAAAAGTATAAAAAATAGAGGGAAATTATTGTTATTGAAATCTTATTTTTCAAACGAACTAATTTTATAAAAATATTTTAATAAAACACCGTCATAACATACCTTTCTAAATAATGAACTACATAGCAAAGTTCACAAAGTGGTTAAAATATTCAGCTATTGGCTCCCGTTAAAGTTTATAATATGAAAATTACCTATACTACAAATTAAAGTAGTGAATAAGCAATGAACTGCAACGTCTTACAACTTTTAAATTGGTGTTTAAAATTTAAAAATGCAGCCAATGCTAGTCAAGTTTGCGGATTGTTTGGATGCAAGACTTTTAGATATTCAACTTGGTAAATAATTTGCCAGTGATAGGTTCAACAAATAACAGGTTTCAAGTGTTATTCATGTCTTATAAGAGGAGTGCACTTAAACGTCGCAGCACACGTTTAAAGTTAGTTGTAGTCGTTGAACACTACAAACGTTGTCGTCGAAGCTAGAGTACGTGCCTTCAGATAAGGTAACAATGCCCTTTTAAGTTTACATTAGTTAAAGAGGCCCAAGATAAGGTACCAACTTAGTAATATTTCTACTATGTTGATATGACTGCTTTAATCATTCAAAATACTGAATTAATACGTTAAATAGCCTTGAAAATATAAAAGATTGTCTGTGTTTTTAGCTCAATGTCCTTTATAATGAAAATGGTTTGGTTTTAGGTTAACCAAACCTAGAAATGAAAAGTTGCACATCATTATTTACCTAACTTGTAAAAATAGTAACAATAGTTAAGGTTTCAGTAAAAATGGCAATTAAGCGACCAAGCTAGCAGAAACTTGTGTTTGAGTATAATATGTATAGTCCATATATATATTAAAAAAATAAATATTTATATATTATATATATATTATAAATATATATATATATATATATATATATATATATATATATATATATATATATATATATATATATATATATATTCTTGATATTTTACGTTATCCATTGTTTTTCCGTTGCACTGACTTTATGAAGTTAATATATTACTATTGTAAGTAATGTTATCTACCATTAAGTGCAATGATTTTACCTTGTGTGATGAGGCGCCTTTCGGTCACTTGACCATTGTCGAATCACTCTGAATCACACTTGAGTGATTCAACAATGGTCAAGTGACCGAAAGGCGCCTCATCACACAAGGTAAAATCATTGCACTTAATGTTGGATAAAATTACTTATAATAGTAATATATTAACTTCATATATATATTATAAATATATGAATATATTAACATTTTAAAACTAATATAAAAATTTACAAACCATTTTGATATAAATCTAGATAGCGTTCTATATGTTATGTAAAATATGACAATTGATATTTTCAAATAAAACATGTAAACAATTATTTCTGATTGTGTAACGGATAAACAGATTTTTGTAAATAAAATTAAATGCAAAAGAAAATCAAATGAATTTTTTTTTTATTGCTATTGTAATACCCATAAATTAGTACGAAATTATGGTATTTATTATAAAAACAAAATAATAATCATATTCATTAAGATTAGCTCAAATATAACCACGTATAAAATAAAGTAAATACATAAATAAATTCACAAGTTTAACAAAAAACTTTATTTTAACATAAAAACGAAAGTTTTTGTTGTTGCTGAGAAACCTTCCAAGAACATCATTACAGTAATTTGAAAATTAATAAAATTATGCCTCGGAATTTAGTAAAACTTTAGAAACAAATTATATTTTAAAGATAAATGATAAATGCCATACATATAGATATAACTGTAAAAATGTGATTCCAGTAAATGTGGTTCTAAAATCCTTAAGATTTATGTTTAAGAGCACAAATATAAATTAAATACAAAAGGCAATAGGAAGTACTTTTGCATGTTACTTCTACAAAATTTAATATGGAAATAAAATAAAATAAATAGATATAAATTATACTTATGTTATATTTAATTATGTATGTGGTTTTATGTGTGAAAGTTTGAACTCTAAAAAACGAAAATATTCTCATAAGGACTTCAAACACTAGAAACAGTTAAATAATAGTGTTTTCCAATTGGCTGTTGAACGTGATGCTAAGATTATAAGAACATTTAAGAACTTCATGAAACATTCAAATTAATTTCATGCCTTAATAATTGCTTATAATTAATAGTAAAAAAATAACAAAAATTTAATCAAATGTACTTAAGAATTATATGATACTTTTGAAAAGCAAATTTTAATTTATATTTTAATTTTTCAAGTAATTAAAGCAAAATAGAACAAACAAAAAATGTTTCAGGCTATTAATATTAACCTGTGGTGAAGCTAGTAAATATTTATGAAATTTTTCCAACCAGCAACTATGAATAAAGTTAAATAATTAAATTAAACTACCAAAATTATTCTTAACAAATGCTATTGAAATAAGAACGTAACAGATAAATTTAAAGTCAAACACAATTTTATAAGGTATAATTTATCGCCTAAATGAGTTTGAACATTTTGATTGGTTTTTTAACAAAGTCCAGGTATTTATCTACTGACAGATCACGCTCGACACACCGTAGGTACCAGGATATGGTAAGTCGGGTGGGATTAAATTTTGACCGCGGTTGAACTGCACGTTTCGGCCCTACAGAGTCCATCTTCACTAGGAATAGCTTACGCGAAAAACGCATAAATGTGGGTATTTTGTTAGTAGGCTGTGGAACAAGAAATCGCCGCGGCAAAATTGGCGACCGTGACAGGATGCGATTTAGAAAAGTAAAATAAATCGCACCCTTTTTAAAAATAAAATATAAAAACAGTTAAATAAATAATTAAAAATTTGTTATATGGAAATTAAGAAAATAAAATGCAGTAATGTAAATAATAAAATTTAAATTAATATGAATCAAATTTAAGTAATTTAAATAAATAAATCCAGAAAAATTAATGAAATTATAATAGTTAGAATCGCGGGATTTCAAACAATTAAATAATAATCAAAAACCAATAAAATAATAGAATAAATACTAACGTCGAAAAGGCAGAGGAGAGACATCGAAACGGATCATCTGGAGAGAAAGAAAGACGAAGAAAGAAGGATACAAGAAAAACAGGAAAGAGAATTAGATAATGCAAAAAGGGAGGCGAAAAGAGTAAAAGAAAGAGAGGAAAGAAGAAAAGAATTAGAAGAAGAACGAAAGGAGAGACAAAAATTATTAGAAACATTCCAGTTAGTAGTCGAAATTTATAAGAAAGAATCGGAACTAAAAACAAATGAACTAGCGCGTTAGGCGAATTCAAAATTGAAGTAGAAATGAAAGATAAAAAAATTGATGAGCTAGTGGTAGTGATAGAACGAAATTTTGATGCAGTGTAACAAAAAATAAAAAGAGTAGAGGAAAGATTAAGAAGGGTAGGCGATAAGGGAACTGTAACACAAATTTGTATGCCCAGAGTTCTCGAACAGTTTAATGAGGCGTCCTACAGAAAAATAGAATTTTGGGGAAGTGAAAATGAGGACCCCATGAATTTTCTCAATGAAATCGAAGGGCTGTTTGAGGAAATTGATAGTACTGTGGATGAGGTGACCAAGTTAAAAATCGTCGGGAAATACTTGAAGGGCTCAGCGGATGCTTGTTGAAAGGCGATAAAAATGGGGACAGAAAACTATGACCAATTCAGGGAGGAATTTGTCAAGCATTTTTGGAGCTTCCACAAACAGGAACGGGTTAGGCGGCAGATCAATCAGGGTCGATACTATCCTAATGACCCATTTAGCATGGCAGAGTACTTTGTCATGATGATAAACCGCGCAAAAAATTTAAATCCATCCCTGAACAACACCTGATTTTCATGATTATGAGGCATTTCGGAAGTAATGTGCAATTAGCGAGCGTAGGAAACCCTACTAACAATATAACAAATGCTATTACTTGCCTACAACAGACAGATAATGTTTCAGAAAGTGAGAGGAAAGGGAACAGAAATGGGAACCACAATACCACCAGGGGTCACAAAGGGAGGTCACGTCCAACCATAAACCTAACTCTAATCATCGATACTATGGTGATACCAAAGAAAAGCCCAAATCCAAGTATCCGCAAAACACAGATCCTTCCTGAGCCACCCCGGGACCTAGTGACCAACATAAAAAAACTAGGAAAAAGGATCTCTGGTCGGTATAATAAGAGTAGGTGGCTCAGGCTAGGGATCCAGCATAATCATAAAAACAGGGATATGCCGGTTTACCACCATGACAAAGAGATAAGCCTGGGTGGACTGTACATGAACCTCAGGGACGAACTATTTGAGGAGGAGGTAGACCCAATACAATTTAATAGGCAGATAAATACGTGTCCGGTTATTCAATGTTACATTAACGGTCAAGAAATTACAGCAGAGATTGACACAGGGGCCCAAATGTCGGTGATTCAGACCAATAAATATTTAGTCTTAAAACAATTAGGAAATGAGATGTACGAGCTTCCAGTGGCTAATGTTGGTCTGGTCACGGCAGGATCTGGGTGAAAAAGAGTGAAACTACAGACATTGCTACCGGTAACATTGAATGTGGGACCATGAATCTATTATTTCTAATAGTAGATAGCCTAAGGGTCGACCTCCTGCTCGGAATGAACGATTTGAAGAAATTAAAGTCACATATAAATCCGGAACGGTCATCATCTACGAGATAAATGGGCAGTTACTACACCAGGACTGTATTAAACCGGCTGCCTTAAAAACAGTAACGCCTACAATAGATAAAGGAGTAGCACTGAAAGACATCAGCTTACCACTAAATAGAAGTAAGTTTGTGTCTATTATATGTTCTGCTACACTAGATTTTTCTGGTCGGAGGTACTTAATATGGGAAATATGTTCTTTAAATCTAGTGACGATTTTTCTCCCAGACTGTCCTATATTAATTTGATCACAACCTTCACAATTTATTTGATATATACCCGATTTTTCTAACATAGGAATTTTATCTTTCGGATTCCCTAACAAACTTCCTAAATTATTTGAACTTTGATACGCGATTGTAATATTAAACTTGTTAAAAAAAAATTGTTTAATCCTCTTGTAATATTCATGTCATACGGTAAACTAATGTATCTTATATTTCCTTCTTCCGGTAATAAATTTGAGGCATCTTTCATCAACAGTTTTCTTTTTTGTTTTCGTAATATGTTGTCAATTACTTTAATATCAAAATGGTTCCACCTAGCAATATCTTTAATATTTGTTAATTTATTATAAAATCGTTTTTTTGTCAGCGACACTTTAAGAAGTCTATTCAACATCGAATTAAAGGTTGCTAGTTTGTGTTGAAAGCAATGGTTAGAACTATTTAGTAAATATCTGTTATTATTCGTTGGTTTTCTGTAGATGTCGAACTCCAGTTTGTTACCTACTTTGATAAAAGAAATATCCAAAAAATTTAACTTGTTACTCTCTTCCATTTCAAACGTAAATTTAATTGCCGGGTTCTTACTATTTAATTGGGCTATAAATTATTCTACTTGACATTCTTTCGTATGATTATTAGGCGAATTTGTACCTGATACTAAGGGTCTCATCATTTTCCCAGGTTTATGAATTTTTGGTAGGCAATATAATCTTGGTAAAGTAGGGTTAGAATTCGTTAATTTCCATTTCTCATTATCTGATAAAATCAATTTGCAGTTATTAATATCTTCTTTAGTTCTTTGTATGAACTTATTTAACCGATTCCTATTCAACTTTTTGTATGGACCTTCCTTCAGCAATTCTTCTACTCTGTTAACATAATCTACTTTATCTAAAATAACAATAGTATTTCCTTTATCTGCTTTCAAATAATAACAGGGTTTCTCCCTTAATTTTGTCACTATTTCCACCTCTTTTTTAAAACTAACCTTATTGGTTCCGTTTAATCTTTTACTTTTTTCTAAATTTTCTTCTAATTTAAATTTACACGCATTTCTGATAAAATTCTTATAATTATCTTTAAAATTAATGATTTGGCTTTCAATATTAGCTTCAATATCTATCATTAATTTTTTCTTATTCTCTGGCAGCATAAATTTTAATCCTTTTTTAAGAAGATCCAATTCTTCTGTTTCAAAAACCAATGAAGATACATTTTTAACCAATAGACTTTTCTTACTCGCATAATTGGGTTGTTCTACTACATGTCCCTTTAATTTTATTTCTAAAGATCTGAACTTTTTTTTTAAAGTAGCAAATTTTTGTTCATATCTACTCCGGTTGACTGTGTAAACGATTTTACCAAACTCATCCCATTCGTCATTATCCATCTCAGCCATTAATTTTAATTGCAACTTGTAAGCTTCAATTTCCAAATAATTAAGTTTACTATACAAATATTTAATCTCTAAACTGACCCATTTATGCTTAGCAAACTCCAATACTCTCTACGTACGGGGATTCACTAATTTAATATTTATCCCATTTACAAAATTTGAGAAAATGTGTCGATTCTTACATTTTTTGAGAACATTGATATCCGCTCTCACTAATTTAATTTTCAAATTCAATTTTCGGAAATAATTGAGCTCATAAGACCTGGTAGTCATTATCTTTAGTGATTTCTTGAGCAACTGTGGCCTAATGTTATAATGTTTTAAATAACAAACCCAATAATCACAATATAACTTTATTTAATCCCTGGATTTACATTTCGGTTACGAGGTAACCATCTTCAGATGTACTGAAACATTTATATATATATATATATATATATATATATATATATATATATATATATATATATATATACTTTTAAATACATTTAATAAACTTATGTTGTTGACATTTTTCATGAACTTAATATTATTGAAATCCAAACTATGGTTTGTGTCTATTATATGTTCTGCTATACTAGACTTTTCTGTTTGGAGGTACTTGATATGGGAAATATGTTCTTTAAATCTAGTGACGATTTTTCTCCTAGACTGTCCTATATAAATTTGATCCTAATCTTCACAATTTATTTGATATATACCCGATTTTTCTAAAATAGGAATTTGTTAGAATATTTTTTGCTACATATGTTACGTTGTAAATTAAATTAATTTTGTTCAGTACTTCTGAAGATGGTTACTAGGTAACTGAAATGTACATTAAGTGATTAAATAAAGTTATATTGTGGTTATTGGGTTTGTTATTTAAAATATTACAACATTAGGCCACAGTTGCTCAAGAAATAATTAAAGATTCTAAGAGTTTAATGTATTACATTTCATCGAAAGTACATTGACCTTCCCTCAAGATAACTTCGACACAGCTGTTTAGACGTTCTGGCATATTAATATATTTAAAAGGAAGGGATTTGTTTGTAAAAATAATCAACTTCAACCTTGATAGCAAACATATGAAAATGCTCTGTAATATGTAATTTAAATACATAATAAGTATGAATACATGTTAGCACATTAATTTAATAAAATTATTAGTTTAATCAATGGGAATTATTGGTATATGAAAAATTGTAAAGTAATGCAAAAAGAAAAGTCACTATGAAACTAATTTAAGTTGAAGCAAAAATAATAAATAAGAAAATGTAAAATCATTGTTTATATATTTGATAAAGTAAAGGAAAGAAATCAAAGATATAAGAAACTAAATAATTAAAATGAATGCCTGTCACTATAAGTGATAGCGAAAGAGAGTACTATGGAAGTGCCAAGGGCACGGAGAATAATGTACTCAGGACAGGTGTAATTTAAGATATATTTAGAAATAGAAACTTGATTTGTTTAAATAAAATTTAATATTTTTTGTTAATATTAAATAAGGAGTACAGAAGAGAAAAATAATTAAATTTTTGATTTAAGAAAACGTGCGTTCAAATTATAATAATTAAAAAAAACAATAAAGTTTTATGCCATGCATACTGTATAGCTTGTGAATAGGACATAAAGTGTCCTTTTAAAGTAGTTATGTCCTCATAAAGTACATACTTTATGTCCTCATAGTATGAGGAGAAGGGAAATAATGAAATTATTCTTTACAGGCAGCCTGTTCCTCTTGCATAAACTTCCCTTGAGTGCGTATTTGCTAGGTGAAAAAATGGGCAATTTCTGAGTGAGGGACGACATATCAACAAAAGGACGAATTTGGAATGTGAGACCACACGCCCATCACGGAAAGGGGAGGGAAGGTTCTCTCTTTGGACCATGAAATAGGAAAAGAAGTTAAAAAATGGTACTGCACTGTTATCATTACATACAAACATGCCCAAGAAAGGAAAAAGGGTCGGATCTCAAGGTGCAAACGATCTATCATTACAGCGGAAAAGTTGGGGGGCCCAGAGACTTTCTCATTTTCAATCACTGGGGGCGCTTGGCCCAGATAGCTTGGTCTCTACTCAAGGTCATATTTTCTGCACGAGAGCGTAATACAGATTCTGGAAATCCACATAAAAGCTAAAGGTACCATTCCGATCCAGGCTGCCGCTGCTCTGCAGTCGCTGCTCTGGAGTCTCTGCTCTGCAGTCGCTGCTCAATGTATTTGAATAGAACACCTCACGATGCAAGCGACTGTGCAGCGCTGCCAAGCAACGTGACCTCGGCAGCGTTGCTCAGTTGCTCCAGAAGTAGTATCGGACTGCCGAGTCGCGCTGTCAGCTCTAATTTGTTGTTTTTGTTGTCGTGATGGAGTTCTTTACTAATGAAATCGACGGGTTTCTAGTAGAACTAATAGCTACAAATCCGCCGCAATACGATTCTCGACTTAAATCCTATAAGGTAAATGTTGTTCGAGATAATACATAGGAGCATAATGGAAGGAAGCTCAATAAAACAACTATCTAAGTACCTACTATACTTATATTTTTTTGACCGCACATTATATTGACAGCAAATAATTTTTCCTATAAGAGACTATTTAGTATACCGCTGTCTTTCTAAACAAACTCACAACAATGGTAATAAATTTGCAGTTTGCGTCTACAGTAGCTGATAAAACAGAAGAGTAGTAGTCTTTATAGTTAAACATTGATCCGCTGTTTTGCAGAACCTTAATGCGTACATGTTTGCCATCAATTGTCCCAAAACCGTTAGAACAATTCCACCTATTCCAAAAGTGTTCCATTATTTGTTTTAATTGTTCGTTTATATGCTGTCAGACATAGTTTTGATAATCAAAACACTAAGTTCAAACAACTGCAAATTTTGATATTCAAAAAATACGACCGGAATCCACAACTGTTCGTACTGGCTCCTGATTGAATACTGCACGTGACAGTCGCTGCCGAGCAGCGGCTGCCAGGATCCGAATGGTATTATATATATATATATATATATATATATATATATATATATATATATATATATATATATATATATATATATATATATATATATATGTATATAAAGAACAAAAGTCAAAATACAAATACAAGAATTATATTTGAATCTACAATTCAAAGCTTTTCGTTGGCTAACAGTACCAACATCATCAGGAATATTAAACAATCCTGATATTTGATTGTTTAATATTCCTGATGATGTTGGTACTGTTAGCCAACGAAAAGCTTTGAATTGTAGATTCAAATATAATTCTTGTATTTGTATTTTGACTTTTGTTCTTTATTAATACACAAGAAAACATATTGCGATATATATATATATATATATATATATATATATATATTTTATATAATATTGTAATATATTAATATCAAATTATATGTCTTAAGCGCGCACTAAGATGGTATGGGACGGACACCCAATACAGCACGGACGGGATTTTTAAAGGTGGGTTCGCTTACTAGAAGGTAGCTCCCGCCCTTAGACACTTCTGTATTTCAGATATTTGCTGTAAGTAAATGGTTTTATATGATCTGACGAATTTATAGTTTTACATATTCGCTGTAAATAGTCTTATTTGAGCTGGTGAATTTTTAGTTCCAGATATTTCCAGCAAATAAATGATCTTGTATGAGCTGATGTGTTTCTAGTTTCACATATTTGCTGTAAATATTCTTACTCAAGCTGAAGCGTTTTAGATCTTTTTATTACGCTAGACGTACTACTCATTCTCTATAACATTTTGAAGACCAGGCGGGTTTTTATGCTATACAATATATAAAGCTTTCCAGGTTTAGCACAATTTTAAAACCTGTACACAGATTGAAATAGTAGCAAACATTCATGAGTTGTGGGTAAACGTAAATGTTTCGTTTTATGCTGATGTATCATCTGTTCGGAAATGTCCTGAAGCTCATTCTCTCCGACTTTTGAAATGGCGAAAGGTGTGGAGACACAGTCCGGCCAGGTATGCCGACCAAGTGAGCGCATACACTTTGATTCAAAGATATTTCTTTTTTTAAAATAACCGTGCACTCTTAGTGTACGCGTAACTAGACACAGGCATGATGGTACTAAAAAAATGATCATGTATAGAATATTATTCTAGCAGTATCTGATGAAATGCCAAATCTGATATTTATGCATTTATTTTATCAACAATCTTATGATAATTTTAATATTATTCTATATTTGATTCAAGTGAAGTTTGTTGATTTGGTCTAATGTTAGTCAAATTATAGTCACAACTAATAACTATAACTAATTATAAAAGAGTAGTAGAGTGATAATGCTTCACGAAACCAGAGCAATGTGTATTTTAAATAAATTGTATGAAAGTGTAAAATTTGTGTTGTCTCTATTATTCAAAACTATTAACAACAACTTAAAGCAACTGTGGCGTAAATGTTTATATTAATTAAAACAACCTCTCACCACAAATTCAACAAATTTTATTTTAACTACAAAGTAATCATCTTCAGAGGTATTTTTACAAATAGGTAAAAATACCTCTGAAGATGATTACTTTGTAATTAAAATAAAATTTGTTGAATTTGTGGTGAGAGGTTGTTTTAATTAATATATTCAAAACTATTATTTAAAAATGTTCATGCTTAAATGACATAATTGAATAAAACTACAATAAGAGGTTTAAAATGGCTGAATTAAAAAAAAATACATCAGTTTAAAAATTAAATTCTACTGTGTACAAATTTGTAAAAGTGAACAAAATGGCAACACAATGAAATCATTACAGTTTGTAAAGCTAGTCATTAAAAATATACAGGGTGTTTCAGGAGGAATCTGCCATACTGCAAAAGCTTATTCCTGTCACCAAAATAATGAAAATAGACCATATAAACATGGGTCTAATTAAACACGTGTTTAATACGTTACGAAATGACAAGCAGGCTGCAGTACCTGAGGTTTCGCTTACTTTAGACCTTACGATAATTCTAACTCTGTAGGAGGTTATCGTATTTTGTTTACTTAACATGTTACATACTTACATACTTGTAATCTTTTTTTTCAGGTATCAGCTATATTTGAGACATAGTTCGAATTCATCACTTACATTCATAAAAAGCTTGTTTGCAAATTTATTTGAATTTTCAAATCATAATTTCATGATTTGTTAGAGGTAAACTGGAGGGAACAAATGGAAACAAACAAACGAAAATATATAACTTACTTTTTCTAATAGTTGGTATACGGATTAAAAATTGCAAATTTGAATTTATATTACCATATATCTTCACTATGACTTTCTTCTGGTTTACCACCTACATATTGGCCGTACTAAACCTCATCTATAATCATCACAGCTACAAGATGGATGATCTAATCGATATCTTGACAGACATATTTCTCGGTGCGGTAGTCTTGACATTTGTCGCCCTAAACGTATACCAAAAGCAAAACTACCTCGTTGTCTACAAGATAATGAAAGAAGGATTGTTTACCTATGAGACTCCAATATTAGAAGGTACAGAAACCATTAAAAACTATTACCTGAGAAAATCTACAAGATTTGTATACTACGGTGTTATGTCCCTTGCAACATCTGCAACGGCAAAGTTCATAACCCCTTTTTTCTTTGGCATTGTTCAGATGATGTACTCTAATGGCGATGTAAGGGATTTACCTCTTCTATTTTTATATGGGGTTCCATTCTCTAGAAACAAGTTACCATCGGCCTACTTTATCGGAGAAGTATCTGCAGTCTGTACAGCGATGATTTGTTTTTGATTGCGTTATTATCAATTATGAATGTTTTATGTGAAATCGAAATTTTGTCACTATCGATAAGAAGGATGGAAGATAGAGTCGTTACATTGGCTGAGCAAACCCCTTCTCGGGCATCAGATATGCAACATGTGTACCAGTTTTTCAAGATACTGGCAAAGCAGGCTGTAAGACACCACCTGCAAATTATAATGTAAGTAGTAATAGTAAAATGTTTATTGAAGTGATAATTGAAATTTGGAGTTTAAAATTAAAGATATTGATAAAAGAATTTATAAAAAAAATTGTGAATGTTTTAATAGCATATTTTTTTAAAAATCACAGTGAAAATTATATTTAAAAAAATACACATTTAAGTCATCTTTAATTGCGGACGGATGTAAAAATAATATAATATAATAAAATAATGATCGGACATTAACAAATGCATCGTTTACCATAAAAAGAATAACGTCATTGTCTGTTAAAACCTGTAAGATTAATTGCAATATTAAAAGTGTTTTGTCGAAATAACAACGTATATATATATATATATATATACGTTGTAATAAATTTCCAATCCATAATGAAACCTAATATAACTCACATATTCAATATAAGAAGCCTAACAATTAGGATAGTAAGTTGGCATCTGGAAAACTATTTATTAGACTTCTAAAAGAAAAGTCGAGAGACTGACATTGCTACATGTTTGGCAATTAACGTTTTGTTCTCTTAGATATTTCCCGTTTTTTATTTTACTTACTTATTATGTTCCTCATTCTCCTACTTCTAAAGAATGGTATGATATAAATAAAAATGTTATTTTTTAGTAATAAGGGATTACTAAGGAGAGGCTGACCTTCCATAAAACGCCATTTTAACCTATTTTTTCTCAGAAACTACTGCACCAATCATGTTGAAATTTTACACAAAAGTTTAAATAGGATTTCCGACATTAACTGAGCTTTTTAGCCACTGTACCATAAACGTGTTTTTACAATTTTTTCACAAAATAATTGCTGAAAATCCATTTTTTTAAAAATTTTAAATTGCTTCATTACTGTATACAAAAAACTCAGTTTGTGTATAATGCAATTAAAAACACTGTAAAAAAAGTCAGACGAATCAGTTCAATACGTCCTGAGAAAATAGAACATAAACTTGAAAAATTGGTAAAATACCATACTTTCGGAAGAACGTAAAAACTAAAAAAATGTTTGTTTTATCTTGCTAGTTATTGAGAGGTATGATTTATTTTTTAAGGTATTCTATACATCATGGTAAGGCAAATTTGATAGAGTAGGTTAGTTTTTAGTTTGATACATATTTTATATATAGGCTTAAATAAAAACCGCGTTAAGCAGAGTAAACGAATTCGAGGGAAAGTTACCGGTCAACATTATAGTCAGATGACAAATATGGCTGAACCTACTCTATGACCTGAACCTACTTTTAGGTTATTTCCTTTTTTATATTATTTTATTTAATATAGCGTAACCAAAACATACCATATTCTATATTTTGTATTTTTTTAGGTCTTTTAGTTTCCGCGGAAAAAAATCTGGGATATAGAACATTTCTTTTTAGTGCATTCTTGGATCATAACAGGAATGATCAAATTCATCATCACAGTGCATTGATTCATTCAAAACAAGCTCACCCTTACTTTTTACTATCTTGGGGGTAAGGTCAACCTTGGCTGGTGGTTGCGGAAGATTCATTACAACGCACATTTTCCACGCAGTCATTGCTTTGCCAACTGACCTCAAACCGTAAATCAAACCTAATATCTATATCAAACAGTTTGTTTTTTTATCTAAAGTAGTCACAACTTGAGAATGGCTAAATTTATTTACATGTGTACAATGGGAGCAAAATATCTCGATTTCAAACGCTAGGCCAAAATGTTTTTTAGCTCTTATTTGCAAATAGTTTTGTTTACACTCTTTGCAAAGGATAAGCTAACTTGGATAGGGCAGTTAATCCTAGACGCAGTAAGTAGTATATTGTGTGGATCACTTCTGATTATAGGGTTTTTTTGTTTAATGGGGCAGTTAATCCTAGACGCAGAAAGTAGTGCATTACCTTTGAAGTACTTTGATCTTTCAATGAAGATGAATAAATATAGAGCTCTATAACAGTAGTTAGTTAATCTAGCAATCTAAAAGAAAACACATTTATGTAAATTAACAGTGAGTAAATTTAAAAAGGTCAGCGAATAATGAAGATTTCATGTTTGTATTTTCAACAACGAGCAAAATTGTCTAGAAAGTAAAATATATATTACTAATTTGAAAAAAAAGTTAATAATAAACAACCCAGAGTTTAGCCTGAGTGTTGATCTTAATAGACCAATTCAGAAAGTATAATTTATATATTTATATAAAGTAATAATTTTTAAACGAATATAAACTTGGGTACTATATAAATGAAACCTCTATACCAAAAATAATTTTTTCATTTATTTAAAACCTTATGTACATTCCAATTGCATAGCAATTATCCTCACAGGTAAATACAGTAAAAATACATTGAAGCAACATTTTTACCAAATATGTAGACAGGTAACTACTTCGCCACGCCCCTTTACATTTCCAACCAATCACGTTGCAGTAAATTCCCTCCCGGTGCAACTAGGTCTGGTCTCTCAACTTCCGTGGTGAAGAATTACCATTACACATATTTCAATTTTAACCAAAATACCATTATACATACATTTTGATTTTACAAAATAAAACTACAACTATCTCCTAATTAATCGAGAGATCAGGATAGGCCCTTTATCACCATTAATTAAATTATTTTCGTCATGTTTATGTATATACAAACTTTCAAATCTATTGAACAAAACTATTGATTTAACATTTTTTATGAATTAAGAGATCATTTATTTCTAATGAATGTTTGGTGTTTAGGATGTGTTCCGTAATACTTGATTTTTCTTTACTTTGAAATTCTATATGGCTAAATTTTTTTTAAACCGGGTTGATATTTTTCTTTTTCTTTGGCCTATATAATTTTTATTTAAAGAGCTACTATTACGTACTTTTCTTTAAATTAAATATAATTTAAAAAACAGTGTAAATGCTCCAGAGAGGGACTCCTTATTGGCCAACCTTTGTTCCTTGCAAGATTCGGTACGAGCCAGTTCCTTTCAAGGCGTCGGTAAAACGACATCTCTCCCATAACGCTCCGTGACGTAGTTTCTCGTGAGTTCCAAGTAAGGCTCTGTTTAGATCAAACATATTTCCCGTTACGCTCTACGTGACGTAGATATTTCTTCCTTTGTTTCTCCCGTCGTGTGGCGAGGATACTATTAGCATTAGTAGTGACTATTTTGAATTATATGTGATTTCTTTTAAGTTACTTAGGTAAGTGATAAGTGCGTGAAAGGGTGCATCCGAACAACTCCGTCATCCGACAGAAAGGACAAGTGGTGGTACTTTGCCCAGTGAGGTATGTGCGATAGCTGTTAACTTTTTTCATTCATTTAATTATTTAAGGTCCTCCGGAAAACTATGCCGTTACATGGCAGAATATTTAACAGCTACAATTTACTTTATAAATCCCAGATTTATCTAACATATTTATTTTGTCTTTTGGATTACCTAGCAAATATTTTTAAGGCTATTTAGTCTTTTGTAAGCTGATTTTAAATTCACATCTTTAAAAACATTTTCTAAACCCTTTGTTTCATCCCTATGGAATGGTAAGCTAATGTATTTATTTTTAATATTTTCTTTTACTGATATTAAGGGGGTGGAATCGTTTCTAAACTTATTTAATTTTTGTTTTCTCAAAACATTGTTTATTATTTTAGGATAACATTCATTAAATTTAGCTTTTTCTTTAATTCTGGCTAACTCACATTCAAATCTATTCTTGTTCAAAGGAATTGAATTAATCTATGGAGCATAGTATTAAAACCTACTGATCTATTTGTTATACAATGATTATATTCGACTTGGATGTATCTATCATTATTTGTATTTTTTCGATATAAATCAAATTCAATTTTATTATTATTTGTAATACATAAAACTTCAAGAAATTGTCAACATTTATAAGTCTCTTTTTCATAAGCAAACTTTATATTTCTATGTTTATTGTTAATAATTGCAACGAAATTTACTACGTTACACACTTTATTAAAAAGAGCGAACACATCATGAACATATCTAATCCATACTCTAAGAAAATACGAAAGTTTATTTCTCAATTCCCATTCAACATTTTTCATAAAATGTTCCGCTAATAAAGGTGATAAACTATTCCTCATAGCTGTACCATCTTTGCGTTGGTAAAATTCATTGTTAAAAAAAATAATTCTGTATCATACAACACTTAGTTAATTTCACAATATTGGTCAACTTCATTATTCTCGGCTTTATTTTATATTACAAATTCTTCTAACAAAATTAATATTTCAGCAACTGGTATTTTTGGAAAAAGTGAACTAGCGTCAAACGATACAAGAATTTCGTCATTTGTAATTTCAATGCTTTTTAATTTTTTTATAAACTCTCATGTATTTTTATTGAGCTGGAATCTGTATTAAATTAAAAATTTCTAAAAACTTTACTCAACTATTTTGACAAGAGATAAGTTTGTGAGTCAATCCCCGATACAATCGGTCTCACCAAATTACCTTATGTACCTTTTGGAGGTAATATAACTTAGGTAGAAATGCAATTGAAACATTAAATTTATAAGTTTCCTTTTATGGAATAAATAAATTACAACTTTTAATAATATTTGCCGTTTATTTTACAAATTTGTTTAATGGATTATTTATTAATTTCATGAACATTACTTCTTTTAACAAAATAATAACTCTATTAACATAACCGTCTTTATTTAAAATTACAATTGTATTTCCTTTATCAGCTTTTAAAAAATAACAATTTTGAGTTCTTAAACTTTTAATCACTTCCAAATCATGATTATTTCTGGCTGCATTATTAATTTATTTTAAATTTTCAGCAATTTTGATTTTTCAAGCTTTCCTGACTTAATTTTAATTTGTTTATTTTAAACATGTTATTCCAATCTCAGTAATTCCTATTAAATCCTCATCACCTTTTATATTATTACTACGAAATGAAAATTTCCATTTGCGAATGGGTAAATTTTATAGCCTATTTGTTTAATTTTTAACCAAAACATTGTTGTTTTTTTTTGGTAATTAGGTATGTCTGATGTCTCGTATTTCTCATCAAAATGCTTAATTTTCTATCCAACCTTTCAACTTTGTTTAAATATTTATGTTTAATAACTACATTAACTTGTTTATAAAAAGTATCCCAATTCTTTTTTTTTGTTTGATAACTTTAATTGTAATTAATCACTTTAACAATGTTTAAGTGATTAATTAAGTTTCACCGAATGTAATGGACTACAAAATTCAATAGTTTAATTGTAAATTGTATAATTCTAATTCCACAGTACTTAATTATCAGATCATTAATTAAGAGATAGTGTAGTTTTATTTTGTAAAATTAAGACATATGTATAATTGAATTTTGGTTAAATTTTAAATATATGTTATGGTAACTCTTCACCACGGAAGTTGAAAAACCGGACCTAGTTGCAGCGGGGAGAATTTACTGCAACGTGATTGGTTGGACAATGTAAAAGGGGCGCGGGAAAGTAGTTACAGGTGTATATATTTGATGACAAATGTTGCTTCAATGTATTCTTATTGCAAATTACCTCTGAGGATAACTGAGAAAACGGTTTATTGTGGTATAGAGGTTTCATTTATTTTAATTAAACATTTAGGCACAGTTGTTGTATACAGATATTGGTTTACTATATATATTCATTTTCATATTATGTAAAATAAATTTTAGTACTTCATAAACAATATTTACTGTAAACTGAACTTTACCTACTTAAATAAATAATGTCCTTAAATTTAGGCCACCTGAATACACATTTTATGAATCAGTGAATTTTAAAAAGAGTTTTTTTCATTGATGTTAAGTAATAACACCTTAAAGATTTATGTAGCCATTAATTTTCTTGTTCTTCCAGGGAGAAGAATTACGAAACGCTCTGCATAGTGTAAACTGACAGGATTTCCCATTGCCTCTCACCAAAGATATACTAATCATGGGAGAAATGCTAAATAGACCTCTTTGTATGAAAGTAGCAGGAATCTACGTTCTTGATTTAAACACCTTCTTAACGGTAAGTATTCAGTAAGTAGTATAGAAATCTCATGTTGGTGGTGTGAGGATAATGAGTGTGACGTGGAAAAATGGTAATTGAGCTTGACCTTGAACGCGACGCAAATAACTTGCCACAGCTGCCTAATTGATTACAAACAAAAAACTAATTAAGTAGGCGTTGCGGCACCAAATAAATTGTTTATGGCAACGGTAAACTTTATTTACTATACCAAGTCTTTGCTTTTGTTTGAATTATTGCTTCAAGGAAGTAGTGAATGTAAAGGAAAGATTTAGCAATAACACTAAGATAATTGCAAGCAAGCCGTTGTTATTTATTGCGTAATGCATCCGGAATGGTGAGGCTGTGTAATGATACATCTATTACGACTATGAATAATCGCACTTGTTAGCTCGTGGTTGGAATTACTTCCTATACTATTTAAACGCGCAGAATCTTACTACATTCGTCAGACTAGTACAGGCCGTTGTAGTTCTCTTTACCTACAATTCTCAGTACGAATGAATAATTGTGTGTTTATATTTTTCCTTATACAACTTATTTCAAATGGTTTAATTGTTCAATTTAATTTATATAATATATGCCTTGCATGTCCAATATGCAAACTGCTTGGATAATGCATAACCTTAGGGAAATATTGTGTTTATTATTGAGCTTAAACGGATTGACCTTGAGTGTAACGTGAATGTTGCCGCAGTTGGATAATTGATTCCGGGAAGTCATTGTAGCAATTAAATTAGGCGGCCATAATTATATAGCATAAGAAGTGATTCTTGTGTAGCTGTTTACCAATGGAAAAGTCAGTTTCATGCTTGAGAAGGGGTATTGCAAAAGAATTGCATAAACACGTTCCTAAGAATTTTCCTAGCCGCCATGTTGAAAGATTTGTATGAGTTCTATCAAGCCGACCATGTGGAAATATTACCATTCGCTAGAGTGAATAATGGTTATAAATATATTTTGGTTTTAATAGATTGTTTGGTTAAATATGCGTTAGCAGTGCGAATGAAATTTTTAAAAAAAGGCGTTAAAATGGAAAAGTAGATACAGCCGATTTTAAACCGATATTCTATGCGCCACTTACGGATCCGAATTTCTTATTTCCAAAATTAAATCCCTACTAAGTAAATACAATATATATCATTATTCTATATATTGCGATAAAAAGGCATCTATAGTTGAAAGATTAAATAGAGCATTAAAAGCGAAAAATTGGAGAGCGTTTAGCGAACACGGAAACTATAAATAGTTTATTATTTTAATCGATATAATTTTAAAAAAATAATAACACTCTGCACAGACCAATTGTAATGTGACCTTCCAATGTTAATAAAATAACTAGCATTTTGTACTTGCATAGTTGAAAATATATAGAGGAAACAATAGCAATTTACACGCAGCAGATTCAATGTGAGCGACAAAGATAGAATAAGCAGATATAAAGACATTTAATAAAGGTTATTGGCCGTCTTAGAGCCACGAAATATTTTGTAATGTGGAAAGTGGAACCATCAATTCCAATAGCCTATTAACTAAAGGACGAATCTGGAAATAAGATTAAGGGTGGTATTTATCATGAGGAATTGAGTAAAACAACATTTAGTGACGACTTTCTTATTGCAAAATGTAGTGTCGTATAGGGAATAAATTATTCGTTCGATGGCTAGGCTATGAAAAGACGAATGACACTTTGATAAACGAAAAGGATCTATTATTATGAAGGTGGTAAATCAAAATTAAAAGTTGCAAGTTATGAATTTCGTCACACATTTCCAGAATAATTGCATCAATAACTGCCTTGGACGTCTCGGTCCGCTTCTACAAGATACTATCAGATATCGTATTGTGGGCCAGTCGGATTGTGGCAAAACTAATCTCATGTTTCATTTAATATTTCACTCTCGCCCATTATTCTTTGAGAGTTTTATCTCCAAATCTAATAATCAAACAAAGTATAAGTTTATAATTCGAGGGTTTCCAAAATACCAAATGGAAACAATATTCATATCGCCTCTGACAACGATAAGAGGTGGAGGAAAGAAATAATGGCCACTGAAAGCAAGAGTATTCTTATCGCCTCTGACAACGATAAGAGGTGGAGGAAAGAAATAATGGCCACTGAAAGCAAGAGTATTCTTATCGCCTCTGACAACGATAAGAGGTGGAGGAAAGAAATAATGGCCACTGAAAGCAAGAGTATTCTTATCGCCTCTGACAACGATAAGAGGTGGAGGAAAGAAATAATGGCCACTGAAAGCAAGAGTATTCTTATCGCCTCTGACAACGATAAGAGGTGGAGGAAAGAAATAATGGCCACTGAAAGCAAGAGTATTCTTATCGCCTCTGACAACGATAAGAGGTGGAGGAAAGAAATAATGGCCACTGAAAGCAAGAGTATTTTTATCGCCTCTGACAACGATAAGAGGTGGAGGAAAGAAATAATGGCCGCTGAATGAAAGAGTATTCATATCACCTCTGACAACGATAAGAGGTGGAGGAAAGAAATAATGGCCACTGAATGAAAGAGTATTCATATCACCGGGAAATGCAATTATATCATTAAACAAAAGATAAATAGGAACAATTGTGCTTACAGTATAGCCGAAAATGCTTTGTTCAAGTGGTTAAGAGTCAAACATCTCTGGCGATATATATCCGCCCATAGATTTGGGCAGCGAAAATGGGAAATTGGTTTAATTGATTTTATGACTTACAACACCTAATATTGAAAAAGATGTAAGTGACAAATTTAATTTTGACAATAATAAAGCTATAGGATTTTGCAAAGGGATTCATATTGAAATGGTGTTGAAGGTCATATTATTCACGAATATAATCCGGCCGTTGACCCAGCTATAAAATTATTGACAGTAATTTATCTGTCGCTAAACATAACCGAACAACTTTATAATATTGCAGTGCGTCTCGAAGATCAGGCCGGACTATTATTACAGAATCAGGCTACTTTTTAAAGAACCTTTTTGCTCGTTTAATTGAATTATGTAATTTTAATCTTGTTGCTGGTTGGAAAAATTTCAGAAATTTTATCATTTGATTTATCACAGGACAGTTATAATAATTTTAATAAGTTCTTGTTTTAACGTGTTTTAATTAAAATAATATTAAAATATAAATTAAACTTTGCTTTTCCTAAATATTTTACAATTCTGGCATAGATTCCATCGAATTTTTGTTAGTTATTCTAATAGTAATAAACAGTTCTTTAAACATGAAATACAATTGAATAGTTTAAAAAGCTTAGAAATGTTCATATAATTTTACAACTTTTCCTAAAGTTCATCAATTACTTGGATAATATTATTATTTAACTATCTCTAACGTTTGTAATAATTATGAGAACATTTTAGATTTTTAGTGTTGAATTACATACATAAATTTACATACTTATTTAAACACAACATAAGAATAATTTATAATTATTTATTTTATTTTATGTCCTTAAAATTATTTGTATTTAATTTATATTTGTGCTCCCAGACATAAATCTGAAGGCTTTTAGAAACTTGCGGAAAGAATAAACCACATTCAGACTTTATTTGCGGCGAAGTGTTGGATATTCGTTTTAATTTTAAATAGTCATAATAAAACAAATTTCGGCAATTTTACAGCATCAGTTAGTAGTAGTTAGTCAATCGATCACAAGCTGACAAAAAGGAACAACGAATTGTTGGAAATATAACGTTATCTTCCGTTAGTAAAAACTAAGTACGGTCTAAATGATGAGCCTCGGTTTCTGGCACACCACTAAAATATTAACACACTGCGCTTTACGAGTTACACATATATTGAAAAAGAATATAGGGAGGTTAACCCGGGCAACAATCAGAAGGTCGAATGATTTAGAATAATCAGCAATGATATGGCATTTATTTTTGACGAAATCAGATACGAAATATGCTGAACAGAAGAGGACCATGTACAAAATTCTGGCATCAATACTACAATTAAAAATCTACTATCCAGCCCTAAAGATGAAAATAATATTTTATTAAACCGTTGATGGAATATAAATAAGGTGGGTTTCGAACACGGTTATACATTTTCGTTTTACATTCCTTTGAAAATATTACTCGGATTCGCAGACGACTACCCCACACATTGTTGAACGTCGAACATAAACTAATATTACTGAAATGAAATGCTATTGTAAAGCAACATAAAGAAATTCCTAATTTAAAACTTATAAAATATTTTGGAAAGTTCCTACCGTAGAGAGGCCAATTATAATTTAAATTTACTAAGGATAACTGATGTTA
The DNA here is from genome assembly GCA_036971475.1 of Prosapia bicincta. NCBI lineage: Eukaryota > Metazoa > Arthropoda > Insecta > Hemiptera > Cercopidae > Prosapia > Prosapia bicincta. The sequence goes on along the minus strand of JBAIZL010000003.1, from coordinate 14,397,702 downwards.
TGGATAAATAATTTCACTAGGATTTAGGTGTTGGATGCCCATCGGTAATCCGGCATTACCGACTTTAAAAACGTAAATTTTGACGGTTAAAATCACGTCGAATAGCAGAATACCGCGTTGCTTTTCAAACGGACAGAAAAATGTGAAAAACAAGAATGTCGGTCACTTTGATTTTTGCGACATTGTTAACAATAAACTATATTTACATTCGTAATATTATCCGTACGATAATTTTAACGCCAACAAAGCAATCATTCACGATTTCTTCACAAGATTTCAAACGCTATACTATCATGGCAGCAATAATATACCTGCTATAGATTTTAAAATATTTATTGTAAAAACACCATTATTTCATATAAAATATTTATTACAAAATTAGTCATTGGAAACTGGCCCTATAGATGTTGGAATTAAAATCGAAACAAATACAAACCTGTGTTGGAAGACATCGGCTTATTGTCTCATCATCCAGGATACTGTCGTATAATACAAAACCCTTTCTGGCGTTGTCCGTAGAATATTTTAATTTTTGTCTGTTACGAAATAATTTGTGTTAGGAAATAAAAATATGAAATTAACAACGAGTGTATTCATTTCTTGTTTAATTTAAATATTTTAAAGAGTAGCTCCAAAACGAACATACTTCCTTTGCTGCTGGTGACAACTATTTTAATAAACAATATTATAAACATTTACATTATTATATAAAACGTCATTATATAATCTTTGCATCATACTATAATCAATAATATTACATTTTATTATTTTTTAATGTAACATAGCCGTATGCTATCTTGGCAAATCAATCCATTTTATCTCACCACCGCTGAAAACCAATTCCTTAACCGTAACGGTTTGAACAATATGTTTTTTGATATGAATAACATAATATCTCGACTGCTTTTAGTAAACCACTCCAATCGTTTTCTGGAGTCATCAAAATCTAAAGTCTTAAGAGACGGCCTTGTGATGCCTTTTTTCTTGGTGCAAATATTTATAAGAGTTGCACGAGTTGATTATTTTAATTACACTTACGCAGTGCAATGTTTCAAATGCGGTACATAATGCAATGAATAGTTAATTTATTTGTATCAACGACTTTCCGTAATCAGTTATCTAACTGAGGCAACAGTTACGTCAAGATCAACCAGTTTACTCACAATAATTAATAAGTTATTTCCTTCATGTTATGCATAATTCATGCACTTTAGATACTGGACATGCTAGGCATATAACTTCAAATTAAATTGAACAGGTAAACTATTTGAAATAACTAATTTCTTGTACTACTTATACAAAGAAAAATATAAACACACAATTATTCATTCGTACTGAGAATTGTAGGTCAAGAGAACTACAACGGCCTGTACAAGTCTGATGAATGTAGTAAGATTCAGTGCGTTTAAATAGTATAGGAAGTAATTCCAACCACGCGCTAACAAGCGTGATTATTCATAGTCGTAATAAATGTATCATTACACAGCCTCGCCATTCCGGATGCATTACGCAATAAATAACAACGGCTTGCTTGCAATTATCTTTCTGTAATTGCTAAATCTTTTCATTACATTCTCTACTTCCTTGAGTCAATAATTCAAACAAAAGCAACGACTTGGTATAGTGAATCAAGTACTGTTGCAATGAACAATTTATTTGGCACAGCAATGGCTGTCTAATTTTTGTTTTTGTTAGTAACAAAGGCTTCAGGAACCATTTAACCAGCTGGGGCAAGTTATTTGCGTCACGTTCAAGGTTAAGCACAATTATCATTTAACCCCCACTCCACCAATACGAGACTTCTATTCTAGTTGTGTACTTCGTCACAACTATTTAAGACTATTTATGACTTACCGTCACTTTTAAACACAGCTTCTATAATTGTAGAAATGTTTACTCCAATCGTAAAACTATCATTAGAATTATAACATCTGTCAATATCGTTTAAATAGAAAAATTAGCGTTAAGTAAAAGTTCCATGTTTTTCTATATTAAAAATAATTTTGATTAAGTTTTGACTAAACATATCCACAGTATGAGCGGAATTATATTTAAAAAAATATGTATCCTCAAAATTGTAATCAGAGACCAAAGTTGTACTCACAATATAAAAGTAACTTTAAAATAAACAAATTTGGCCGACGATGAAAATAAAGATCATTTGCGAAACCTAACCATATCTTAAATTGATATTATTTATCATTTACTTCTAAAAATATCCAGTAGGTTACAGTCAATTTTAAAAATTTGTAAATAATACATGGTATATAGAAATCTAATAAGATATAAGAACTTATATCCGCCGATAGTAAAACTAAATCCATTTACAAAAACTTTCGTTATTTTGCCTTAATATAATTTATTATATATTTGCTATACATATTTAGGAATGCAAAAGGAGTTTTTTTAGCCCGTTTTACATCTGTAATAGTTTATTGATTATAATTAGAAATTGATATTATTTGTTAAAATTCAATAAAAACTATTTTCAGAATAAAAAGTGTATCAGATGATAACACTAACGAGAGATTGAAAAATAAAAATGTAAACAAACTGACAAAATTACAAAAAAAGATATTATAGACACGAGAAGCTTTGTATATTTGTTAGGCAAAACTAATTTATCTTTATAAAAACTCTAAAGAGCCAACTATGAAATGCAATAAGAAAATGTAAAAGGAATATTTCGGGTAGAGGCAATAGAATGTATATATATATTTTATATACAAAATTATATTACAAAATTACACAAAAGATAAAAAGAAAAAGAAAATACTACATTTGAAACTTTTACAGTGTTTTAGATCGGGTTTTCACATTCGTTTAACATATTAAGAATTTAAACCAATATTTTAACTGTTTTAGTACTTATGACATTGATATATGATATCCTCAAAGAGATTACTTCTACATATGAGAAGTAAAATAAAATATACTTCAAATTAATTTATTTAACAGTTGAAAATTTGATATTGCATCACATGGATTAATCATAACTACCTGCATTATTATAATATGAAAACTTGTATCATTTTGGCATCCCCAGTTAAATTTTTGAAAATTAAATTTTGATTTCACATCACTTTACATAAAATTAATAACTTATTTGGTTTTATCTTATTTTAAATTAAATTAAAACTGTTATAAAATCAATTCTTGCGACGTGCTTTCGGTCCCAAGATCAAAAAAGGGAGAGAGATGTTTAAAGTCTACGTAGCGAGTTCTTACCTTCTGTGCAACTTCCCAGCGCATTTCTTAAAAATGTGGAAATCATATCTCAACCAGTTTTGCGATACATAGAATTATAATTTGCAATATTTTTTATATTTTTTTAATATATCTCGGTTTGTTTTCTGATGCTGCTGTAATATGTAACATTGTTGCCTAAAATAATGTTACACATGTTATCTTAAAATAAAAAAAAACCCTTCATTTTATTTTTGCTAAACATATCAATAGCGTCAGCAGAAATATATTTAAAAATTTATAAAGGATATATGTTTCAATAAAACTATAGCAAAATCAAAGTTCAACCCTAAAACGTAAAACCAAATTTCAAAATGAATAAAATCAACAGACGACCAAACTACCATAATTTAGGAAACCTTCATTTATCTTAGCTTGATATTGATTGTTTTACATCTTGTGAATATTATAGGGATATCAATAGAATCATATTTAGGTCTTTATAGATAATTATTGATTCATAGAATATAATAAGAAATTGAATGTTGTCCAAAGATACGACAACAACATTGAAAGCTGTTGATGACACTAACGACCAACTGATAGATGTCTGAAGTAGCGGAGACGTTTCTCCTCGTTTAGTAGAAACCAAATTTGGAAGACGTTTTGTCATTCAGTCTAAGATATGACGACAAATATTCTTGATTTTGTCATCGAGAAGCGCACTCTTATAGCATTAGTTATGTTACCTTTCTTTATTGTACAAAACATTTTACAAAAAAAATCACTAATTATATTTCCCAAGTACCTGATAAATAACAATTCCAGTGAATCGAGTACTTTAAATTTGATTTTTATACCATGAAATATTAGACTAGTTTTGAATTAAAAAGTCTCTAACTTTATGGACTATTTTATGACGCGATCCTGCTGATCCTATTGACGATCTATTACCTAATTCTGCCAGACATAGAGTCTATTTGTTAACGTCACACTGCTAGACCTAGCAACTACCTAGGGATGGGATCTTGTCACAAATAGATACTATTTTATGACGTGATCCTGTTCATCCTATTGACGATCTAGGACCTAATTCTGTCAGACATAGGGACTATTCAGTAAAGTCACACTGCTAGATCTAGCGACTATCTAGGAACGAGATCTTGTCACATATAGGAACTATTTTATGACGTGAACAAGCTAGACCTAGGGACTATCTGGAACCTCATTCTGTTAGAGATAGCGACTATTTAGTAACGTTACCGTGGTAGATCGATCGACTATCTACTGACGAGATCTTACCAAATATAGGGAATAAATAATTATGTGATCCCGTTAGACCAAGGGACTATCTAAAAACTCATTCTATTAGACATAGCGACTATTTAGTAACGATACTCTGCTAGATCTAGCGACCATCTAGGGACGAGATCTTGTCACATATAGAGACTATTTTATGACGTGATCAAGCTAGACCTAGGGAGTACCTAGAACCTCTTTCTGCCAGACATAGGGACAATTAGTAACGTCACCCTTCTAGATATAGCGCCTAACTAGGATAGAGATCTTGTCAAATATAGGATCTATTTAATGACGAGATCCCACTAGAGCTAGGGAATATCTAGAACCCTCATTCTGCTAGACATAGGAACTATTTAATGACGTGATTTTACTAGAACTAGGGACTATCTAGAGTCTCATTCTGTCAGACATAGGGTCTATTTAGAAACGCCACTCGGCTAGATCTAGCGACTATCTAGGGACGAGATCTTGCCACACATACTAACTATTTAATTACATGATTTCCCTAGATCCATGAACTATCTAGAGCCTCATTCTGCGAGACAGGGACTATTTAGTAAAGTCACCCTGCTAGATCTAGCGACTCTCTAGTGACAAAATCTTGCCAGACATGGGGACTATCTAGAAACGTCATCCTGCTAGATCTAAAGACTATCTAGTAACCAAATCGTCCTTGACCTAGCGCATATCTCACTAGTTATGTTACTTCTTACGGACCTTACCTACTTTGTCTTGTCCTCGATGACCTTCGCCTAACTCCTCTTCAAACCTTACCTCGTCGACCATTCCTCGTCCGCAAGAAAGTAATGGTTTATCCTTTGACAACGAACCCTGGTTCGAGACCTGTATCTCAAGGAATAAACCTCTCAGGAGAACCAACCCCTGAATTTGTATCAAAAACCAATTAGCTTCCTCTAGGCCTTTTGGGCTCCTTTCGGGGTAGTAAAATCTTTGAGAGAGGCTTTTGACTTAAAGACTACAATTGATACCTAATTAATTTATTTTATCTTAAATGAAAACAAAGCTAATTGAAAAATATCAAATTTTTTATTTAAACTTTAGAATTTATTGTTATTTAGTTTATGTTAGATTACAGTATTTATCCTCTTAAGTTTTATCTAACCTGAAATTACACTAACCTGTCTATCTAGTTTCAGGTTAATAGTGTAGAATATGTCTTTTTATTATTAAGTCTACATTATTATTATTAACACACACACACACACACACACACACACACACTGCAGCGGAGCACGCACCACTCCGCCCGCGGGCCGTCCCGCCCCAACGGGCCACAGTGCCGCCGCCCCACCTTTACCCCACCTCAAGCTCAGAGTTCTGACAGGGCCTATCCTAGCCAAACTAGGATACTGTGCAATGACCCGCCAAAATCTGCCAGAGAACAGGTAACTGGACTTTATTATAAAAAACCTAACTTGCTGAAATTTAACCCTTTTGGTACGTATTTCCCGGGGAATGAGTTCTTTGAAGGCATCTTTTTGGCGAAATGACCCTTTTGTTTTAGGAGTGTGTAAGTAATCTGTTTTAAATAAAAACACTATTGCTTTGTTGGCAAGTTAGTAAAAAATATGTTTTTTATTTACTTTTTAACTTATTACTACTGCACAGTTTTTACCCATCTTACATCTACTAGTTCGGTAACTTTTTAATACCACCTTACTTTTTAAATTCCTCTGTATTTTCTTTTTATGTTACAATTTCTGAGCAATTCTATCTTTAATTATTAGTTTCAGATTGAAAATTTTACTTTAGCTGCGTTCCTTTGACCTTTTTTTAATACTTAAAATCGCAATTACATTCAACTCTTTAATTAAACCAAAACAGTCCTTGCTTTTTAAACCTATTTAACATTTTTAAAAACAGCAATCATAATAAAAAAACAATGTGATCCTTTAAACTAAACCATCGATATTTTCAATTTAGAAGTTAATTTCAAAAGCAATTTTTCTCTTTTTAAGAACAGTTAATAATATAAAATTATTTTTTATATCAATTACACACTCTCTCGCGTTTAGCACGACATTTGCTACGTCGTCATTTACAGATCACAAAACTGAAACAAAGACTTGTGACCTGGAGCGTACTTATACGTTGTTAACCATTTGAAGTTTAGAATAACGCTGACGATTTTAACCACGCTGGGCTTTCGCTTTCCCACCAGACTTATATGGTATCATGTTTTGTGAACCAACGGAGTGGCTTCTAAAACCTATGTCACGACATCATGCGACTTTTACCCCCGCTTCTGTTTACTTTCCCACATAAAGCAGGCTTACTCCAAAATGATCAAAATATTGTCTGTTCCTCTAATTTGGGTTTAACACTTCTATCTGGCGTTATCGCGAATTTTGGTACAGGGCATCTCCTTTTCCTCTTGAAAAATCGCATCTCCTCGAATGTGGTTGTAGGTGTATTTTGAGGTTTTCTCTCCTTTCCATGTAATTTACCTGTTTTTTAAAATATACAAAACGCCTTATCCCTTCTAATGGCTTAGCTTTCTCATTTTATAACTACGAAATTTCAATATCATTGGGACGGTATTAGCTAATCAAACGTTTACCCGTCGCAATACACACACACACACACACACACACACACACATACACACACATACACACACACAGACACACACACACACACACACACACACACAGACACACACACACACAGACACACACACAGACACACACACAACACACACACACAGACACAGACACAGACACACACACACACACACACACACACACACACACACACACACACACACAGACACACACACAGACACACACACACACACACACACACACACACACACACACACACACACACACACACACACACACAGACACACACACACACAGACACACACACACACACAGATACACACACACACACACACACACACACACACACACACACACACACACACACACACACTGCAGCGGAGCACGCACCACGCCGCCCGCGGGCCGTCCCACCCCCACGGGCCACAGTGCCACCGCCCCACCTTTACCCCACCCCAAGCTCAGAATTCTGACAGGGCCTATCCTAGCCAAACTAGGATACTGTGCAATGACCCGCCAAAATCTGCCAGAGAACAGGTAACTGGACTTTATTATAAAAAACCTAACTTGCTGAAATTTAACCCTTTTGGTACGTATTTCCCGGGGAATGAGTTCTTTGAAGGCATCTTTTTGGCGAAATGACCCTTTTGTTTTAGGAGTGTGTAAGTAATCTGTTTTAAATAAAAACACTATTGCTTTGCTGGCAAGTTAGTAAAAAATATGTTTTTTATTTACTTTTTAACTTATTACTACTGCACAGTTTTTACCCATCTTACATCTACTAGTTCGGTAACTTTTTAATACCACTTTTCTTTTTAAATTTCTCTGTTTATTCTTTTCATGTTACAATTTCTGAGCAATTCTATCTTTAATTATTAGTTTCAGATGGAAAATGTTACTTTAGCTGCGTTCCCTTTAACATTTTTTAATACTTAAAATCGCAATTAAATAATTCTTTAATTTAACCAAAACATTCCTTGCTTTTTAAACCTATTTAACATTTTTTTAAAACAGCAATCATATTAAAAAACAATGCAATCCTTTAAACTAAACCATCGATATTTTCAATTTAGAAGTTAATTCCATAAGCAATTTTTCTCTTTTTAAGAACAGTTAATAATATAAAAGTATTTGTTATATCAATTACCCATTTATTCCTTTAACTAATTAGCATATTTAAAAACAGCAATGAAATTAAAAAACAAGAAGAATATAATCCTATAGCCCAGTTAAATATCATGTATCTCAAAGTCTTGTTAATATTCAAACATTTTAAGGTTAATCTATCTAGTTACAATAATCTATGCCTTTTAATACAAACTTCATTCACTCCAATATTAGAGTCTAGTTATGTTAGGCTATTCATTTAATAATAACTTCATTTACGTTTACTCCTTTTCAAACTTATCTAATGTGTTATAATACGTTTATTCCCATTACAGGCAAACGGTTGAATGGAAAATCAATTTAGAATATTTATAAGTTAATTTTGGTAACCTAAGAGAGGTTTCTCTCCCTTAGGCTATTCAAACTTTATTTATTTTGACTTGAATTTATTATATTTTGAAATAAAGGTTTATTTAAAAGAAATTTAAATTGTTTATATGACCTTGTACTGCAAACAGGTAAATATCTTCTATAATTTGGTTGTCTTTGAGCTTCGTCACAGATTCCATTGAATTTGGTTGTAGGCTTTCACTGGAAAATTAAATTGTCTATAGACCTTGTACTGCAAAAGGTGAAGTATCTTCCAAAAGTGGTTGGTTCTTGGGCCTCGTCCCTTTCTTTCTTGAAATTTTCCTGTTATCTTCTTGTAAGGCGTCTGTGAAATTCTCTCCGGCGTTTGGGCATTTTTTTGGTCGAGATAATGTTATGAGGATATTTGAGTATCTGCCCAAATATCTTTACCCTCCCCTGTCACATCGAAGCACTTTATACGGACTTATTATACAGTAACATATTGGATCTTTAACTTCGCTTCATGTTAAAACATGACAGCATGTTATGGCCATGGTGACGCTACTGTCGCGTTACCTCGACAAAAGACCAAACCTCTACGTCATTACGTCCATCTTAAATTTTAAACCAATGGGAACTCCGTTACCATGGTAATCATATTTTTTTTTCAATCTCCAAGCCATTCTACTTGTATTAGATCAACTTATTTCTTCTCGATTGTTATGAAAGTCTTTTCTTTAATCCAAAGTTTTACTTTAATTTTTTAACTTTCATTTTAATAATTTATTGGTCTATATTTCTTCCGTTTTATTAAATCTACTGTTCCTTTTCATATAACAAATTAAGACGGCAGCGCTGTTTCCTGTGGGGCAAGATCTTATAAACAATCTCTCTACACGTTTTTTGAACCGAGTCAAATACAAATTTATTCTTTACCTCAATTCTAGGTTATACCATTTTAGATTACGATTATTACATTTAAATACTTATAGTTTTCCCTAGCTAAGCCTAAGTTATTCTTCATAAACTTCTTATTCTTATATTCAGTATTATATTTGGTTGAAGTTGTTGTAATATTAGGTGTTTTGGCTTGGCTCCATAACCTACACAATTACCGTCTTCTTGACACCAGTTATTTAGGCTAGCCTCTTTTAGGTTATAGTTTTGTTTAATATATCTTACTGATTACAATTTGTTCTTTTTATGTTGAAATTACTCTGTCTACTCTTTTTTAGTCTATTATTTATTATTCTATAGTTTATTTGGTCCAAATGTAATTAATATTAGGCACTTTGGCTTAGTTCCCCTAACTAGACTTTTACAGTTTAATTTAAACCGGTCGATTAAGAGTTATGTTTTTGTATAGTATATATTAACACTCACAGTTTGTCTAATTAAGTGTAAAGTAAATCTGTTTACATTTCTTTTCTTTATAGTTACCTCTTTTTATATCATTAATTTAAAATAATTTTAATATTAGGCACTTTGATCTGGTTATACATTCTGTACTATTACCATATTTCTTGCATCCGGTCATTTTGGCCGTTGCACACTACACGATCTTGCTGCACATAGGGACTATCTAGTGACGAGATTTTGCCAGACCTAGAAACTATCTAGGGTCGAAAGTCTGTCAGACCTAAAGACTTTCTAGTGGCATCATCTTGCCAGTCCTAGGTACTAAATAGTGCCGTCATCCTGGCAAACCTATGGACTAACTAGTAACGTCATCCTGCTAGATCTACCGACTATCTACAGACGAGATCCTATCAGAACTGAAGACTATTTAGTTCAATATAGATATAGGCACTAAATAATAGCGTCATTCTGCCAGACCTAGGGCTAATCTAGGGTTAATGTGCTTGACCTAAGGTCTATGTTATGACGTATCCTGCCAGACCTAAAGACTATCCAGTAGCGTCGTCCTGGCAGAACTTGGGACTATCTAATAATGTCATCGTCCTAGGATTTTTTGACTATTTAGTGAGGTTGTCCAGACGTAGGTTAAAATCTGAGCCTGTTTTCTTTGTATTAATCTACAATTACTAATTACACTCTTCTCTTATTTTTTCATGGATTAGTTTTATTCGTGTTCACTCAAAAGCAAACAGCAAGAGCTAGTAGCTAACTGATGTAGCTTCTATTCATTAAAACTAGTTATTTAAAACCGAATAATTGTCTCAAGTTTGTATTGTATTGATTTTCGTGCTTATAAATAGTGCTTTGTTTTTGTTACAGGTGCTTCAGGCAACATATTCTTATTTCAATGTACTTTGGACGGTGCGATTTACAGATTCGACGTAGTTTAAAAGAAATAAATTATTTTAATGACCTCGGTAAAATGTGAAAATAAAAACGTGTTAGTTTCGAGCTTAGACACTGTAATATAGCTTACATCTCACAAATAATGTCACAATTTTAATCACTATGTTTGTGTGGTAAGTACCTGTAGTCTACAATATAGGGCTTATGTATAGACGTATTTGTATAAACAAGGGCCTGTTCAATTTTACATCCTCCATGAAAACAACTTTTTGTAGGGAATGACCTAAATTTATATAGAGTCTAAATTTATATTCATTACAGGTTCTGATATCATTATTTCCGGATATGCATATAAAAACCTTTATCCTAAAATTTCCATGTATGAAGATGCTACTGAAAAAATGATCAGTGCATTAGATTAAATATTTTCAAAATACAATTGATAACTTAAGAGAATTCATCGTCAAAAATGTAAATGAATTGATTAGTATTTATGAAAAAATGTATATTTATTTGGGCTTGTAACAGCATGAGTAAAACACTCAAATCTAGAAAAGAGGGAAATGATGGTAAATCTCAAGATAACAACTTTCGTTACAGAGTCAAATTATCTATGAATGGGAATGCAGTTGAAATTTCTGTTAGTGTTAAGGCACTTGTGGCGATTCATGGAATAACTCTTTGCAGAATGCTTTCAAAAATAGTTTTATTCTCTTCTTGTGGAAGTGTTTTTGGTTTGAACTTAATCTTTTTAGCCCTGGAACTCAGTTACTTGACACAGCCATTATTTATGTAATTGTTTGACATCTATCGTTTTTTAACACGACAAAATGCATTCAAGGAAGGTTTTATATATGTACAATGATCTCTGTAATGAGAAAAAACCATTCTTTAATAATTACGTTGAAGTCAAATGTGAAATGTTATAATAATATCTGTGGTTGTAATGAAAAGTTCCAAAAGTTGTTAGTCTTTAAACTTTAATAACCGTTTCCTAAAATAAGTGATTTTGACAGCCCTCGTTCTTTAAGTGGGTTCTTCATATTTAAGAGCTTACTCCTGGAGCCTAATCGCTGAGAGGCTCTAAAGAAAAATAGCAACAATCCACGGTAATTAAAGTAGATATAATTAATGGCAATGCTTGAGTAACTAATGGGTCTTTTCTAACAAAATCATAGGATATAACAATAATTAAAAGATTTACGATTCCAGTCACAATTTGGCAAAAGATATTTAGCTGGACAATCAGTACCAGTCTTGGGAAGAATGTGTGATTACTATATATATATATATATATATATATATATATATATATATATATATATATATATATATATATATATAAAGTAATAAGGCAAAAATAGATTTTAATTTTCTTATATATTCATCACCACCGAAATTTGATCTGTTTAACATATATCTACACCACATGGGGTATTTTTATATATAAGTTCTAATTTGGGACAAAATAGTATGCAATAATATTATGTACACGAGTCATTGTAAAAGCTCATAAGTAATTAGTTATGATTTTAGTTATGATAATTAGTAAATTTATTATTTAATATAAAGGTTTAGGACAAGTATTTCTTTTAATATAAGAGAATAATTAGATTGTATATTATGTGTTAGATTTAGGTTTGCATGTTTTATATTGATGTATGTAATATATTATGTTTTTAAATGCTTTGATTAAATTTTGGATAATTATTGATGAATTTGTTTTAAATACGTGCAACTAAAAAATTAGTGAATTAATTGTAATGTAATATATTAGGAACTACATTAGACGTCGTGGAAATACTAAAATATGTGATATATAAATTTCATATGAATGTTGCTTATAAATTAAATGTTGTTTAAAGGGTACAATAGCATCTCTAAAACTTTTGAAGGAAATTCTATTAGATATATGTAGTGGAAAAACACTGTAGTCATAATCTTTTATAACTTTGAAAATAATAAAATGTTGACTTATTTTTGACCAACTGGTTGTCTTATATTTCTTCCTACATTACAAATATGAATCCACTTGGCACTCCCATCTATAGGTTCTCAGATTTACCATATCACAAACAACAACTACTGTTTAACCATTGATCCAGATTTAATATTAGAGATGCGTTTATCCTAATTTGGGTACATCGTCAACTCGAGAGATTCAATCCAAATAGTACAGGCAGCTAAACTTTAGTTAAAATATATGAAACCTCTATACCATAAATAACTTTTTCTTTTATTTAAAACTTGATGTAGATTTCAATTGCATAGCAATCATTCTCAGAGGTAATTTATAATAGTTTTTAAATTTTATTTTTGTAAATTACCTCGGAGCATGACTGATATGCAATTCAAATCTACATAAAGTTTTAAATAAAAGAAATAGTAATTTGTGGTATAGAGGTCTCATTTATTTTAATTAATTACTACACGACAGTTGTCTATATACAGTTATTTAGTTTCATCTGTTTAAATTATTGTGCACAGCAAGGTGTGAATTGCATGCTAAGAAGTTTGGGGCGATCCTAAGTATGATTCTGCATAGAATCATTGTCCAGATGCTGACACTAGCAGTGATAACATCTTGTTGTGGAATTGCCAAAATCGTGTTTAAAATAATTTTTTCTCTCCAATCTCTTCAAGTCAACTGAAAAGTCTAGTAGTTGGCTCGCTTGAAGATTTGGTCCAGAAGGACTTGGAAATCTTGACGAGTAACGTTTCCCAATGAGCATAGTCATTTTTATTGCATTGTGTGATTCAATAATCGGTTAATTGTAACAAAGTACAAAGAAACAATGTTGTTTATCAAAATAAACAAATTAACTGACTTTGATATCATTCCTTAGCTATAACAAACAGAGCCGACGTATAGTGATTGTATTTAACATCCTAAACCTAAATTATCATCTTCAGTAAAGCCTTTAATTGTTCTTTTCACAGTAATAAAATTTTGTATTTAAATAAAAAGCTATTATGGACGTTTTATTCCGCCTAACATCGAATTATTACACATATACTCAATCAATAAGTTAGAACTGTTGAAACGACCGAAACAATAAATAATTAATGATATCACTTTCCAAAGACTTAAAGAAGAAACTTTTAAACGTAGTCCAGTTTATTATTTATAATACTCACTTTTACTAATCATTAAACATTGAATATTTCAAACTAACTTTACTAACATTTAGTAAACCTAATTCACCTACAAATCAACTTTCATGGAAAATAATTCTATGCATTATTGCCTATTTTTCGCGTTATGTTAATAAATTAAAACTGCAGCATTATTGGTGATAAATAAGTGTATGAAATGGCTTTTCACTTTAACGGAGACTTAAGGATGAGTCGATAATAAACAGAGAGCGCAAAAAATAAGCTCTATACCATAACCTAAAATTGTATTAAATACTGTATTTTAGCGTCGCAGAACATGATTATGACACAGAATAGACGTTGTTATAGGATAAGAAGTTGCTATCTTTTTTGGTAAATGCAAAGGTTACTCTGGTAACCTGTTGCTGCACTCTTCTACACAAAATTAACATAAATACAACCTGCTAGCACGCATTGTTTCAGCACGTTAGACATTCTGCTGTTATAATAAAGAGTTCTACGTGATGAGTGAGGGGGATTAGATGGCTAGATCAGCCTTAGGCTGATGTTTGTTGAAGTAAAGAATTATGGTTATTGACCCTAATCCAAGACTTTGTGGCCCTTACCCAGCCCCGTTCAGTCCTAGTACAGCCCCTGCTCAGCCCCAGCCCAATCTCAATTCCACTGATCCATAAGCCCATGCGAGACATCTGTCAATTGACTGAGGTGTGCAGCAGAGTCAACTAGCCATGGATCCTTTCTGTTATGTACTTTTCTTTAAATTAAATATAATTTAAAAAACAGTGTAAATGCTTCAGGGACTCCTTATTGGCCAACCTTTGTCCCTTGCAAGGTTCGGTAAGAGCCAGTTCCTTTCAAGACGTCGGTTAAACGACATCTCTCCCGTCACTCTCGACGTGACGTAGTTTCTTGTGTGTTCTAAGGAAGGCTCGGTTTAGATCACACATATTTCCCGTTACGCTCTACGTGACGTAGATATTTCTTTCTTTGTTTCTCCCGTCGTGTGGCGAAGATACTATTAGCATAAATAGTGACTATTTTGAATTATATGTGATTTCTTTTAAGTTAGTTAGGTAAGTGATAAGTGCGTGAAAGGGTGCATCCGAACAACTCCGTCATCCGACAGGAAGGACAAGTGGTGGTACTTCGCCCAGTGAGGTATGTGCGATAGCTGTTAACTTTTTTCATTCATTTAATTATCTAAGGTCCTCCGGAAAACTATGCCGTTACATGGCAAAATATTTAACACTTTCTGTATTTCAAATGGCCAAGGAGTCAATTGATCTAGTCGTACAGCAGTGTCATTTGTTGCATTAACTGGCAACTAACTGTTGCATTAGTTACAATAGTTGTCGAGTTGTAAATGATCAAGGTGTGCATTAGTAGTCACCTAGTCAAGGTTTCTTACTGCATCTCAGCTTTTTCAATCCTTGTTCTTACCGTATTCGTTTCGTACCCGTGACTAATGTAACGGTCTTTGTTTTTAATGTAAGTTAAATCCTTGTATGAATCCTTGTTCGGAGGAATAGGATCCTGTTGGATGAGTCCTACGTCAGAGGAATGGACGGTGACCTTAATCCTGTGGGTGGTAACCTTTTTAACCCTACCTTCTATGTTTTTTTTACTCTATTGGCAAAATAAGTTAGCTTCAAATTAATGCATTTTGGCATGATCGTATCTGGACAAGGTACATTTGCGGCACGATGATGGAAAGACGGTGACCCACGTTTAATAAGGGTAATGTTCTTTTACAAAAACACAATCACTATGCAATAAGAGCAAACCGAGTATGACACGATGATGGAAAGACGGTGACCCACGTTTAATAAGGGTAATGTTCTTTTACAAAAACACAATCACTATGCAATAAGAGCAAACCGAGTACGGCACGATGAGGGAGAGACGGTGACCCATGGTTAATAAGGGTAATGTTCTTTTACAAAAACAGAATCACTATGTAATAAGAGCAAACCGAGTACGGCACGGTAGGGAGAGACGGTGATCCACGGTTAATAAGGGTAATGTTCTTTTAGAAAAACAGAATCACTAAGCAATAAGAGCAAACCGAGTATGGCACGATGAGGGAGAGACGGTGACCCACGGTTAATAAGGGTAATGTTCTTTTACAAAAAGAGAATAACTATGCAATAAGAGCAAACCGAGTATGGCACGATGAGGGAGAGACGGTGACCCACGGTTAATAAGGGTAATGTTCTTTTACAAAAAGAGAATAACTATGCAATAAGAGCAAACCGAGTATGGCACGATAAGGGAGAGACGGTGACCAACGGTTAATAAGGGTAATGTTCTTTTACAAAAACAGAATCACTATGCAATAAGAGCAAACCGAGTATGGCACGATGAGGGAGAGACGGTGACCCACGGTTAATAAGGGTAATGTTCTTTTACAAAAACAGAATCACTATGCAATAAGAGCAAACCGAGTACGGCACGATGAGGGAG
Source organism: Prosapia bicincta (assembly GCA_036971475.1). NCBI lineage: Eukaryota > Metazoa > Arthropoda > Insecta > Hemiptera > Cercopidae > Prosapia > Prosapia bicincta. The sequence continues at coordinate 14,381,326 of JBAIZL010000003.1, read as the reverse complement.
AGACGGTGACCCACGGTTAATAAGGGTAATGTTCTTTTACAAAAAGAGAATAACTATGCAATAAGAGCAAACCGAGTACGGCACGATGAGGGAGAGACTGTGACCCACGGTTAATAAGGGTAATGTTCTTTTACAAAAAGAGAATAACTATGCAATAAGAGCAAACCGTGTATGGCACGATGAGGGAGAGACGGTGACACACGGTTAATAAGGGTAATGTTCTTTTACAAAAAGAGAATAACTATGCAATAAGAGCAAACCGAGTACGGCACGATGAGGGAGAGACGGTGACCCACGGTTAATAAGGGTAATGTTCTTTTACAAAAAGAGAATAACTATGCAATAAGAGCAAACCGATTACGGCACGATGAGGGAGAGACTGTGACCCACGGTTAATAAGGGTAATGTTCTTTTACAAAAAGAGAATAACTATGCAATAAGAGCAAACCGTGTATGGCACGATGAGGGAGAGACGGTGACCCACGGTTAATAAGGGTAATGTTCTTTTACAAAAAGAGAATAACTATGCAATAAGAGCAAACCTAGTACGGCACGGTGAGGGAGAGACGGTGACCCACGGTTAATAAGGGTAATGTTCTTTTACAAAAAACAGAATCACTATGCAATAAAAGCAAACCGAGTATGGCACGATGAGGGAGAGACGGTGACCCACGGTTAATAAGGGTAATGTTCTTTTACAAAAAGAGAATAACTATGCAATAAGAGCAAACCGAGTACGACACGATGAGGGAAAGACGGTGACCCACGGTTAATAAGGGTAATGTTCTTTTACAAAAACAGAATCACTATGCAATAAGAGCAAACCGAGTACGGCACGATGAGGGAGAGACGGTGACCCACGGTTAATAAGGGTAATGTTCTTTTACAAAAAGAGAATAACTATGCAATAAGAGCAAACCGAGTACGGCACGATGAGGGAGAGACTGTGACCCACGGTTAATAAGGGTAATGTTCTTTTACAAAAAGAGAATAACTACGCAATAAGAGCAAACCGTGTATGGCACGATGAGGGAGAGACGGTGACCCACGGTTAATAAGGGTAATGTTCTTTTACAAAAAGAGAATAACTATGCAATAAGAGCAAACCGAGTACGGCACGATGAGGGAGAGACGGTGACCCACGGTTAATAAGGGTAATGTTCTTTTACAAAAAGAGAATAACTATGCAATAAGAGCAAACCGAGTACGGCACGATGAGGGAGAGACTGTGACCCACGGTTAATAAGGGTAATGTTCTTTTACAAAAAGAGAATAACTATGCAATAAGAGCAAACTGTGTATGGCACGATGAGGGAGAGACGGTGACCCACGGTTAATAAGGGTAATGTTCTTTTACAAAAAGAGAATAACTATGCAATAAGAGCAAACCGAGTACGGCACGGTGAGGGAGAGACGGTGACCCACGGTTAATAAGGGTAATGTACTTTTACAAAAAACAGAATCACTATGCAATAAAAGCAAACCGAGTATGGCACGATGAGGGAGAGACGGTGACCCACGGTTAATAAGGGTAATGTTCTTTTACAAAAAGAGAATAACTATGCAATAAGAGCAAACCGAGTACGACACGATGAGGGAGAGACGGTGACCCACGGTTAATAAGGGTAATGTTCTTTTACAAAAAGAGAATAACTATGCAATAAGAGCAAACCGAGTACGACACGATGAGGGAGAGACGGTGACCCACGGTTAATAAGGGTAATGTTCTTTTACAAAAACAGAATCACTATGCAATAAGAGCAAACCGAGTATCTAACTCTTGTCCACTTTAACATAAGCGAGTGGGTAAAGAGATAATAGACAGACAGCACGAATAATAACTTCTCAACTTTATCCTACAATTACAATAAATACGGGTTTTTAGCGATGCAGAGGATTATTAAGACACAGAATAGGCGTACTTTCAAAACAAGAAATTGCAATTATCGTCAGCCCTGGCAAATATATTTCCTTGCATATATATTTGTTTAAAGAGGCTTATAGGGCGCATTACGATATATCTGCTATGTTAGAGAAGTTGTACTTACTAACACTTTACTCACCTTAACCATTAGGCGACGCCGGAGCTCTCTATACAGTCCGTTTTATCCCTGAATGGAGTGATCAAAGGCATTCATTGACAGAAACAAACACAGAGACCATTCAGGAATTGGAATAGATCTTGATCTGGTGTAGATGAGAAGCCAGGTCGATGAGAATGTGTCGAGGTATTCCAGACATATATTTTCAGGGTATACTATAACTATTACTCGTTAGTTGCAATAGATGTCTATTTAACTATAAGAGGTATTTATACCCTTAGAACTTAAAGTAGAAAAAGATTACGAAACACTAAGCTTCCTTCTAATAAAATATTAGACAAATTCCAAAGAAGACCATGCAGTTAATTTTTTTGCCAATGTGGTTGGACTTGAAATATCAACATTTTGTTTGGAAAGATAATAAAATTGTAAAATTTACATCTCTGTTTGCAGGTGTTAATGATGGTCAACAATATGACACAAAAAAAACAAAAGCTGTTGTAACGGTAACTTTCGCTATTGTTGTGAAGAAGTACAACAAGCATATAGGTGCGGATTTTTTTAACAGTGTATACCAGTGCAGAGTTAACATCAAATGTCATCCACTAGAAGCTTCAACAAATATTTTTTACTTTGAGTGGATGAATAAAAAATATTTTATTAACGATAAACAATTTGTTAAACGTTTATAAATACAGGCCTACATAGGGAGTGTGTTATTTATGGATAGTAAGAATTTAAAAACGTTACGACATACATTATATAATTAATGAAGTCCTTAGGAAACGTTATGTATATATATATATATATATATATATATATATATATATATATATCACTTCCACTATATGTACTTAAACAAGAATCTTACTTGTTTAAGTACATATAGTGAAAATGATAAGTGAATACAAGAAAACAGTGTTGCATAACTACAAATATATATATATACACGCCTATATAAGGACTGTGTTATTTGATTGTGGGAATTGCAAAACGTTACGACATACATTTTATAATTATTGAAGTCCATAGGAAAGGTTATATATATTTATATACACACAGGCCTATATCGGAAAAGTGTTAATTGATAGTAGGAATTTAAAAACGTTACGACATACATTCTATAATTAATGAAGTTCTTAGGAAAAGTTATGTATATATATATATATATATATATATATATATATATATATATATATATATATATATATATATATACATAACGTTTCCTAAGAACTTCATTAATTATAGAATGTATGTCATAATTTTTTTCAATTCCTACTATCAATTAACACTCTCCCTATAAAGGCCTGTATATATATTTATATATATATATATATTTATTTATTTATATATATATATATATATATATATATATATTTATATATATATAAACTTTCCTACGGACCACATTATTTATATAATGTATGTCATAACGTTTTTCAATTCCTACTATCAATTAACACTTTTCCAATATAGGCCTGTATATATATATAAATTTCCTACGGACCACATTAATTACATAATGTATGTCATAACGTATTTCAATTCCTACTATCAAATAACACTTTTCCAAAATAGGCCTGTATATATATATATATATATATATATATATATATATATATATATATATATATATATATATATATATATATATATATATATAAACTTTCCTACGGACCACATTAATTATAGAATGTATGTTGTAACGTTTTTCAATTCCTACTATCAATTAACACTCTCCCTATAAAGGTCTGTATATATATATATATATATATATATAAACTTTCCTACGGACCACATTAATTATAGAATGTATGTTGTAACGTTTTTCAATTCCTACTATCAATTAACACTCTCCCTATAAAGGTCTGTATATATATATATATATATATATATATATATATATATATATATATATATATAAACTTTCTTACGGACCACATTAATTATAGAATGTGTGTTGTAACGTTTTTCAATTCCTACTATCAATTAACACTCTCCCTATAAAGGTCTGTATATATATATATATATATATATATATATATATATATATATATAAACTTTCCTACGGACCACATTAATTATAGAATGTATGTTGTAACGTTTTTCAATTCCTACTATCAATTAACACTCTCCCTATAAAGGCCTGTATCTATATATATATATATATATATATATATATATATATATATATATATATATATATATATATATATATATAAACTTTCCTACGGACCACATTAATTATAGAATGTATGTTGTAACGTTTTTCAATTCCTACTATCAATTAACACTCTCCCTATAAAGGTCTGTATATATATATATATATATATATATATATATATATATATATATATATATATATATATATATATAAACTTTCCTACGGACCACATTAATTATAGAATGTATGTTGTAACGTTTTTCAATTCCTACTATCAATTAACACTCTCCCTATAAAGGTCTGTATATATATATATATATATATATATATATATATATATATATAAACTTTCCTACGGACCACATTAATTATAGAATGTATGTTGTAACGTTTTTCAATTCCTACTATCAATTAACACTCTCCCTATAAAGGTCTGTATATATATATATATATATATATATATAAACTTTCCTACGGACCACATTAATTATAGAATGTATGTTGTAACGTTTTTCAATTCCTACTATCAATTAACACTCTCCCTATAAAGGTCTGTATATATATATATATATATATATATATATATATATATATATATAAACTTTCCTACGGACCACATTAATTATAGAATGTATGTTGTAACGTTTTTCAATTCCTACTATCAATTAACACTCTCCCTATAAAGGTCTGTATATATATATATATATATATATATATATATATATATATATATATATATAAACTTTCCTACGGACCACATTAATTATAGAATGTATGTTGTAACGTTTTTCAATTCCTACTATCAATTAACACTCTCCCTATAAAGGTCTGTATATATATATATATATATATATATATATATATATATATATATATATATATATATATATATATATATATAAACTTTCCTACGGACCACATTAATTATAGAATGTATGTTGTAACGTTTTTCAATTCCTACTATCAATTAACACTCTCCCTATAAAGGTCTGTATATATATATATATATATATATATATATATATATATATATATATATATAAACTTTCCTACGGACCACATTAATTATAGAATGTGTGTTGTAACGTTTTTCAATTCCTACTATCAATTAACACTCTCCCTATAAAGGTCTGTATATATATATATATATATATATATATATATATATATATATATATATATATATAAACTTTCCTACGGACCACATTAATTATAGAATGTATGTTGTAACGTTTTTCAATTCCTACTATCAATTAACACTCTCCCTATAAAGGTCTGTATATATATATATATATATATATATATATATATATATATATAAACTTTCTTACGGACCACATTAATTATAGAATGTGTGTTGTAACGTTTTTCAATTCCTACTATCAATTAACACTCTCCCTATAAAGGCCTGTATCTATATATATATATATATATATATATAAACTTTCCTACGGACCACATTAATTATAGAATGTATGTTGTAACGTTTTTTCAATTCCTACTATCAATTAACACTCTCCCTATATAAGCCTGATTATATATATATATATATATATATATATATATATAAACTTTATATATATATATATGTATATATATATATATATACATATATATATATATATATATATATATATATATATATATATATATATATATATATATATATAAATTACCCACCAAATTACTGAACACATAAGAAACAATATTAATAATTAAATTAACCTAATAAAAACGGAACAATATATAAATAAAAAAGAAATTATAAAACTCAGAGAAAAACTAGAAAACAACGACTACCTAATATTAAAATCCGATAAAACAAATAGACCAGTAATAATAGAAAATACCAAATACATCGATTCAATGACTAACTACATAAAAGAAAATAAATACGAACAAATCCCAGACCCAACTAGCAAATACCCTATTACAATAAAAAACTTAATAGTCACTCACCGAAATACCCTAAACTATAACAATAAATTAAAATACCACACAAGACTATACCCATCTTTAGGGTTACCTAATACATTTTTTAAGCTATTGAAACTTTTGTAAGCTACTTTTAAATTTACTTGTTTAAAAACTTTTTCTAGACCTTTTGTTAAATCCATATCGAATGGTAGGCTAATGAATTGATTTTTAATATTTTCTTTTTGTGTTATTAAGGTAGTAGAATCGTTTCTAAACTTTTTAAATTTTTGTTTCCTCAATATATTATCTATTATTTTAGGATCATATCCATTGAATTTAGCGATTTCTTTAATTTTGGCCAACTCACATTTAAATCTATTTCTATGCAATGGAATAGTAATTAATCTATTAACCATAGTATTAAAAGCTGCTAATTTATGGGATTTGCAATGGTTAGAATCTACCGGGATATATCTATCATTATTTGTATCTTTCCTATATATATCAAATTCAATTTTATTATTATTTCTAATACATAATACGTCAAGAAACGGTAAACATTTATTATGCTCTATTTCAAAAGTAAATTTAATGTTTTTATGTTCATTGTTAATTAATGATAAAAACTGTTCTACGTTAAACTCTTTGGTATTAAAAATGGCAAAAACATCATCTACATATCTAATCCATACTCTAGGAAAATACGGGAGTTTGTTTCTTAATTCCTTTTCAAAATTTTTAAATAGGCCTATATATTTGTTGTATTTTGTTGTTTAAAGTTAGTTGTATTTTTTAAATACCTCTGAAGATGATTGCTGGGCAATCGAAATGTACATAAGGTTTAAATAAATGTTATTTGTGGTTTAGAGGTTTTATTTATTTAAAAATAAAAAAAAATCACTTTAAATATAAATGATAATAAAATAGAAACTACAGTATACAGGAAACCTACTTCCAACAACACCACAATACACTACAAATCTAACCACCCCTGGACACACAAAATTAACACTTACAGTAACATGATAAATAAAGCAATAAACCTCACTGGGTAGATACGACCCCACACACGATAGGCATAGACGGCCGCTGTCCATTCTGTGCGTTCGGGATGCTACATAAACACTACACACAGTGCATGAACTAACAGACCTGCTTTGTTTCAGATGAAGCGGGGGCACATCCAAAGGGACGCAGAAACGCCCAAACGGACGCACTAATTTGATTTGCATGCACATTTCAGTTTCGAGTAGGCTGCAGAAGAAGAAGTGCACGCCAACTCCCACACCATAGCCTCACTAACAAGGTATATGTAAGGTATTACCTATCCCTAACCTATAGAATAAGGCAACCTAGCCCCCAGGGTTCCTGCATGATCTATCGCGGGATTTTTCATGTCAGGGTTATTTCTTGGCAGGTTTTTTCATCCCGCCCTTACGCGACACTTAACGTTCTGTTTCATTTCACTATCTCCTGATTTTCCATGGAAAGAGCTCATTAGCTTGGTACATGGACAGTCTTCCTGAATCCTTCACGCGCGTTAGGGATACTAACCGCATGCGCATGTGAGACGGAGGCAGCTCGCTAGAGGTTGCCTGCCACGAGGGCTGAGCGGGCTTTGGGGGCTCAGACCCGGGGGGAGGGGGAAAAAGCAATAAAATACACACAGAATAACAAACAAAAATTAAATGAAGAATTAGATAACATTACAAAAGTAGCAATAGAAAATGGATACAACAAACACATTATAAAAAGTATATACAATAAATTCACAAAAAAACCTAACCTCAACACAACGCTACAACAGGAACACAAAAATAAAGAAAATAAAAAAATCTACCCAAAATATAAATACACCAATAACAAAATAGAAAAAATAACAAATATATACAACAAAGAATACTACACTCCAACATACAAAAAAAACAACAAAATAATAAAATATCTTAATAACACAAAACACAAAACAAATTCAGAAAAACATAACCTATCAGGAATTTACAAAATTACATGCAACAACTGTAACGCTTTTTACATAGGAAAAACAACCAGATCATTTAAAATAAGATTTGAAGAACATTATAGAGCATTCAAAAACAAAAATTCAAAAGTATCAAATGTTGCAGCACACCTAATATCACATAAACATGAAATAACAAATTACGAAAATAACCTAACCATACTTGAAATAAATAATAACCCAATAGAACTAAACTCACTAGAAAAATACCACATTTATAAAAACATACACAACAATTTAATGAATCTACAAACAACATACACAGAAGACATACTATATAAAAACATCATACACACAAATCAAGAGAAAGTGCATGTAACGTCAACAAATACCAATATCACGACTGAACATCTACACCAGAAAAATATCAGTGATTCGACAATGGTCAAGTGACCGAAAGGTGCCTCATCACTCAAGGTAAATTTATTGCACTTAATGGTGGATAAAATTACTTACAATAGTAATATATTAACTTCATATATATATATATATATATATATATATATATATATATATATATATAAAACCTTTGCTATGGACTTAAATAATTTTAAAATGTATGTCGTAACGTTTTGCAATTCCTACTATCAATTAACACTCTCCCTATAAAGGCCTGTATATATATATATATATATATATATATATATAAATAAACTTTCCTACGGACCACATTAATTATAGAGTGTATGTTGTAACGTTTTTCAATTCCTACTATCAATTAACACTTTTCCTATATAGGCCTGTATATATATATATATATATATATATATATATATATAAAACCTTTGCTATGGACTTCAATAGTTATAAAATGTATGTCATAACGTTTTTCAATTCCTACTATCAATTAACACTTTTCCAATATAGGCCTGTATATATATATATATATATATATATATATATATATATATATATATATATATATATAACCTTTGCTATGGACTTAAATAAATTTAAAATGTATGTCGTAACGTTTTGCAATTCCTACTATCAATTAACACTCTCCCTATAAAGGCCTGTATATATATATAAACTTTCCTACGGACCACATTAATTATAGAATGTATGTTGTAACGTTTTTCAATTCCTACTATCAATTAACACTTTTCCAATATAGGCCTGTATATATATATATATATATATACAACGGATATATATAAACAATGGATAACGTTAAATATCAAGAATATATATATATATATATATATATATATATATATATATATATATATAACCTTTGCTATGGACTTAAATAATTTTAAAATGTATGTCGTAACGTTTTGCAATTTATAACCGTTTTCTAATGCAATTTGATAAATTATGTGTATTTCTCTTATTTTATAAAACGAAAACTGTTGACAAACTTAATTATAATATTTTTAATAAACAAAATAATAATTTAATTTGCAATAATAATAATAATACAATATGGACTTCATTTTTATTTATAGGCCATGAAATAAAAAATATCACCAAATTATTTAAAAATACAAATATCAAAATTACATACAAAACTAATAACAAAATATTAAACATAATAAATAACAATAATAAAACAATTTATATGCATTAAAAAAATGGTGTTTATCAATTAGAATGCGAAAATTGTAATAAAGCTTATATAGGTCAAACCAAGAAAAAATTAAAGAAAGATAGAAAGAACATTTAAATTCCTATATTAATCCAGAAATATATAAATCAAATTTAGCAAATCATTGTATTAATAATAAGCACCAATTTCCAAATATAGAAAATATGAAACTTATAAATGAAATTAATAAGGGATTAAAAAATGAATATATATGAAGCATTCGAAATATATAAACAGAATAATAATAACAAATTAATAAAAGAACAAATACAAATACATTCTAAATTTGATACTATATTTAATGCCTATAATGTTACAGCAACAACATAAATTTGGCAATTTGTATAAATTTAGCAACAATTCTATTTCTAATTAAACATATGTTTTAGGCCTATAGCCTACGTTATTCTAATTTTCATTCCTGATGATGTTGGTACTGTTTACCATCGAAAAGCTTTGGATATAAATTAATAAATATTCTTGTATTTGAATAATCTATGTTGTTTTAAATTATTTAACATGAAAACGTGTTTATATATATATATATATATATATATATATATATATATATATATATATATATATATATGATGAAATGTTACTATCTGGAGTACATCCGTTCATTCTGTAGTCCATAAATTCGCAGTTCCGACGTTTCGCTAGAATCTCATCCAGCATTGACGAGGCGAACCCAACAACAGTAGAAGAGCGAGTGCTCAGTCTTCACTCGCTCTTCTACTGTTGTTGGGTTCGCCTCGTCAATGCTGCATGAGATTCTAGCGAAACGTCGGAACTGCGAATTTATGGACTGCAGAATGAACGGATGTACTCCAGATAGTAACATTTCATCATATTTTTCCATCCGTGAAGGAATACGTATCAGCATATATATATATATATATATATATATATATATATATATATATATATATATATATATATATATACAGGCCTATATAGGGAGAGTGATATTTGATAGTAGGAATTGAAAAACGTTATGACATACATTCTATAATTAATGAAGTACATAGGAAAGGTTACAAAGTAGTTAAAGTATTTAGCGATAGGCTTCCGTTATAATTTACCTTTACACCTCAAGTTACCTACATTTCAAACTTAAAGTATGAATAACCAATGAAACGCAACCAATTAAAACTTCAGCTTGGTTTTAGAAATTAAAAATGGATCTTTATACTAGTTAAATGGGCGTGACAAAATGCCTTGAAGCCATTAAATTACACTTCTGGTTCAATCCATGATCAATTATAGGTTAAATATTTACGTCACAGTAAAACATTAAAAGGGTAAGGTAAGTAGGAGCTGGAAAACACAATATTGATGTAGTTAAAAGCAAGAGTATTCCGAACTCTCCGTTCTGAAGGGTATTCCGGCTCTTCACAACTGGTAAATATAGTTTCTTAAGATTCAGTGTGAGTGTGTGTGTGTGTGTGTGTGAGTGTGTGTGTATGTATTTGTTTGTGTATTCGTGTGTATGTGTGTGTGTGAGGGGGTTGTTTGTATGTGTGTGTGTTTGAATGTATATATATAAATATAAAATACTTTTTCTTGTTTAATAATTTAAAACAACATAGGTTATTCAAATACAAGAATATTTATTAATTTATATCCAAAGCTTTTCGTTGGTAAACAGTACCAACATCATCAGGAATGAAAATTACAATAATGTAAGCTATAGGCCTAAAACATATGTTTAATTAGAAATAGAATTGTTGCTAAATTTATACAAATTGCCAAATTTATTTTGTTGCTGTAACATTATAGACATTTAATATAGTATCAAATTTAGAATGTATTTGTATTTGTTCTTTTAATAATTTGTTATTATTATTGTGTTTATATATTTCGAATGCTTCATATATATCCATTCTTAATCCCTTATTAATTTCTTTTATAAGTTTCATATTTTCTATATTTGGAAATCTGTGCTTATTATTAATTCCTTTTTCATGCATATTAATTGTTTTATTATTGTTATTTATTATGTTTATTATGTTATTCATCAAACCTGAAATTTATAAGTCAAACCTAGCCACACACGCCATCAAAAACCAGGACACATTCCCCACATTAAAAAAACTTACACCTAATAAAAAAGGTTCCAAAAGGCCTCAAAATGACAATCTGGGAACAACTAGAAATTTATAAAAATTAAAATAATTTCATTAACGAACAAATACAAATAAAATCAAAAAACGATAAATTATTCAATCTAATATTGACAATATTAACCCCAAAACAAACTTTAAAAACTCGCACAGTGCAGTGATTCTAAAAATAGAACATAACGGTACACCAAGGTCAATGGGAAATCCACTCAGAACGCACGCAGTCTACAACAACCCTGTTCAGTATGCCCGATGGTAATGACAAGGCCAGTCATTGAAAGTTAACTCGCATAAATACCAAGTAAGATTCTTGTTTAAGTACATAGGTGAAAGTGATATATATATATATATATATATATATATATATATATATATATATGTATACTTTAGAACAGAATGAAATAAAGTTACTTTTAAAATCACATTTTTCTGAGACAACACATAACCCGCCAATAGGACTTCACGGAGAGGTAATTAACATATAATAACATAGTAAATAATCAATAACATTAAATGGTGGTTCCTTACATATCAAAGAAAGATCATCTATGCTCGATACGCGAATCTAATAGTGAGCTCACAGTGCCTCATAGATTTGTATCAATCTGTGTTAATGTGGTTGGTAGGTTCTATTTAAATGAGAATCCGGATGATTTTGTAAATGAATATGTGTTCTTAACCATAGCTGCTGTGTTAAAAAGTTATGCTTCTGAGATTGCTGCCAACTCAAATACCTACAGATTAAAGCATTATCTAGTTGTATCTACAGATGGTAGATACTAATCTAGTTATTTGGGCAAACGAGATCTTTCCCTTTAAGTTTAGAAATAACTCAATTAATACAGGAGACTAACGAATAACGCTTAAATATCAATAAAGATTCCAAAAACTAATATGTTTACAAGTTTCATTTTTATTACTAAAAACCACTAAGAGCAAATTTCAAAATATATTTTATTGCGAATATGTCTAAATATTAGCATTAAAAGTTTGTTTAAGAACATCTTATACGTTTACAAGAACCCTTAGGACCATTCATGCGTACAAAAGTCCCTAAAACACATATTGAAGCTCTTAATAGGCTTAACAACATGCAGCTAAAGAATGATAAGGGATATCAAACTAGGTATTTAGACTTAGGTATTTAGCTGCCTATTTGTAAACCTATTTTTAGAGACCAATCATTTCAAAACTGTGAACCAATTAATAAAAACAAACCAATTCATCTTAACAAACGAAATTATATAAAACCAAATCAATTGTTATGTTTGGATACTTCAAACAGGTAGGAGCTTCTCGTGATACGTACTTGGTATGTTTGGATGCTTCAAATAGGTAGGAGTTTCTCGTGATACGTACTTGGTATGTTTGGATACTTCAAACAGGTAGGAGGTTTTCGTTCTACGTACTTGGTATGTTTGGATGCTTCAAACAGGTAGGAGTTTCTCGTGATACGTACTTGGTATGTTTGGATACTTCAAACAGGTAGGAGGTTTTCGTGCTACGTACTTGGTACGATTCTTTAAAATAGGTAGAAGCTTCTCGTGTTATATTCTTGGTACGATTATACAAGCAGATACGACAATCTCGTGCTTACGTACTTTGTATCTTACGATACTTCAAATCGGTAGGAGCTTCTCGTGTTACTTCCTTGGTATGTTACGAATCAATAAACAGGTTGGAGCTTCTCATGCTAAGTACTTGGTATCTTACTATACTTCAAGCAGGTAGGAGCTTCTCGTGTTTACGTACTTAGTGTCTTACAATACTTCATACAGGTAGGAGCTTCTAGTGTTTACGGACTTAGTATCTTACTATACTTCAAATCGGTAGGAGCTTCTCGTGTTACCTACTTGCTATGTTACGAATCTTCAAGCAGATAGGAGCTTCTCGTGTTATATTCTTGGTTAGTTACGATTATACAAGCAGATACGACAATCTCGTGCTTACGTACTTTGTATCTTACGATACTTCAAATCGGTAGGAGCTTCTCGTGTTACTTCCTTGGTATGTTACGAATCTATAAACAGGTTGGAGCTTCTCATGCTATGTACTTGGTATCTTACTATACTTCAAGCAGGTAGGAGCTTCTCGTATTTACGTACTTAGTGTCTTACAATACTTCATACAGGTAGGAGCTTCTAGTGTTTACGGACTTAGTATCTTACTATACTTCAAATCGGTAGGAGCTTCTCGTGTTACCTACTTGCTATGTTACGAATCTTCAAGCAGATAGGAGCTTCTCGTGTTTACGTACTTAGTATCTTACTATACTTCATACAGATAGAAACTTCTCATGTTTACGTACTTAGTATCTTACTATACTTCATACAGATAGGAGCTTCTCATGTTTACGTATTTAGTATCTTACTATACTTCAAATCGGTAGGAGTCTCTCGTGTTACCTACTTGCTATGTTACGAATCTTCAAGCAGGTAGGAGCTTCACGTGTTTACCTACTTAGTATCTTACTATACGTCATACAGGTAGGAGCTTCTGGTGTTTACGTACTTAGTATCTTACTATACTTCATACAAGTAGGAGCTTCTCGTGTTTACGTACTTAGTATCTTACTATACTTCATACATGAAGAAGCTTCTCATGTTTACGTACTTAGTATCTTACTTTACTTCATATAGGTAGGAGCTTCTCGTATTTACGTACTTAGTATCTTACTATACTTCATACATGTAGGAGTTTCTCGTGTTTACGTACTTAGTATCTTACTATACTTAAAATCGGTAGGAGCTTCTCGTGTTACCTACTTGGTATGCTACGAATCTTCAAACAGGAAGGAGCTTCTCATGCTAAGTACTTGGAATCTTACTATACCTCATACAGGTAGGAGCTTCTGGTGTTTACGTACTTAGTATCTTACTATACTTCAGACAAGTAGGAACTTCTTGTACTTACGTATTTCGTATCTTCAAACAGGTAGAAACTCCTTGTGCTACGAATTTGGTATGTTAGGATACTTCAAACAGGTAGAAGCTTCTTGTCCTAAGAACTTGGTATGTTAGGATACTTCAAACCAGTAGGAGCTTGTTGTGCTACGAACTTGGTTAGAGCAATTATTAAAAATGGTACAAACCGGTAGGAGCTACTCGTACTTACGTACTTCTTATCTTACAATATTTCAAACAGGTAGGAGCATCTCTTGCTACCTACTTGGTATGTTACGATATTTCTAGCTTTTATTAAATTTATCGTGTGACACCCTATTATATTTGTAGCGTGTTGAATTTTATCAATCCTTGTTCACTTGATATGATAATGGCGTTTCTTTTCATTTTTTTGTATTACGAAACCTGAAGCAAAGCGTAGCATCAGACCTAACTAACTTCAGATAATTTTAGCTGGTAGAGTTTTCTCGTATTTTGTTTTCTTGGCGACATGTTATTACTTATATACATCGTATATATATGCCCCACAGTGTAAGTTATATCATTTAATATATTTGACATGTCCTCATCATTTATATTGATAAAAACATGTTTGCAAGATTATTTGAATGTATAAATCATGTTTTAATTAATTTTTACAGGTAAAATGACGGAAAAGAATGGAAAACATGGAACAAAGCTATTTAAGTTACTGTTTCTAATAGTTGGTATACGAATTAAAAATTTCAATTTTAAAGTTCTATTCCCATATATCATCACTATGTCTTTCATCTGGTCCATCACTTACATGTTGGCTGTACTAAACTTCATCTATAATCATCACAACTACAAGATGGATGATCTAGTGGATATGATGATTGACATCTTTCTTGGTTTGAGCATCATTACATTTGTCGCCGTAAACGTATCCCAAAGGCATAAGTATCACCTTGTTTACCAGATAATGGAAGAAGGATTGTTTACCTATGAGACTCCAATATTAGATGATACAGAAACAATTAAAAACAACTACATTAGAAAGTCCACTCGGTTTGTAACCTGCGGTGTTACTTCCCTTGCAATAGGTTCTGTGGCTAAATTTATGACCCCTCTTTTCTTTGGTATTGTTGAGATAATGCACACTAATGGCGATGTAAAAGATTTACCTCTTCCATTTTTATATTGGGTTCCATTCTCTATACACACTCTTCCCAAGTACCTCTTTGCTTACTCTATAGGACTAGTAACAGCAACCTGTAACATGCTTATTGCTATCAATTTGTTTTCAATTGGGTTATTATCAATTATGAAAGTTTTATGTGAAATCGAAATTCTGTCACTATCAGTAAGAAGGATGGAAGAAAGGGCGGTTACAATGGCTGAGCAAACGCCTTCACGGGCTGCAGATATGCAATATGAGTACTGGTGTTTCAAGATATTAGCAAAGCAAGCAGTTAGACACCACCAGCAAATCCTAATGTAAGTAGTATTAGTAAAATGATTGTTAAAGTTATATTTAGGGTAAAACGTTTTCAGGATAAAATTTTTGTTTTAATACTAGTGATAAAATAAAAGCAGATTTAAATATTTAATTAATCTGTATTTGTGTACGGGCGCAGAGATAAAAACATACAATAAAATAATTAACCCAACGTATTAGGTATATAGTTTATTATAAAAAGAATAATGCCGACGTCAGTAAAATTCTCTAAGATTAATGGCAATAACAAACGTGTTTGGCCGAAATATCAACATCAACATAAACCTTGTAGTGAATATTTAACCCATTAAGAAACTAATAAATATAACTCACATTATCAGTTTAAGAATCTGAAGTAGAATCAACCCATTATTACTTTAGTTATAAAGTGGGTTGTTGTAATCTCTTTGATTATATCTTCAATTGCTTTATAACCAAGTGAAGACAAGTTTCCTAATTTAGCTTTAATGTTTAAGAAGAATTAGGTACAAGTAAGCGCGGATCTATAAAACCATTTATTACACTTCTGGAGGAATTAACTAGGATTCCGACAGTGTTATCTTTTTATCCAGGAACGACTTGTTTATCTGAAACAACAGCTTCCTAATTTGCCTACTTATTCGTTTTATAGAGTTAATTGTGTTGTTCTCCACTTTTTAAATATTGGTATATATAGATATAAATGTTACGATATAAATGTTAGGAAATAAGGTTTTTAATCGAAAATGATTTTTATGAAATCACGTTTTTTCTATACCTTTGTTAAGTATGGACACTTTTATAACTTAACGGGCAGAGGGTTATATACATTCTGGCTTAATTGCAAAGAAATTATGTAATCTAATTTTTAATATTTTATCAGGTACATCGAACATCTTAATCAAATGTATGGGATGTTCTTCTTAGCCATCGTGAATTCGGGTATTGGTTTAATCACAATGTGCAGCTACAGAATCAGCGTGGTGAGTAGATCAGAGTTTTCGCCACAAAAACAAGCAAGGAACCATTAAATATTATTGTTTCTTATTTAATTACATTTATTCTTCATTGTTTAAGCTAACAATGAGGCTATTATCATAAATGTAACAAAATAACTGTGCTATCATTGGAATAATCCTTATGAGTTATACCTTCAGACATTAGTACAAATAAATGATGATTAGAATTTATTTACCTGTACAGTCGAGGAATTGTGTTTCGTGTTTACTTGACACTAATTTTATTTTTGGCGTGTCTGAAGTTGAACACTTTTTCAAGTGTTTGTTTTTTGTAGTTCTAACACAGAAAATGATGAACATTAACAAGTAAACTAAATAAACAAATTTCAGTGAAAGTCGTTCTCTTGTACGTAGCATTCATATTTATTTACTTTTTTAGGAAACAAGTTTGACTACTTCATCGTTTACCAGCTTTGGTTTAATGTTTGCACCTCTTCTGATTATTGGGTTATACTGCTGGATGGGGCAGTTAGTTATAAACTCAGTAAGTGGTCCATTTACATTACTATCGAAGTACGTTAGTAATTGAATGAAGATGTATAATTAAGTTGTATCAATAAATAAATGTAATCAGTAAACTTAGTTTATAAACAGGCAATTATCTATTCTACTAGAGTTATCATTTAAAATAGAGAAAAGAATTGATCAGGAAGAAATATATTTGCTAAATTATTTTACATTGGAATACGAGAATTTAAAAACAAATTTATATAGTGATAATGTAATATGAATTGCAAAATTTTTACCAATGATAATTCGATTTCTAAAAGTTAGGAATTTTTAAATATATATTACGCTGATAATTTTTATTTAAAATTTTGGAATTAAAATTTTATAAAATTACATGAAATAGGATCGTAATAAATAAAGGTTTATTGATAATACTGATCAAGTGAAAGTGAGTTCTCTAACTTTTCAAATAATGTTTTCTCACAAATTATAATATATATATATATATATATATATATATATATATATATATATATATATATATATATATATATAATACATGTCATAACCATATATTGACTTAATTATACAAAGACATACTCATAAATATACATAGATTTTAATATACATAGTTAGTTAGATTGATATACATAGTTATGAATATATATAGAATTAAATAATAAAAATATACATAGACATAAATACACATTGACATCAGATTACATATATATATATATATATATATATATATATATATATATATATATATATACATACATAAATATTTATATATATGATATATATATATATATATATATATATATGTCTATCTAAATTCATGTCTATGTACACTGTATATATATTCCTATGACCGTTTTTACCCTTACCTGTCATCCCACCATCTCAGCTCACCTCCGGTTAAATAATCCACAACCAACCCCTCCAACCTCTAACCTCTTCAATGTTACACCACAACCTATCCGTAGAAAAGTAATAATTTATTTTTTGAGTTCGAACTCAGTTTCGAAACCTGATAGTGGTTGCAGGTATGGTTAGAAATGCCCGTAGGAATAGATAGTACGTACAGTAACATCAAACAACACAAACAACATATTATCCCTTAATACGGACTAAGATAATAAACATTTATAAATCAAATAAATGTAAAACAGTTTCTTCATTAATATCCAGTAATAAAATGTAATTATTTTCATTGCATTTAATATTGTTTTTGTTCCAGGGAGAGGAATTACGAAACGCTCTGAATAGCATAAACTGGCAGAATTTGCCATTGTCGTTCAGCAAAGATTTACTAATCATGGGAGAAATGCTAAATAGACCTCTTTGTCTGAAAGTGGCAGGAATATACGTTCTTGGCTTAGAAACCTTCACAACGGTAAGTTTTCAGTACTTCGTCCATTGCTGACCTATCCTCACTTTTAAACACATACTGCTACGAACCCTCACTTTCCCATTTTACCTACATTAATAACTTGACGATGCTTATAAACCAAAACCCACCATTTTCTAAAGATGTTTAGTCCAAACGTTAATCTAGTATTAGTAGTATAACATTGTGGTAGTATCGTTTATTTACAAGAACATACGATAATTTCGTTGCGGACTAACATAAAATTATCTTGGTTTTATTATTAGTAAATTTATTTACAACATCAGCAGAATAATTTTCTCCCCTGCAAATTTTATATCTAGAAATGTTCAATTGTTACCTTTTACGCAAAATGTGCAGTTGAATATACAAAATATTATAAATGTCTTCTTTTAAAAATTAAAAGTTGTATTTTATCGTTCAATTCTATATTTTGTCATTAAAACGGATAAAGACTATTTATTTCGTAAAACAAATACACATCTGAATATAGAAATATATATATTTAACTTTAAGATATAAAGCAACTAGTTATATTTAAAAAAATATGATAAGTTAGAAAAGAAACTTTCTAATATTAAAAAAGTGCCGACAAATTAGCATACTAAAATCCGACAAAAAGGGCTTACCAATTGTAAATTTCAGTTAGAGTAATAAACCAGTCATGGGAACGTGTTGAAAAAATAAGGGTAAGGATTATTTCTAAGGTTCAAATAATTCTGAAACACCAAGGAGAGTTATCATCTGGTGAAGTCTGAGAACTCATAAAATTAGGGTGTAACACGAGAAAACTTAAAAAAGGTGAAAATCGTTGCCTGAACGTTAAATTTTAAAAAGTTAACACTGAATGATTGAAATACATAAGCGGGAAGATTATGCTCTTTCCTAAAAACTAAATTTATCAGTCAAACTTAGGTTTGGGAACTTCAAGAGAGTGCAGACGTATTTTTTTTTTAGGGGGGGGCAAGCTGTAAGAAAATGTTTTAAAAGGGGGTTGTTTGTTTATAATAGTTGAGGGAATTAAAAAAAAGTTTTATTAGTTATTCATGTGAAGAATTTATAAAAGTGTGACGAGTAATGAATTAAGCAGATATTAAAGAGAAAGGGGAAGTAAAGTTTAAGTTGATTAGTGTGCAAAAGTGAAGTGAAGAAGTTAATCGCAAGCAACTAAAGAATGCAGGCGTTGCAAACAATAAGTACTTTTTTATCAGACTAAATTGAGCCAACAAGTTTTTATAACCTAGTAATTCCTTACAGCTACTTGGGGATTCACTGAAGGAGCTCTGGATAGAACCTCAGGATAAGATACTGTCTCTTAAAAGGGAACTACAAAGTCTATATTCCTGCAAGAGAGGCGTGGGCGGAGCGTAGTCCCAAACATGGTGAAGTCTGTTTCACCGATGGGTCCAAGATGAAGGAAGGAGTAGGAGCAGGATTTAGCGGACCGAGACACCAAGACAGATTTTGTGATCGCCTGGAGGACTATAACTCTGTCTTCCAGAGGAAGGTGCTCGCGATCAAACTATGTGCTGAGGAAATAATAGGGTCTGGCAGGAGGGGTAAGACCATCTGGATTTGCTCGGACAGTCAGGCAGCTCTGAAGGCTTTAAGTAAGGCTTGTGTCAGCTCTAGGCTGGTGGCTGAGACTATAGCTTCTCTAGCAGAGCTGAGTAAGTATAATTCGCTCAACCTAACCTGGATTCCAGGACATTCTGGCTGGATAGGAAATGAGAGAGCTGACGCCTTAGAAAAACAAGGGTGTATAACTCAAGGACCGTTGCTGAGGGCAGTGGGCATGCCGCCGCCTCAGGAGAGGCGCAAGAGGATCACGGCACATATAGACAGGTTGTTGCAGGGAAGAATTGAATGCAATCTTGGGGTGTAACAAATCCAAGGTACTGTGGGGTTACTCAGGAAATTTGTGGCGCAAAGAACTACTCTCCTTAAGTAGACATCGACTCAGAGTTACTGAAGAGCTGGTCACAGGCCATGGGCATCTAAGGGGATTCCGATACAAAATTGGAAAATCTAGGTCCCCTGTGTGCAAGAGATGCGACGAGGACCAAGAGGAAAGCCCAATCCACGTACTCTGTGAGTGCCCTGCTTTAGGAGCTGCAAGGAGAAAGTGGTTTGGCTGGCGGGTATGTACACCAGAGAATATCAGAAGATTTAGAATCAGGTGTGTACTTGATTTCTGCAAAGAGGTAGGTATCCACTAAGCTAGTCCTGTGGTAGGGATGGAAGAGAGTACAAAGGCTGCAGCTAAGTGCTCTACACCGATAAGGTGCCTCCGAGTTTTAGTAATAAAATAAATAGTAATTCCTCATAAAATTAAATTCATTGTCTGCATAATTTAAATCGAGTTCATTTTATCACAACACTTCTAATTTACAGAAGGTCCAATAATAACGACGCGTATGAGAGCAGCCTAATATAGTATTTAATAAATTTTGTTGTATTAAGAATCAAAAGCCTCAAGAGTCCATCTTCAGTATAGTAATTTTGTAATAGTTATTCAATCAAACTTTGTCACTGCATCATATTAATGTATTTGAAGGTATAAATTGTAAGAACATAGCGTCATGTAATCAAATGAAGGTGACATTTTAACGTAAATATTAGATATAATGCTTAAGGAATATAGATATTAAATATTGCAGTTATCTGTTACATAATTAGTTAATTGACCTGCAAAGTCAAGAATTAAACTGAATTTAAGAATGGCGCATTCAATAATTTTACCAACAAATTTCAAATTTAAAAAAATTACAAAGAAAAGAAAATACATTTGAAACGTTTACACTATTTTTATATCTGGCTTTACATTATTTTAACATGCCATGAATTTATGCATACTATTTATTATTTTAGAACTTATGGCATTGGCATATGATGTCCACAAAGTTATTGCTTTTATTTAAAATAAAATACATTTCAATTTAATTTTATTCAACAGTTAAAAAAAATGATATTGCATCATACGAATTAATTATCACTTCCCGCATTTTAAAAATATAAAAAAACTTCTAAACTTTACTCTTCGCCACACATAAACCTTGTGATTAATGGTTCTCCGAAACGTGTCAAAAATTGGGAACAAGACTATCCTACAATTGACAAAAAAACTATGAACACTCGACATACTAATGTAGAACCAAGCAAGAACTTCAATTTTGTAACGTAAATAATTTTTAGATATTAATTCTTAAGGAATTAAAATGTTAAATATTGCAGTTATCTGTTACATAATTAGTTAATTGACCTGCAGAGTCAAGAATTAAATTAAATTAAAGAATGGTGCATTCAATAAATAATGTAACCAACAAAATTTAAATTTAAATAAATCGAGTTTTACTGCACAAAATTATACAAAAATACAATAGAAAGAAAATACATTTGAAACGTTTACACTATTTTATATCTGGCTTCACATTCTTTTACCATGTCATGAATTTATGAAAACTTTATAATATTTTAAAATATATGGCATGGCAAATGATATCCACAAGAGATTGCTTCTACTTAAATTAACGTATATTTCAATTTAGATTTACATTCTACATTTAAAAAAATTGATATTGCGTCATACAAATTAATTATCACTTCCCGCATTTTAAAATTATAAAACTTGTACTATTTTGCCGTGACCAGTTAAAATTTAAAAGTTTAATTTTGATTTCACATCACTTTATGTTAAAATTAGAACTTATCTGAACTGGAATTTGTGATGTACAACATGGCTCCTGGATCATATCTCGCCATTATTCATTTTGGATTCGAGTTGATTGGCAACCTCGCCGGGTGTTGAATATGTGTAGCAACATTTCTTGAAAAGAAATAAAATAATAAATTAAACTTGTAAATACTTGATACTGTTAAAATTTAAAAAAAAACATTTTTGCTACACCCCATCCTGCGACATGTGTATGGTTCAACGACCAGCAACTAAAGAAAGAGTTTAAGCACATACCCAGCGACTCCCAACCCTCTGCGCTATTCTCCGGCGCATCTTTAAATAACAGGCTTGTGGATTTCATATCTCAACCATTATAATTTACATTATAATTTACAATTTTTTTAAATTTTATATTTTTAAACTGATGTCTTGGTTTGTTTTCTGAAGCTGCTGTAATATGTAACATTTTTGCCTAAAATAATGTTACAACATTACATTTTATGATTGGTAAATTATATAGAAATGAAAAAAATTTAACTATTAGAAATGTGAGGTTACTAGAATTTATAATATAAAGATAAAAAATAAATATCTATAATATTATATATATATATATATATATATATATATATATATATATATATATTGAATGAAATACATACAAATTTTGCTTTCTCGACAAGTGATGAATAAATTTTGGAATTTGTATTGAAAAATTCAGTCAAATAAGTTTATTTTTATTTATTTAATATGTCACCATTTTTAAAAAAGCTAATATTTTTATGTAAGATTTAAATTGTACATCACATCAATTGATGTAGACAACTATTAATCCACTTTCCACTTAGTTAATTTCAGAGTTATGAATATTATGTTATCCTATTCTACACGCTTTCCTGAAACTAAATTTATAGGAATATATATACCTTAAATTTAAAATAATTAGTTCATTGATCATTTAACGACTGCAATACATCTACTAGCCGTCAGAGCATGGGACTATTTAGCCATACATAGGGAGTATCTACTACTGGATCCTACCAGACATATAGACTATCTAGTGAGCTAAAAAGCGAAAACGAGAAGCTAGTAGCCAACTGAAGTGGCTTCGGTTTTTGAAAACCAGTTCTGAAAATGTTTCAATCAATTAATTGCTTCAAAATTGTATTTCGTTGATTTTCTTACTAATAAATAGTTCATCGTTTTTGTTACAGGTGCTTCAAGCAACGTACAGTTATTTCAGTGTACTTCGGTCATTGCGATATCCAGATTCGACGTAGTCTAACAGATATGAAGGTTTTTGATTGAACTCACTTTGATGTGAAAATAAAATCCTACTTTTGTTAGGAGTATAAAAAACTAAAAGTTTTAAACACAGGCACTTTTATATAACCAGTACCTCACGAATAATGTCACAATTATTAAATCACTATACTTGTTTATTAAGTAAATACAATTCATGCATAGAAGTATTTTTATAAACCGGGATGTGTCTTGAATTTCACTTTCTCGATAAAAACAACTCTCTGTGGGAAATGGCCTGAGTTTATATAGATTGTAGATTCTGAAACCCTTATTACCGGTTATAGATCTAAAAGCCTTTACACTAAAAATTTTATATATTACATTTTGCATGAGATATATCCCCTCAGTTATCTAAAATGAAATAATTTGGGGGTTTTAAAAAACTTGAAAAGATATTTAATAGAAAATATGTATATATATATATACATATATATATATATATATATATATATATATATATATGTATATATATATATATATACATATATATATATATATATATATATATATATATATATATATATATATATATATATATATGTATATACACACACACACACACACACAAACACACACACACACACACACACACACACACACACACACACACACACAAATATACAGTACCTATATTTAACTTTGCAACACCGTTTTCTTGTATTCACTTATCACTTTAACTATATGTACTTCAACAAGAATCTTACTTGGTATTATGCGAGTTAACTTTCAAAGATTGATATTATCTCCATTATCGAGCATCACTGACCGGGGGTTGTAATAGACTCAACCTTCTACTACAACCACCGGTCAGTGAGGCTCGATAATGGAGATAATATCAATCTTTAAAAGTTAACTCGCATAAATACCAAGTAAGATTCTTCTTGAAGTACATATAGGGAAAGTGATATATATATATATATATATATATATATATATATATATATATATATATATTAATATATTAAATATGGTGATATGTTTTCTTGTAAATAGTTAATAAATTAAAAATATTAAAAAAAGAATAAATATATTCATTAAAATTATTCTTGTTTTTTAAATATTTTTAATTTATTAATTATATATATATATATATATATATATATATATATATATATATATATATTTAATTTCCTTAACAATTCTTACACCATTTTGGCTTGACATCGTTACATATTAGACATTGCACATAACAGTTTTCAACTTAGTAAACATAGTAAAATAATATACAAAGAAATAGATAGGCTGCGCTTAAATAGAAATAAATATATATAACGGCATACATTAAAATCACTAAAATGTAAAGATATATTACGTTATAACAATTGTTAAGGTGTTTGTGAAATGTGAGAGTAGTAGTATTTAAATATCGATTTAAAGATGCGAAGTTGTAAGTAGAAGTAACAGTAATCCACGGTCCATAAAATAAATATAATTAATGCTAAATCTTGAAAAGGTTTAAAAAATACATGCATAAAATATAATCTATAAATGATCCAATTCTTAAAAAATTATAAGATATAAAGAGAAATTAAAAATTTAAGAATTCAGTCACAAAACGGCAAATGGAATTTGATTCACAGTAGCAGTAAAATAGAACAAAATATTCTTAATCACCTAAATTTAGTTTCTTTAATATATTTGTATACATGAGATTAAATACATGGAATATTTTTGTATATAAGTTGTAATTTGTGAGAAAGTCAATGAAATAATAATATGCACTCGATTTATTATGAGAGCTCAGTAGAAATTAATTTTAAAATCGATAGTTTTTTCCTTAATAATTAGTGAAGAACTAACTTACTAATTAGAGTAAAGTAAAATCATATCCACTTTTTTCCGTTATTATAAAAGTTTACGATAAAAAGTTGTTGAGTATATACAAAATATTTACATTGCCCATCACGTGTTATATTTAGATTTAAATTAATTTATGTAACGTATATGTATTAAAATGGTTTGTATATTTGACGAATAATGTGTTTTAACTATATGCAACTGAAAAACTTCAGCTTACGTTTGATCCAATCAAAGAAATAATATGAAATTGTTTCAAAATATTGCATAGGGAAGTTGAACCTTGAAAGATTTACATAAAACCTTTTCGTATTAAGGAAACATAAGTTTCAATAGTAATTAAATGACATATTGTAATGTGTAATACACTTATTTATAACCTCATTAGATTTGGAAAGGACAAAATAGTAAATAAATTGTGTATGGCAATTAGGCATAGGAAGAATACATAAATAAGTTAAATGTGATTAAAATGTAAGAGAAATCTGTAGTGAAAAAAATAGTTATAATCCATTGTAACTTTAAAAATAAGAAGAGATGACTTATTTTAGACCAATTGGTTGCTTTATATTATTCCATAAATTACAATTCTGGTTTCCCTTATCACACCCACAGGTTTTAAGACTTGAAGAACTTCAAATGTTTATTTTATCACTCAAGATTTAATATTACAGACGCGTTTATCCTAATTAAGGAACATCATCAACTCGAGAGATCCAATCCAAATAATACAGGTAGCTAAACCTTAGTTTCCTCTCTTTAAATGATTTTATTAAAAGTTTTCATAAAATGTTTGTATACAATGACTTCCTTCTGATATTGCAAAGACGCGCGAAGAATTGCTAGTTTATAATATACTTGGTTGGACATGACCAGTTATAGAAATTAAATTTGCAAAAACGTATCATTAATTTTAAAATATAGATTTACATATCGATTTCAAAATGATTTTAAAAATACCAAGGGCCTGGTTTCACAATATGTTGTTAAGATACATTATTAAAAGATTTACATGTACTTGAGTACATTACCGACATCGTTTGTATGTCTTCCTAAGTATGCCTAGGGCAGGTTTATTTGAATGAAAATATTTTAGTTAAACCTTTTTCAAAATAAAACTTTAACAAACGTATTTTATTATACTTAAATACTTCAAAGAATACATAATTTTATGAGATTCCTGTTGCACAAGCGTAACGCAACATACATACTGCAACGGAACGGCCTAACGACTCAACGCTCGCAACCCTTTTGCCAAGCGCCGCCGCTAGCCCTTTTTTCCGCTGTTAGGTAAAAATTTTGAAATGAGCCGGTCCGGCTCACGGCCAGAACCCTGTACAATGCTGGCCAACCAGCACTGGACTTTATTTAAAAACCTAACCCGCTGAGATTTAACCCTTTGGGTATCCGTTCCCGGGGAATAAGTTTATTTGAAAGTATATATGGCTAACTGGTTTAGGATTGTGTAAGAAATTTGATTAAATAATCACTGTTTGTTTGCAAAGTTAGTAAAACACCTTGGTTTTATTTTATTTTAATTTACATTACAGCACAGATTGTAATTATTTTATATATTAAATTGTTCTTAAGTTCTTGACAAATCTTTTACTTTCCAATACAAAGTTTCTAACCTCTTTTGTAAAAACATAAGTTTTTATATCACCTTCTCTCATCTTCATTCTCTTACAAAATTTACTATAACTTTAATTTTTAAACTCAAAATTAATCCCTTCTCTGTTAATATTTAAAACTCAAAATTTATTGCTTAATTATTTCTTCAATTTAAAACTTCTCGTTTAATAGCAAAAGTTTACTTTAATTTTCTCTATAAGATTTTAATTTATTTTTTAAACTTCATTACAATTTATTTATTTAATAAATCCTTTCATTTGACTTTGGTATCTTAAACCAAATATGAAAAACAACAGACATTTACAAAACAAATTTTTCTTTTTCATTATAAACTTTGTAACTTCTTTTGTAACCAGTTTTATATCAGATTTTCTTACCTTCATTCTTTTATAAACATTACTAAAATTTTAAATATAATTTAAAATCAAAATTAATCCTATCTTTGTTAATTTTTAAAACTCGAAATTTGTTATTTAATTGTTTGTTCAATTTAAAACTTATTTAATTTGCAAAAAATCTACTTTACGTTTTCTGTACAAGATTTTACTTTGTTTTCCAAGATTTCATTTTAGTTTAAGGTATCTACACAACCCATTCCTTGTCCCATGAAATCTCTTAATATTTGACTTTAGTACCTTAAATCAAACATAAAAAACAACAGACATTTAAAAACCCAAATTCTTCCTAACAAACATTTTGAAATATTTTATATCTTTCTTAAAATTCTACAATTAATTCTAAAACCACATGAGAACAATTAAAATTTCTCAGTATTTATCTCTAACATAGCTTATTTCTATACCTGATATTTATTTAACCCTTTTTTATGACTTAAAATTATCTCATAGCATCCACATATTCTTTTTCCAAAATATTACTTTCTAATTTTAAATCGTTCTGTCAAACGTTAACATAATTTACTTTGCAGTTTTGGTAATGAAAAATTCAGTGTCGTTTTTGTAACGTTTTTTCAATTTTAAAATCTTTATAAAATTTGTAAATAATTTTGGAAGCTAATTAATTTCTTTTATATACCCATTTTTGGGGGTCGACCTCTACTCTAAACAAGTTACGTTACAAAACCGCTTATTTCCATGGCTGCAACTAAGTGATAATCAAATCAAATTTATTTGATCAAAATTTATAACCTGTTTTTCTACTAATTTTCTATTTGCATTTAAATACATTAAATAGTTTCGTACTTCTTGCTAGAGTCATGCAGACAATTAAGTCTGAAGAAAGTAAATTCTAGGACCATGTTTATAAATATAACTAAGTATATGTAATGGCTTTCCTGACCAAATGAGGAAGAACAGATGTTTAACTTCTCACAATAAAAGTAATGTAGGGTATTAAAATATACTTAGTCGTTTTCTAATATTTTTTAAAGTAGAGAGCAAAACTTATTAAAAAAACTAATATTCTCCCTCTGTGTCTTTCCAGTAGGGTTCCAGTAAGGGATAGCGCTGGATAAAGCCAAATTAAACATCTAATATAATATGTTTGTAAAACTAAAGAATCCCTATGACGCCAAGAGTATGCAATAATATACGCACGAGATCCTCTTAAGAGTAGTTTGAGAGGTTGCTGAAATTATAAGTGTATTTAAAACAACGGTTGCTATAATTCTTTATAAAATAAAGATGTGTTTAGTTTATATCTCAATGTTGAATTGTAATCGTCAGCCTACAAGTAAAAAGAGGAAAAACGAAACTTTTAATTTTTGTTGACCGCAGAAAATAATCGACAACATTCCGGTATTACAGTATTTTACAACCGTACTCCCAACTGTCGGTCGCGACACGTAAAGTGAGTTTACAGATACATAGGTGGCAGGACCTACCGGTAATAATCTTTATTTAGAGAAAATAATTTTAAAAAGAAAATCAGATTGTATGTGAAACACGCGTTGTATGTAATTAAACGAGATTTTAAAATTCTCATAACATAAACAGACCAATAAAAGACATTAATTGTACTTACCGTGAAACTTACATGATTTTTCCTTACACTTTTAATTAAATATTCATAATACCTACCTATTTATGTTATTTCCCACAAAAACCCACCCAAATACATCATACACACACAATCGACGCTATTTAGTAAAAATAATATCAATATTAAAATATATCACGCAAGTATTGTATACTTTAGCAATACGGTTAGAAAATAACAATAAATAATAAAAGATCTTATCCCTACTTTATACCACATAAAGTACTCAAATGTATCATTAATTTACTAGCTCTTATAAGTATTTTATATAAATATTGCCACTCCATCCTTTGTTAGCCCACTTTAGGCTTTATACAAGCCAACATACAAGGCTTTCATAATTTACAAACTTGCGTTCATCCTAGAATAGCTTTACTCGTTATTGTAAAACAATTTAATTTTTACCGCACATAAACAGGCTACCCCTGTATTTGTTTTTTTTTACCAAATTATGCCGTGTTTCTTAACGTTATTTCTCATTCGTATATTTAAGCATTATTCAAATATTAGACAGATATATCAATAAGGCTCTAAATCCTTAAGGCAATTTTCTTAAAGCGGATGCTAGCATACATAACTAATTAAGGAAACAGCTGCGGGGTTCTGTAACTTATGCGGTAGATTATGCGCCAGCCTAAGTACCATATTGGTCTAGAAGGCAGATTAGATGATTCAGACGTTTATTTATGAGGAAGATATGAAAGTATTTACAGTATAAACGGAATTTACTACCTTAAAGTTTGTGTATGTTTGGTTATACCATCGAAAGTGAATAATGCATTTCACATCAATCCATTTTTTGTGGCGTAAAGTTCAATCTATCGATTTTCTCAATAACCTATTATTTTGAGGTTATTATTTGATTAATATTTATATATTACAAACTTATTGAGATAATAAGTATAATTTAGTCACTAAAAGAAGTAATAAATATACGATTCCTGATTCATTTTTGTATTTAATATGATATGAAAATTTTCTTCATGTATCAATTACGAATGTTAATTTTCTTCTATCATTCAGGAAGACATAAAGAGAGAGAGAGAGAGAGAGAGAGAGAGAGAGAAAGAGAGAGAGAGAGACAGACAGACAGACAGACAGACAGAGAGAGAGAGATGGATGAGTGTATTATAGATGGATAAATGGATGAAAAGAGAGAAAGAGAGAGAGAGAGACACACACACAAAGAGACAGAAAACCCGAGAGACAGAGAGAGAAGGCAAAGAGCGGAAAGGTAAAGGTCGGAGAGAGATGGGAAGGAGCTGAGAAACTGTTGGTTTTAGAGAAGCTGAACACAAAGCACTACTCTCCAGTTCTAATTTTCCTGGAACTTCTTTTTCTTTCTCATTTTAGGTTAAGTCAAAGTTAATATAGAGGGAATTATTCGTCTGGTCGGTAAGTGAAAGAACCAGGGTAATGTAAATAAATCTATGAGAGAAATATTAGGAATAATATAAGAGAAATTTTTCTCGGGCACTACTGTGGTAGGAGACTAACACTACAGCAGAATCATTCACGCTTTAGCTGAAAACTGTAAAATAGGGAGTAATTATTTATTCTGTATATTTTTTATCGCCTTATGTAATAGCAGCATACCTTCCATCTACGATCAGAATACCTCGTCTCGACCAGTCTATCATATTTATAACACAATAGCTAACCGTGTCTCGGCGAGCATACAGTGTTGACTGTTTGTAATGTTCTTGCATTGATTGATAGTAATGGTTTTCTGACACACCCTTAGTAGATGTGGTCTTATCACTCTTAAACACTTCCGTTCTCTTTTAATTGTGGCATTTATTGGAAAAACATTCTCCGATTGTCAAAGAGCCACGTTTCTGATAAGATATTTTCCGTAATCGACTTGATTAAGACAGTTTCAGTTTTACCGAAGACCTCGTCTACTGACAAATCTATCGAGTGCAGCCAAAAATGCATCGATTGAAAGATCCGAAACCACTTCGATATGGACGGCTTTTGTAGATAGACACACAAACAAACATATATATGCCTTAAATATCTTAGCATTTCGTTGTCTAGATTCCTTAATTAAAATAGGACCGCCGAAATCCACTCCAGTAGATGTGAAGACAGTTTCAGTTTTACCGATGAAACTGACAAACAATCGGTGGATAATGTTTCCGTACTCATCCACGGCATTTGCCCCGTTCTTCATTTTGTCTATTGTTAATGTTGGTGAAATCCATAGGCTCAATAATCATTCCTTCTTTAGATTTGAACTATGATTTTGTTTTCTCTGGTGCTCTATAAAACGTGAAAGGAGCAAGGACAATATACAGCGGCGTAAATGGTGTGTCCTAGGCATTCCTTCGTGCACACTGTCAGACTGTGAAGGTCTTCTGGCCCAAGCGTAACTAGAACACAAATGTCTTTTCCTATTCTCTAGGAACATAGCGTTCATTGTCACCACACTCCTTCAGTAAGTCGGATCGTCTACGACACAGTTACTCATAACTCAACTCGCGAATGTAATCTGTTTCGGAAAATTTCAGCGTTTTTCAGTTCAACACGTTATTTATAAACAACCGTTCTGAAAACATACACTTCAGTTTTTAATGCATTAAGTAAAGGGATTTGTTGGTGGCATTGACAACTCGGGAATTCAACTTTAATTCTTAAATACATATATACTATTGTGTATGAAGCAAAAGTCAATTACCAGATGATCCCTATATCTCTACCACCACAAATAGCCTTAAATTAGGTCCGTGAAGAAACTAAAATGTTTTTAATATTTTTGTAATGTAAATCAAAAAAAAAAAAAATATATATATATAATTTAATAATGGTAGCAAAGCAGATAGAAGTACGTTTTTTTGACAAATTACGAATTATTTAGCTATCCCATCTCCTCTAAGTAGTAGGGGACCCTTATGAAACACGTCTTTATCGTTATTATTTATTTATTTCTATAGTTCATTCAAACTTGGAAGTGCCCTAGAGTATTAAATGACCTTCACATCTTCACGTGCGCCCACACGTGCACTGAAATAAATTCTTTCCACCGGTTTTCCATGAGTCACCTACAAAAACAACTAATAAGTAGTTTGATCGATGTTGAACGATAGGTAATCGATATTTATTGATTGATATAGCTTCTATTCGTATTACATTTAGGAGTGACCTAATTATAATTACTTTTCAATTATTTAAAATAGCTTGTATTTTTTTCATTTATAAATAAAATTTTAGAACAGGATTAAAATATATAATAACGCAAAAACGTTAGTAAAATATTTTAAGTTGCATCATTCAAACCCCTTTTTTTATAAATTATTAGTAACATATATAAGGAAAATGTTATTATTTTTAATTTTCCAAATTCATTTTTTTAAAGTTTTGTCCATCTATATGTATTTTTAAAAAAACATTAAAACTATATTCTTTATTCAACTGTAAAACGTATTTATTATTTTTTTCACCTAACCCTGTATATCTTTCAAATGAAAGAGAAATAAAAGAGAAATACTATATCGACCCTCTGAGTAGACTTATGAAAGCCAGTTAATGTACTAGGGAAGTTTTTAGTAACATTATCCTAAACTAATTAAATAATTGAAATTTATTTTGAGATCTTTAACGGCAATGAATACTAAAAGCCTGAGTATCACTAATATACACTATTAAACTATGTGTACTAAGGTTCTTCCCTTTAAGCTATGATAAATAAAACCTGTGAGAGAAACATACCCATCTGTTTTCCTTAACCTATTTATGATGTGTTTAGATGAATTTACCTTCTCCCAGTAGCCTCGGTTCTAACGGTAGCCGCAATAGTTTATAACTCATCGCCCTTGCCCCAGATCTGTCGGACTGTCAAGGGGATATGGTATTAAACTTATTGCTTTTATGGTGATCTATCAATTTTACGGTTTTTTATACTAAATACATAAATGGTTTTTTCAATTACTACAAGAATTTAAGTAAAGCCTTAAAAAAAACCTACGTAACATGCTACAAATTTATATTAAATATTACAATGACCTCAGTTTTGTATCAAAAATATAATATATCTCGCCAATCATGCAACAATTTTCACTGAAATCATTCTGTAATTGTAATTTATTTGAACTATTAGTTTCCATTTACATAAATTTTCAAATGTATTTTAACACTCAGTACACCAGTACCTGATAACACGCTTGAAAAATAGATTTCCACTGAAATCAATTACAATAAGCGTTAGGATATAAAATTGTCTCGTTTTTACTCAAACCACATTTATTTACTTTAAAAGGTTTATTTTATTGCTTATTTCAGTTAATTAAATGAAAATTTAATCAGTATTTTTGACACTCCTTCATTTTGCCTCGACATACTAAAGTACCGCTTTTACTGTTATCACTTCCCCCGGCCTCCATGAGATTGAGAATCCTTACAGAACATCTACTGTGTACATGGAAATAAATTACCACGGTGTACCACTCGTAAATTAAACACAAATATTTTATTATGGTCTAATCACTAATATTGTCAAGTATTTATTGGTTGTCTTTTGTTCTTTTATTTATAATTTTTTTGAAACCACGTCTTGTAAATAAATAAACAATGTAGATACCGCTCAGGAAACAAGAAAAGATGGACATTTTCAAAGATTCTCACTCCAAACAATCTCTGGCTGTTGAGGTTGTATTGTTTAAATTATTTTAAACAGGCACGAACAGTATAGAGGTTTTTCTTATAAATTTGGTTTATTAAAATTAGAAACATACATGAAAAAAAGACATTTACAATTTATTTTACAAAAAATTTAAAATGTAACAATTTGTTAACCTGAGATTGTGAGGCGAAGCTATAAATTAATTAGTAATGCACAATCACTCACATTGAACTCAGACGCGTTTCGAAGTGAATGTCTTCATTATTATCACTGAGTTATATCTACTACCAAAAAATAAATTACAACTTTAAGTTGTGTTTAGATTTGTTAGTAGATATAACTCAATGATGATGATGATGATGAAGACATTGTCATCAAAACGCATCCGAGTATAAATTATTAATTGTGAATTATTGTTAATCGTTATTAGTTTTTGCTTACAATTGTATTAAATGAATAAAATTACAAATCTACATTGTAACTAAAAATGATTGCAAATTTTTGTTTTTATTTTAACAATTTATTAACCTTGAATTAAATAAAATGCAAATAAGTTAATTTAATAAGTTATGTATTTAAGGTAATACAATTATCCTTTGAAACGGTGCACGTAATTGTTTGTCTTATAGTCGGTCTGTTTGTACCTGTAGACTGCGCCACCTGTTCGATAGAAATCCTGAACCTTGCCGCTCACACTACCGTATGGAATGCCACCTGGTGACAAATTAGTAAACTGTCTGATAATGTAAAATTAAGTACATTCAATATTCTATTGCTGAGGCAGGTCTTTAAAATTTAGCTTTTAGCATAAAACTTAAAATTACTTGCAAAAACATTTTATTTTTATGAAAAAAATACAGAATATATTAATTTAATAAATTATTTTAATAAAACATTTTAGGAAACCTCTACAAACTAGATCTTATGTCTAAACAGCATATTTATAATGAGGTGATATAATGTTGAAGTTATTTTACAGCCCCATATATTCAATAGATACGTTTTTAAAACATAATATTTATTATTATAATATTCAAATTAAAATATAATAAACTAAAAATAATATCATTATAGCCTTTTAAATATAATCAAATATTTAAATAAATTATGAAAACCATCATAATAGTCAAGCAATTAATTGTAGGTTAATTCGTCGATCACAAATTAAAATTAAATAAATTGTGGCTGCAGTAGTAATACCATTCATCAATAAAAAGGATCCACTTTTTTAATTCCTAAACTACCCAGCTGATATCAGGACGTTGTTTATTAGATGATACAATAACATATTGTAAGCGATCTTGTAATTTGCAGATTTGATTTTACACGTCTAAGTTCCGAAAAAATACTGTTACAAGTGGAACTTGGGTTGGAATTATAGTAAATTACGTTATTTAAAACTTAAAACTCGATTGTATTTTTTGTATAAACCGTACTGTACAGTTATATTTCAAATGGTTTTGCTACTCATAGGTCAACTTTAAAACTATAACTTGCGAGACATTGACTGGGACTTGACCTATTACAGTGTTTGCGTACTCGCGCGCGCGCGCGCGCGCGTGTGTGTGTGTGTGTGAACATGTGTGTGTGTGTGTGTGTGTGTGTGTGTGTGTGTGTGTGTGTGTGTGTGTGTGTGTGTGTGTGTGTGTGTGTGTGTGTGTGTGTGAGTGTGTGTGTGTGTGTGTTGTGGAAAATATAAAAATGTGAGTGTGTGTTGTGTTGTGCCTGCATGAAAATGGGTGAATTATCTTGCCTTTCCACCCAATAAACATTGCATATGCCCCTCCAACCAGCCCTGTACCAATAGCCCTATTCCCACATTCCTACCCAGATCCAGTGACCTCGGAGGCCTCTAAACACCATTCCTTCTCTGAATGACATCTCACTGAATCATGGCTTACTACCCTAACATATTTTTACCATATGTGTATATAGTATTACATACTTTTTTTCAAAAAATATTTAGTGTCTGGGAAGATCTTGAGATAGCTGTATCTAAGGCATATTCTATTTACCAACAATTCTCTATTATACATGTTTATAATTTAGTCGATAAATTAAGCTTATTATACTGTATGTAATTATATTATTATAGTATAATTGAATATAGATTTCGGGACATAGAAATATTGAAAATTTATTTAAAATCTAATCTCTAACCATAAAATGTGCCGAAATGTAGTAGTATTTAAGCAAATATTAGAGCGTGCGTGCACATGTTATTAGACGTACACAGAATTCTCAGGCCTGTTTCAGTTTACTGTATGCAAGTAATACGTAAAATGATTGCATACATTGTACTTGAAGGTAAGATGGTATAATAGGTCAGAGTGTGTGTGCGAGCGTGCATGACCTCTGGACATACCGCTTCCTCACAATGGTGTTCTACTTTACATATCAGATTATGTTTTCATTGGCATCATTCCCATTGATAAAATCTGAAGGTGACCCGAAGGTCGAGTTAAGTAGCTTACCGAATGCTATGCCCGGAGCTGGTGTGTTAATGTGACCAGCGCCATCGCCGGCACAGTGGGAAACTAGTAACATGAACAACGTTGCCAGTATAGACAGTACCTGAAACATAGATTCAAGAGGTTATTGTTTATTATTATTAGTATTAACTAAAAACATTAGATGACGTGTTTATAGAAATTATTAATTTTCAATCAATAAAATGTATTTATTTCTCCACGTGGACACAGCGAACGAGGCTTTTATAGTGGGAAATTTAATTCTGGATTATCAATTATTTTAAAAAGCAATATAGCCTACACTTACAAAAAATATTTTAGGGAAGAAAAATTGCTAATTTTATGAATAAATTCTTTAAAATAGGCTATGTATAAGTAGTATTATATATATATATATATATATATATATATATATATATATATATATGCAATAACATAAATGCATGAGGCTAAAGGATAAATTAAGTTTATTTCCATAAATAAAAATATAAATATTAAGCCAAAGCGACAAAGATAGTTCCTAAATTTACGGACAAAGTACTTAACCATTAATCTATTTCAAGTAGTTATAGAAGTTCTGTGGGAATCTTTAACAAAAGAGGGGTTCAACTATTTTACGATAGGACCTTCCAAGGACCAAAATACTTGGGTTATAATAACACTGTACCATTAGAGTAAGCTCTTTGTAGATGGGTATGGGAATATCCAAATTAACTGAAAATACGTGAGGGGGAGAGATGAAACGACGTTGGAAAAGGAAGTGATCAGAGAGCCTTGGAGGAACATCAGAAGAGGGCAGACGTATTGGGGGGGGGGACCAAGTGTCAATAATGTTAGTAAGGGGTAAATTTTGATAATAGAATTAAGGAAATTGTCATTTTTTGTATAATTTAAAAAGGTGCGACGTAAATAATTTAGTAAAGAATTAGGAAAAATAAGTTAGTTATGTGCAAGTGTGGCGAAGCAGTATCAACGGATCCCAGGAATCAACAAACAATAAGTACTTTCTTTTTGTTTACTTTAAAATTAGCCAACAGAGATTTATAAACAGTAAATTCAAAACAATTTTAAATTCATTAGTATAAAATAATAATCTAGTTCTTATTCACCACGTTCTAATTTATAAAAAGATCCTTAATAACGACCCCAGAGAAAGAAAAATTAACACTGTCATCATTAAACTGTATTGTAATAACCTAAAGCCTCAAGAGTCCACCTTTGTTTTTTTTTGTAATTTAAATACTAGTTAAGGAGTAAATCATGTCAATAAATAGGTATAATGGGTATTAATTAAGTGTCAAGAATAAAGGCAAATGATGTTAAAATTGATATGGGTGTTAATTAATTAGAAACAATAAAATTATAAAAACTTAGGTTATTATATATATATATATATATATATAAGTTATATATTAGATATGGTGATATGTTTTCTTGTATATATAGTTAATAAATTAAAAATATTTCAAAAAACAAGAATACTTTTAATGAATATATTTATTCAAAGCTTTTCGCCGATAAAATAGTATCAGCATCTTCAGGAAAATAATTATCTAATAAAATACTTTTACAAAATTAAATCATATGTACTACAAAGAATCATATGTTTACAAGTATTGCACTTTATGTAAATTTTTCTATAACATCAATGACTTTATAAATAGTTTGGTGCCTTGATCTCACTTGAATTTGTTCATCAATTAATTTGTCTTTAACTTTATGCTTATAAGTTTCCAATGTTTCAAATATATTTATTTTTAATCCTTTATTTAATTCTTTTATTAATTTCATATTTTCTATTTCCGGAAACTCATGTCCATTATTAATACAATGCGTAGCTAAATTGGATTTGTATATGTTTGGTTTGATATAAGCGTTTAAATGTTCTTTGTATCTTTCTTTTAATTTCTTTTTTGTTTGTCCTACAATTTTTGTTTGTAATAAATTTTATGTAGAACAAACAAAAAAGAAATTAAAAGAAAGATACAAATAACATTTAAACGCTTATATATGTATATATATATATGTTTGTACATGCTCATAAGTAGTCATATACTTGTAGTGATGATATATAATGTATAATATACAGGAATATTATAATTTAATACATAATAATAATATACAATATATTATAAATAATATAATTAACATAATATGTAACATATATATATTTGAAAAAATGTTTCATATTTTGTGTAATATTCGTATAATAAAAATATTTCATATAGATTACAAGAATTGTTTTTATGTATACATTTTTGTCATAGGTTTTCGCTAATAAAAGTATTAACATGTTTAAGAAAAATAATGATGTAACAGACCCTTTAAAAGAATAAAATCATATATACAACATTTGAATCATATGTTTATTGGTATTTATACTTTTATGTAATTTTTGCCATGACATAAATGACCTTGTAAATAGTTTGTAGTTTTTAATTCACTTGAATTTGATAATTAATTAATTAACTTCATGTTTGTAAATTTCCAATTAATTAATTTTTAATCCTCTGTTTATATGTTTAATTATTAAACAGAAAATATGAAATTATTTTGATGCCCCCGTATTGCCCTCCACCGCATCAGAAGACTTTCATACTTCTTATTGACACATTCTAACTATCTACTTATGTATAAATGTATATACATTGTATATATAAGATATCGGGCCATCCCTAGTTCAATGATAATGGTGATCTAAA
Source organism: Prosapia bicincta (assembly GCA_036971475.1). Taxonomy (NCBI): domain Eukaryota; kingdom Metazoa; phylum Arthropoda; class Insecta; order Hemiptera; family Cercopidae; genus Prosapia; species Prosapia bicincta. The sequence goes on along the minus strand of JBAIZL010000003.1, from coordinate 14,342,061 downwards.
AGCCCATGCCATAAGACAGATTGGACTTTCTTTTTCAATCTTTGTTTTACATCGTGAATACTCCAAGTGCATACTGCAAAAAGAAGGAAGTATTGATGGTGTCGTGCTATAGTGTTACACATCGTACAAACCTGGAATAGTTTTGCTGCTTTCTGTAATGATTTGCGTGATTGGAATCAGTAAAAACATTTAGTTTTATGTTATGCATGTAAGTTAATGTAAGTGTTTTAAGTTAGCTTAAATAAAACTTTTGATTTGTTTTTTAGTATTCACTGAATTAAATAGGGTTATTTGAAATTCATAACATAAATTTAAATAAGCCTTAAATTATCTAAATAAACCAATAATAACTCATACATAACGAGCAAATTTCCAAAAATTACAAACATTTAATAGTATATTTACTGTAGTACCATAATACTTATTATTGTCTTAATAATATAAATACATAAAAAATATCAATAGATGTTAAACTACTTAAAGAAACCCCAAAACAAACCATAGATAGCACAAATATTAAGTGTATAATAGGTTGGTGGAAAGAAAGGAAAACTCAAACAGCGCTGTGATATCACACACACTTTTAAATAGCCTTATTGTGTGTGTGTTTATATTAGCAATTGTATCAAATGTCATCCTTCAGTACAAAACCGGTTGTTGAAGTTGATTTTAAGCCAACATTTAAAGTTGAAGGTTATGTTACAATATTCACGGTATTTTTATAGAATGTCGAGAATAACATGCAAACATTCTGGCAATACATTCTGTAGGTAAAGCCTAGAGATGCTGCTGCCAATAAGGAGATAGCAGTTCAAATAAACAATAAATAAATTAGAAATTTTATTTAAGTACTGTTGTAAGAGCTTTGTATGTAAATTAATTTTTGAATTGAAAAAGCAGGTTTGTTTTAAAATTATTTTTGGAAAATACATTACAGTTAGTATTAAAAATTACCAAAATTAAATTGCAGTGAAAAAAATATAGTTTTGGTAATGCATAAGAAAATACATAATTTATTTTTTGATCTTCTGTTATTCAAAGCTTTTGTTAAGTTTTAGATCATTATAAATAAACACACCCCCAACCATTCCAATAAACTACACCCACCCACAACCCACAAACTCCAACTCACAAACACACTATCCCACAATATTCATCAATACACAACCCCTCACAAACCGTAGACATCCACTCACTTACACAACAACCTGAAGAAATACCGATACACAAACGCACCAACCCACAACCTGTCCTCGCAACATACCCCCACTCAAAACTCATACACATTACTTTCACTAACACACCCACCTATAAATCTCAACCTAAATCTACCCACAAACATCAACTCATTAACACAATATACACAATCAACACAACAAGTTACAATCAACACCTTTCGACCCACAACACACCCGCCGAGTCAGACCAACCGAAATTGACCAGTGAACATTCATCCAGAAACCGTTCATTATCAGAATCCTACCGGAGGCACAAACCATAACCACTACTCCTGCAATAGAAAATACAATAAATCATACAGTCTCACCAGGGTAACCGAAGTATGCATCGTCACACTAACAAGAGAAATGTCTTCACTTAATTTCCAATCATTTACTAATTACCATATTTGAATTGTTTTGTAGTTTCAAATAAAAGTTTAGTAAAATCTGATATCTATCCAAACTGTATACCCCAGACAATAAACATTTTTGTTAATCAAATTTTACTAATTAATCAAAGCTAATGATTTAAATCAAAAGTAGTAAAGGTAATAATTTCTAGTATAATTTAGAAAAAGACTTTTCTTACCAAATATTAATAATTTTAACAAAAATAATTAGTAATGAATAATAAACTTAATCAGATGGAATGCATTTAAGGTAGGTATTTACTATTGCAACTAAGAAGTGTCATTTGTATATTGTATATAAATTGAACAATTATTAATAATATCTACTTTCTCATTAAGTACAACATTTTAAAATTGGATTGTGGTCCAATAAAAGAAAACGTAAATGAATAAAAATATTCGTGTAAAATTAATTATTATTTTGTATTTTAGTATTCATAACGTATCCTCATTTATGTTGTTTAACGTAAACACTCACACCCAAATAATTCATACACACAGACAAACAGACAGACAGACACACACACACACACACACACACACACACACACACACACACACACACACACATACAGTAAAACAGTCACACACATACCCTCTCACACAACACACACACACACACACACAATCTCTCACACACACACACACAATATCTCTCTCTCTCTCTCTCTCTCACACACACACACACACACACACACACACACACACACACACACACACACACACACACACACACACACACACACACACACACACACACACACACACACACACACACACACACACACACACACACACACACACACACACACACACACACACACACACACACATATATACACACACACACACACACACACACACACACACACACACACACACACACATACCCTCTCACACAACACACACACACACACACACACACACACACACATACCCTCTCACACAACACACACACACACACACACACAACACATACCCTCTCACACAACACACACACACACACACACACACACACACACACACACACACACACACACACACACACACACACATACCCTCTCACACAACACACACACACACACACACACACACACACACACACACACACACACACACACACAACACACACACACACACACACACATACCCTCTCACACAACACACACACACACACACACACACACACACACACACACACACACACACACACACACACACACACACACACACACATACCCTCTCACACAACACACACACACACACACACACACACACACACATACCCTCTCACACAACACACACACACACACACACACAACACATAAATACTAAATATTTGCTTCTATATTTCCTAAATATTGAACTTATAAGAGATTTATTTAAAAACTAGAAACATAGTTTTAAATGCTAAATCTAGAGTTAACCCAAATTCAATCGTAAAACTTCAAGCCACAACTGTACCTAATTATTTGAAAAATAATTAACCTTTTACAATAATTATTAAATCATGATTACCCTATGTTTTAATGATGTTGTGTAAAATACTATATATTATTTTTTATTTTATTTCTTAATTCAGTTATGAAAGCAAGCAGCCATTTAGACTATACTGTTAAACAAATTCAGTAATTGTTAGCTAAAGATTGCCTTTTAACCAATTATAGGAATTAGAAATACTATAAATTAATGAAATCTATAAATTCACATTTTCTGAACAAGATAAAAATTGAACAGTAACGGGAGAAAAATCGTTTTGGTACCCACATGGTTAACTTTTATTCTTATATTAACAACATGATTCACTTATATATTATTTGGGGTTTGTCGCCCCTAGGATAGTGTCATAGTGACCCCCTGTATAGCATATTATGTAACAAATGTAAACTTTACAAATACTTAAAATTATAATAAAGTGTTTGCTTGTATAATTAGAATAAGAAAGTGTCAAACTACAAAACCTATTTTACTCTAAACACGAAGAGGTTTTACTTACGACAGTCCAGCTCATCTTGTACGAACGGAAGAAGGAACACAACTGGCTGTAGAAACTTCACTTTTGGCATCTGACCTTGACTGATTTCAAGGCCATTGGCGTTGCATATTTATCTATGCAGGAGCAGACTCTCACGTCCGACATTGACTTCTGATTAGGGTCTAAAATAGTAAATATTATTTCTCATTGTTTACTTGTATTTACAACTAGTTTACATACTACTTCTTACTTCTTACTTCTAGTTTACATACAAATATTTACAAAAATGTTAGTTACTGAAGTAAAATGTTTGTTTTTTTAAGGTTTTAACTGTTATCTGTGCCATATTACAACTAGGAGTATTACATGTTGCTCAGGCTATTTAATGTAAAGCTATTAGTAATCATACAGCCTCTCTGCTAATGAGAGCGATATAGCGTGAATTTAGGGCTTATAACAAATCTTGATAATTTTAAAAAAAGTCAGGGCTTTTACCACATTTTGTGTATTTATCTATTTTCTATTAAGATCTTATACAAATATAATAGTATAAAACGAGTAAAATAAAATTTCCTATCCTAGTTTAGGATGAGAGTTGTTATTATTAGATTTATTATTGATAAACAAAGTAGCAGGACATAAAATGGGAAAATGTGATGTTCTCCTACCCCTGTTAGTGGGATTCTAGTGTAATTTGACAGCCTATACACCAGCTATCATCTGATTTTGTAAGTGTCGTTTCTTTTAAACAGGCAATATTAGTTTTACGAGAAATATAAGCTAAGTAATTCAAAATAAATTGAAAGGACACAGTTAGTATTTGGACAGACAAATATATAAATAGATAGATAAACATATAACGAGATTGATATATAGATAAGTAGAGAAAGAGCGTGAGAAAGAGATTAAGATAAACATGGAGGATAGAAGCTAGACAACAAAACCGGTTGATTAACAAGGTGAGAAGAGAAAGAAAGAGAGATAAAAGGTGGAGAGATCTCCTTCACCTCTTTCTTTACAGGGTTTAACTACAGGTTGAAGCAAATGGGCCTGTTATATTCTCTATATAAATTATATTGCTAACGCCAAAGAAATGCGTAGCCCTTTTGACAAAAGCAAAAGTAAACATGGAACTGGTTGTCTGGATAGTAATGCAAATATGTGCAATAAAACTAGAGCATTGGGGTATCAAACGTGTATGGCATGTAGTTGTGTTTTAACCAAACTGTATGGTCTGAATGACGGAGTAGTTTTTAAATTTCTTGCAGTCCAATATGACCCTTAATATTAAACTGTAACAGCCAATTAATTCTTTGTACGCTGAACTTTTCTTACTACCTCACAATCCAGCCAACACATTCAGGGCTTCTAGCCGTCGTTGGACCTGTATAGAAATGTTATAATGAATCTGGGCATCCTCATGTGACCGAAATGAGAGAAATATCAATGACAGTACATCATTACGAAAAAATTCAATTTTATTATAAATATAAACTGAAAAAAGTTTAAAAAATATTTGCTTGATTTAGTTAAATACCTCCAATAGATTTTCTCCCACTTTTCGATGTCTAATTGAGCTGAACGTTTGCACAACCATCTACTTTCGATGAAAACAACCAATCAATCATAACATAACACTAAAAATATATTAAAATTTTTTATAACACGTATTATTTTGAAATAATCTGAAAAGCATAAAATGTTTTTCAGACTTCCAATTTCATTGAAATTCCTAAGAATAAAAGTGAAAGTGTAGAGCGTCCATATTAATTCAGATCGACAAGATATTTGTTCTTTAGGTTAAAATTTGTATAAAGTTTACTCCAAATATTACTTATTTCTTTTTGTATCTACTGTCTGGTTCGGATCAATCCCTTCCATACACTTATAGGTTAACCTCGAAGGAGTTACACCGGGTGTAACGAACCCGACGTGTTTGGCGTGGCTCTATAACTTTCATGTTCTTACGTCACTACATACAGAACGAACGTTAGGAGGCTGGTACGAGTGTAACAATGACCTCCTCCCCTACCTGGAGATATTCGTTTAGCCCAGAACAAGTATTACGAGTGTAACAATGACTTCCTCTCCTACCTGGAGATATTCGTTTAGCCCAGAACAAGTATTACGAGTGTAACAATGACTTCCTCTCCTACCTGGAGATATTCGTTTAGCCCAGAACAAGTATAACGAGTGTAACAACGACTTCCTCCCCTACGTGGAGGTATTCGTTTAGCCCAGAACAAGTATTACGAGTGTAACAATGACTTCCTCTCCTACCTGGAGATATTCGTTTAGCCCAGAACAAGTATTACGAGTGTAACAATGACTTCCTCTCCTACCTGGAGATATTCGTTTAGCCCAGAACAAGTATTACGAGTGTAACAATGACTTCCTCTCCTACCTGGAGATATTCGTTTAGCCCAGAACAAGTATTACGAGTGTAACAATGACTTCCTCCCCTACCTGGAGACATTCGTTTAGCCCAGAACAAGTAAAATTTCTATTTCACAGTATCACTTAGGTTAAGATCTAAATTTTCAAGAAGATACATTCTTTAACCAAAGCTTTGAAGTAAAAAGCGATTATATAAGAGCAGTTGTTTACCAAAGCGGACCAGACTATTGTAAATCTATTAGCCGCTATTAGCGTATCCTCGTTGATAGATCGACGCGGCGTCTGTCTATTATGCACGGACGGACTTATCAGCTTGGAATGTGCTTATACAAAGTCATTTACAGTTCAGAAACAAAAGTGTTTCGTTATAAAGTATAGTTACTTACAAAATATAAGTAGTAAAACACTAATTAATCTAATTAACCTTCTTTTGTGTTGTGTAAGAAAATATAATTTACATTGAAAACCCAAAAGTAATAATTGTCAACTGTAGTGTATTCAAATATAAAACTTAGTATTTTAATACAATTTTAATAAACTAATTTTGAATTTTAAAAAATATTAAATTTTAATAATTTTTTTTATTCGTCCACAATCTTAATTCTAATTTTCTAAAGTAGTATATTTATTTATTTTAATTAAAACAAAAACACTACTTACTGATATTTTTTAGCAGATGAGTTTCGTACTTGGTCAGTGCATGGTTGAATGCTGGGAGTCACGGACAAGACTGTTGCTCATATGTGTTGTTATTGTGAATCTGTGGTATTTTAGGATTTTGTTATGTGTTGTTCTTAAAATGGTTGTTGTTGTGTATGTGTTTTATTGTGAGTGTTTATTCTGTTTCTAGGGTTTTTGTATGTTTCAAAATGGTATGTTGTGTTTAGGTTATTGCTTTTTTTTAGGGGGTTTGTATATTTCGAAATGTTATGTTGCGTTTAAGTTATTGCTTTTTATGATTAAATGTAGAATTTTTGGGTGTGTGTGTGTGTAGCGTGTTGGTGTATGAGTGTTCTGTATATATGACGAAATTTGATTTCAGTTGTGTATTTGTTACGATTTTTACACGTAACTCGAATCAACTGAACATGATCTCATGGCAATCCTGCCATATGGAGGAAGGCAGAATGTTTCCCATTCGCTAAAAAAGGCAATGCTCCGTGTAACTTCAAAAGTTATTGACCTATACGTCGTTCTTCTATGTGTTATGTAACGTCAAGGAAGGATCGTGAACCAACTCCTTCAGGAATTCTTAGATCGACACGAGGTGTTCGAAGAAGAGCATCTGATCAGACCAGGTACTGAAACTGACATGATTTATAAAAGTCGAGTAGCAGAGGAAATTAGCCTACTTTATTGCCTTCCAAGGCGCATACTACAGGGTCAGCTGGAAAATCCGCATGAATGAACAAGCCCTTACGGGGAATGCATAACTTATCGTTCTGAAGGGGAAATACGTTAAGTTTAATACGTTACCTAGTTTCCGATACAGTATAAAGATTTTTGAAAGTATAAAAAAATGTTGAAAGAATTTATGAAATATTCCTAATAGTCAATTGTTGGTATTTTTGTCGAATATAATTTTAAAATAAATAAATTTTGGCGGTGATTGTAATATTATTCAACAATTCAAAAGAAATCACATTTTCAATTCCTTCTATCAGTTTTCCCTTGCCCTACGTATAACTTGTTCAAATTTTTAACTACTTTTTATTCCTCCACTCATGTTCTAATACGTTTTTTAAAATTTGTAGTGGATGCCACTAGATGTTAATACAGTTTTATTTTGTGGAAAACGATTCACAAAAATATGGCAACGTATGTAAAATATATATTTCGTCCCATTTGGCTTAAATGAGTAATAAGATATGACTTCATAAAACAGCTGATTTTATTTTATAGGTTATATCGTAAAACAGCTGTTTCAACTCCATAGGTAATGTTACTTTTTTATATTAACTGTAATATTATTTAATAAAAAGTTACCAATAAAATCACATTTTTTTTGTTGACGTATGTAGGAATTGACTTTAGTTTTAGTTTGTTTATATTACCTGGTAATGATATATTAAATGACCTAATCTCCGAGCTAAAGATGATACATGAGATCCAAGTTTTATGCTATGCAGTTAACCTGGAAATATGGGCTACTAGCAAGGACGCACACAGGCTCTTGATCATGTTCAACGAAGCATTTCACGTGGTGGAATGGAAAGATTTTAATCAGCTGGTCCAAGACAGTAGCCTAGATATTCATATCGACTGGCAAACAAGTACATAGTTTAACTGTCTAGTTCAAAACCACCAAAGTGTTGCAAACGACTAAGTATTTTGATAGTATGTCGCTGGAAAATATGCAAAGCTGGACACACTCATCGAAAACGTTGCAACAAAGTTATCTAAAAGGCTGTGGATTTCCAGACGTGTAGGAAGAACAACATGGGGTGTAGGCTATCTCAGGATCTCCTTGTGGCTAAGTAAGTCATACTTGTAAGAATCTAGCAAGGTTTCTTAGAAGAAATTGGATACGGTAAAAAATAGTACTTTACAGAATTGGTGTGGAGCTGCTTTTTCAACCCAAATCGCAGCTACGAAAAGTTACTACCCTACCAAACCCCTCGGCGCTCCTCGCGACAAGGCCACCCTGAAATTTTCGAATGGTGAAAACCCTTGTGAAACTTATCGCTCTGCCAATGCCCAGCTTATAACTCAAAACGCGCCACTACAGAGAAACATAGATCTACTGAAGAAGTGGCATATCAATCGGGATTAGCGGCAGTTTTTTTGTCGAACTTAAATGCCTCGCGAGATGCCTGATGCTCTTGTAAACCTGCCTCGAATCACTTAACTTAAACCCATGTACTGGAGTGTCTAATAAGATCAACTGGTTAGGAAATGCTACCCATAAGCTCTATAAGCTACCCTGTCCTAGAATGGACCCACGTTTTACCCAATCCCTTGAATGGAATGGAAATGGGAGAGCACTGCTACAGAAATAAACATGAATTTCACAACAAAGAGTTTATTAAAAAAATTATATTGAAAATATTTTTTCCACTTTTTCTAAGACGTGGTATTAATGAGTATATCTTTTCAAGTATAAATGAAAGAATATATTATTTTCAAATTAGGCAAGTTGAAATATGATCTTTTTAAATCAAATAATTTAATTTTAGTTCTTATATATAATTAATAGATTAATACCTTGTGGTCTCTAAACTAGTACCCTTCTTAACATCTGTTTCTAAACAGCCCATTGTTATCGTAATAAGATGCTGTTATGGTTAAGTAACTAATTTAAATACCTATCTAACGTAAGTTAGAGGCTTACAGTAATTTTTATAGACTCCAATAACGGTTATGATACAGTCAAGTCTGTAGTAAGAAAAGTGGGTTTATCGATTCCATCTTGTAATGCTGTCAAAGTTTTTATGCACGGCTAAAACCACCCTTGATATGAACGTCATAAATACTGGCATTAAACTTTAGCCAGTATATTTTGGCTATAATGTCTTGAGTTGTAATATTTTAGATTGAGCTTTTCCAACTTGTATCGCCTGCCATTATTTAACTTTACTTTTATGTAGAGATAGAAAACTCGACACAAGTAACTAACTACTTACGTAACAGTAAGACTGAATGATACCGAAAAGAAGAAATTAAAGAAAAAAACACAAATGAAATGGCGCTTTATAAAGATAATAGAATCAAGGGTAGTGAAAGTAAGAGAAGAAAATAAAACAAAATGAAAACTAGAAGATAAAACCATAAGGAAGAAAGAGAAAAAGATGAGAAGGAGGGAGGCGATAAGTACTGGGATAAGATAAAAATGTAAGATTAGATAATGAGGAAAAAGATGTAAACGTAATCTAAGAAGGAACGAATTGGTAGCAGGTATTAATGGTAGCACTTTTCTACGTTAATGGTAATAAGAGTGGATTAGAAAGAAGATTTTTTTGTGAACATTAATTTTAGAGGCAGTAAGAAGTAGTTAAGAAGTAGAAATAATGAAACAAGGAGTAATAAGAAATAAATGATGAAATAAGTAGAAAAAGGAACACGATGTGAATAAAACATTTCAGTTGTAACAGACATCAGAACAGGAGGTGGATGATTAAGAAAGGAACGGAAGACTAATAAACGTGGAAAAAGAAGAAAATGGAATAGAGGAATAGAAAATAAGGTAAGAAGAAAAGGAGCTGTACGGAGAAAAAAGCGAGTAGAAATAGGATGAGAGTTCATTGACATAAAAATTAAAAAGTCGGATAGTGAAATAAAAGTAAGGACAGAAAGATAAATCTCAAATATTAATATCTGTAGCACATATTCGTTAAGAATGTATTCATTACAGGGACAGTAAAAGCTTCATGATAGTAATTTCTTATTTAGGGGGGAGGGTTGAAAGTAAGAGCAACAGCAGGAGAGGAAATTGGAATAGGAAAATAACTAAATAAAAAAAGGGTAAGAAAATGGAAAATGAAGTAGAGAGAGAGAAGTAAAAGGAGAGTAGAAAGAAAAATGAGGGATACGGTGAAACAAAAAGAGAATAAAATTAAAAAGGTGGAAGAAAAACACATAAGTAAGAAAAGACGTTATATAAGAATTTGATAAAAAAGTTTTTATAAAGAAATTGAAGTAAGTAAAGTTAAAGAAAAACATAAACTAGAACGATAAAATGAAGCAAACGTAGTAAAATTATGAGAAGAAAATAGAAGAGAAATAAGACGAATAAGGAAAATCAGACGATAGAAATAAGGAATATATATATATATATATATATATATATATATATATATATATATATATATATATATATAAATGTACATGAAAAAAAGAGATTTAAAAGGAGAACAGGAATAAGGCTAGAGTACATAATGAAGCATAAAAATACTTTTAAATGAAAGAGATATGCAAGATATATCGATTTCAAGCATAAGATTTGTAGAATTGGGTGAAAAAGGAGTATTTTATGTGAAAACCAGTTTTTAATAGAGATAGTAAAAATAAACCTAGTGCTTATTACATGATGAAGAGACGAAGGAAATGAAAGTGGAGAGAAAAATAAAATCAGAAACATTGTTAGAAGAGGTTACGGTAAGTTGAAGACTAAGTGGGAATGAGGAGCGACAAACAATAAGCGAGAGAAAAACCTTAAGGATATAATGATGAAGGAAATACTTAGAATCAAATCGATAATAGGAATAAGAAAAACAAGGTTAGAGAAAATCAAGACAGCTATTAGAGTAAGAAAGAGGTAGAACGATAAGAAAAACATAAGGAAGAGAGAAAAAATCAGAGAAATGAGGAAAAGGAAAAACAGCAAAAGAAGATATAAAATGGAGGTACAATGCTAGAGAGGAACAGGATAAGAGAAAATTAAATTAAGAGACCAAGATGATGAATGCAACCAGTAAATATTTGGTAATAAGAGAAGGAAGAAGGACAACAAATATTATTACCAGACAAAGGGGTGCAGTTTTGTATCAAGAAATTAATTTCTTATGAAAATCTCCTTTTTAATGGAGATAGTAAAACTCAACTAGTTAATTATTACATGACGAAATAAAAAAGGGGAAAGATCAGGAGGTTGTGAAGATATTTGGTGAATGAAATCGAAGGAAGTGGATGAGACGAAGAAGAAAACAAAAGACATAGAAGTAGGAGGAAAAGGAAAAGAAAGAGTAGAGCGCGAGAACTGGAAGGAGGAGTAGAAGAGGATTGATAAGAAGAGAAGGAATAATGTAGGGACAGAGAAGAACAGGAATAAGGAAAATAAAATAGGATATGATGAAAAATAAAAATGTGGACAATAAGTTTGACAATGAAGTAGTCGGGTAGAATTAGGTCGGGAAAGTAACGTATTGGGTACAAATAAACTTAATACTAGTACCCTAATAATGAAAACAAGTCATACGGATTCCATAAAAAGTTGAATAAAGAGTAAGTTTTGTAGAGGGAGAAAGAGAATAGGAATAAGCAAATCAAAAAAGTTGAAAAAAAGCAATGAAAGTATTAGGAAATAAAAGGAAAAATAATGAACGAATTATAAAATTCCACCATAATAACCGGTAAAACTATGTCGAAATAAAATATTTTGTTTCAAAACGCGATGTTTTGTAAAGAGTAAACTTAAGTAAATAAGACACAATCACCTAACGAAAGCGATCTTGTTTGTTTTTACTGAAACAAGATGTTTACATTAAGTGTAATTGAAATCATTGTAGAGGGAGAGAGAGATTGAGAGAGAGAGAGTGAGAGAGAGAGAGAGATATTATTAAGAAAGTCATATTTTCCAACCAATGTAATTTACTACAGCATAATTGGATTTCCTTTATAATAAATTCAGAAATGCTTCCCTAATAACGTCGTCACGTTCCTTAGCGTAAAAACGAAATTTAATTCTCACTTGATAATGGGCTATAATGGTATTAGAAAGTTGTCTTAAAAAATTATCTTAAAATGCTTCTCGGCGTCGTAAACAGTTTAGGGACGCTGCTTGTGCCATCTCAATTGTTTACAATGCTTTTTAATTTACAAATGATTAAATAAGACATTAATACAAACGCAATTTCAGGCTATGTAAGCATTCATTGTTTCATTATGGGTTATTTATTTCAAAAGAATAGAGATTAGATACGTCTTTTCTACTCAATTGGTTTCCTTATTTAAATAATATTAAAAAATTGAGAAATAAGGATATGAGGATATGGTTTGTGTAAATCCATTCTGAAAACTTCCTTCCTTTAATTACACCCGCACATATTTAAGTCCACCTTTCACATATTTCTTACACAATATATTAGCTCTAATTTTGTAAATATTAAAATTTCACTGCGTGACCTTCTGTTATTATTTCCGCAAGCAGCTTAAACTTTTTTATATAAGTTTTATATAATACCTCGATAATTCTGTCCCTTTAATGTAACCACTTTTATGCTTCTAGAAAATTTTCTGTTAACATTATCTGCATATCCACCACTGATTGTTTTAGATGAGTTTTCCAATTTCATAAAAGCAATAATTCTGTCTCATTGATGTTGCAAAATTTTAATATCTTTTCCCCTACATACGAATTTTACAATCATTTTTTTATAACTTAGTAGGTCTAATTTATATTATTTTGTGTAGTCAACCTAACTTCAAATGATGTAATCCTAGTTGCGAGTATATTAACAGCACGGTCAACTATCTGTATCTCTTGCTTAACATTTTACACTTTTAATTTATTAACACACACACATAAAATAAAAACCTGATTATGTAGTAATACATTATTTTAATGAAATATTTCGTATTCACTGAAATTATACATATTACAAGAAACTGTATAATATCTTCGTATACTTTCATTGTCTAAACTCATGTTCTTCTCGTCCCTTGTGGATAAATGCGAGGTCATTTGTATGTTAGCTATGAGGGTACCCTGCCCCAGGGATTGTGGCTGATCCAGGAGAGACGAAGTACCAGATAATTATGATAAATGAAGAGTAATAAATTACACGAGAGTGTTACGCTTTTGTCTTTATTTTATCTTCAACAACTCTTTTCTTTTATTCTCGCCAAGAATAGACCTATGTACATTTGATTAATATGTATTGAACAAGGTTTTTATCTATGAATATAAATTATTGTTAAACATATTATTTGAATTGTTTTCATTTAATTTTGCCCTAGTTGTCTTTCACAAGAACTTGTTGTGTCAGAATAACTCTGTTAAGTGATTTTGTCTTGTTTCACATCACCCTTGTTGGGATCACGTGTTCTCTAGATTAGCGACATTACCCAAGAAATTTCATAATCATTTCTCTCTCATTCCAATACCAGGAGGCTCTCTAGTTTAACAAATTGCAAGATCTATTGAGGTTCCTAGTTATTTCTAAGGTTGTCATTATTGGCTCCAACTACAGAGTGAAACTAAAAGATCTAATAACGAGGAGTTGGCACCTTGTATTGCAGTTGAATCTTAGACACGATACGAAAATGCAGATGGAATCGCGAAATTCGAGATTCCAAACATTTTCCACAGCTAAACCACTGTAAGAGACGGTGTTAACGAGATACGAAAATGGAGGAAAAAAGATGTAGAGAACGGAAAAAATAGGCAAGACCAAAAATGAAAAGGTGTCATACATCCTGCATAGATACTTTAGAGCGACAGCTTCCAAAACCATCAATGACCACAAGGCACAACTTTATCGATTTACAGTTTTTCCTACGCTTAGGGTTTTAGTTCGCTGGTAAGTATGGCTGTATATATTTACATTTTTCCTAGTGCTGAGGATCATTATGTTCTGTCCTTGATTATGCCTACTTCCATGTACCCCTAGTTTCCCTTCATCCAAATTTAGTGTAAATTACCTTTAAATCCATGAGATAATTGGGAAACGTACAAAGTTGATCATTATATCCTTTCCTTAGATTTACATAATTACATCTACCCTTCGTTCAATTAATGGTAAGGAAAAGACAACAAGCCCAAACAACCCTGCCTTCAGGAAATTTTCTCCTAGTACAAGGAGATTATATACCGTACGCACCAAAATAAACAGTACTGACACTGAATCATTTGTAACTGCATTCTAGATCAGATATGTCGACTATTGATTGTTGCCACTGTTGTTGTTACTTCTATGCGTTCTATAAAACTATGTAAATAAAATAAGATGAAATAAAATAAAATCTTACAACTGTTTCAACACTGTTTATTTTGACGCAAACGATATATACTTGTCTTAGTCGTACATATCCTTCCTCATCTTCCTTCTTAAAAGGATGTGTTAAAGAAAGACTCTTTTTTATAAACCTGGTAGGGAATATGTGAACCTCAAGTACGTGACCTCGTGGTTCTACATAGAATACTATCTAGGGTATTTAGAATAAATATGCACATGTAGAAGTAGTTGAAATATACTTGTTAGCGAGATAGGAGATACTTGTTAGGAGACTTAATTACCGAAGCGGTCCGTTTAATAAGAATCTAGAATTCTCTCTTTTAAATGAAACTTTGGTCAAAAGTGTCACACCCTAACATCTTAGGATCTCCTTAATTCCTCTGTAAGTACGAAAGCAAGCACTCAGGAGTTGCGTTATTTATAAGTGCTGATTATAGTTACCATCTCTTGCTAGTGGTTATGTGATACTAATAATATGTCTGATTAGTTCAAATACAGGAAATAAACTAAATAGAAACAAAAAATAACTAGAATTACTCTAAGAAAATAATTAAAGTAGACAATGTAACAGCGGCTTCCATTGTTTAAGATATATATATATATATATATATATATATATATATATATATATATATATATATATATATATATATATAAGATATATACACACACACATATATATAGGTATACAGGTATATATATATATATATATATATATATATATATATATGTATGTATATATCTATCTATCTATCTATATATATATATATATATATATATATATATATATATATATATATATATATATATATATATATATACATACAGATACATCTTGTTCAAGTTTTCAGTTGTTAATAAACACTTTTTATTCATGCACTCAAGATCAAATACGTTTTTTTTAACCTGTAGAGGATAACACTTGATCTAAATAAAGTGTTTTCCAAGTATTAATGCATTAATTAAATTTAGTGAAATAATGGTAGTAATGGGAGAAATCATTTTACAAAGGGAGCAAGGTATGCAATATAGTTATTTCGTCATATTTGGCATTTAAAGTAAGTGATAACATAAGATTTCATGTAACAACTGATTTTGTGTTATACGTTATGTGGTAGAACAGCTGTTTAAAAGAAATGGTTATGTTAATAAAATTATATTAATAGTGATTATGTAATAAAAAGTAAGTAAACAAATATTTTTCTTTGTTGACCTCAGTAGGAGTTGATTTATAAAATATGTTATTTATATTATGTTTCCATAAAAAGTTACCTTTTCGTCTAGTATGACAGAGACTTCTCATTTAAACCATGTAATTAAACATTTGTTTTGCATATTCACTGTAAAGATGGCGAGTCTCTAAGCCCACCACTCCAGTTGGATTCCAATTATGAAAAACGTTAAAGCTTTTCATACTGATACAGGGGGAATGGAAATGTTTGCCTTCCAGCAAACGTTTAAGGAAATTTTCATTTAAGTGAATATCAGAGCCATGATTTCCCCCGTGGATTTAAATACGTGTCTCGAAGCTCGGGGAATCGGTGCCCTAAGGGAAGGATATTTTATTTGCAGATTATGTTATTTGCAGTCTTCACTTAACGTAAATAAATATATAATATGTAAGTTAAATGAAACAATTAAAGACTTATAAACTAAGTAAAGAGTTGATTACTATTTATATTAAACTGATAAATAAATATCTGTTAACATTAATTCATGTTGAACATAAAACACAAAAATATAGAATAGGTAATTACTATGAAGCACTTACACACCAAAACATTCAAAGACCTCCTAAGCCCAAAAAAATATATCGTAATAAAGAAATTGATATTCATAGCTTAAAGATTTTTATAGAAAAGAGGTAGAAATGAACAGGCATAAAACGTACAAAGTAATGTAAACAAGACGAATTCAATCAAGAGTCCGGAGATTTGTAGTGATTTGAAATAATGCTTTTTAAAATTTGTTCACATCCTGACTAGTTATTGTAACATATTATTAAACATTTTCTTACAGGCCCACTAAAAGTTTAAACCAATGTTGAAAATTTGACCTATATATATAAGACACACACACACAGACACACAGACACACACACACACACACACACACACACACACACACACATATATATATATATATATATATATATATATATATATATATATATATATATATTTATATTAAATATATTAAATATGGTGATATGTTTTCTTGTAATATAGTTAATAAATTAAAAATATTTCAAAAACAAGAATACTTTTAATGAATATATTTATTCAAAGCTTTTCGCCGATAAATTATTTACTGAAGATAATTAGATAATTATTATCTAACAGGATTACATAATTATTTTCCTGAAGATGCTGGTACTATTTTATCGGCGAAAAGCTTTGAATAAATATATTCATTAAAAGTATTCTTGTTTTTGAAATAGTTTTAATTTATTATATATATATATATATATATATATAGACCTTCCACACCAGGTCTAACTTTCCAAATTTAGTTTCAAAGTGTAGGTTATGTGTACACGTTAGCATTCCAACCTGTACTACCCCGGAACTGTCCGACCAACCATTAGTTATTGTAATGGATGTAAAATAGAACAGCATTTAGGAACCTTTCATTCATCCTGGTAAGATTGGATGTAAACCTCCAGTTGACGGTTCTATGGAACATGCACTGTGAAAGCTACCTGCAGCTAATAATTATTTAACCTATCTGTACAATAGTTTTCAAACAATATACTGTAATTTAATAAATTAGCAATTGACAAAGCAATAGTTTCTCCTGTTATTAAACTGTAATTAAAAGCATGAATTTGTAATTTTTATTACTAATTTTGTAAAACACTATAATATAAACATATAATCAATATATACAAAATATAGGGACAGGAAACTACAGTATGTAAACATTGTTTCATCTGAGATTTTCTATTTATCCTAAATTGTATATTAATTAAAGTCATTGTTTTCTCAAAACTATGTTTACAATCCACGGCCCGGAGAGTGTTACTGTTCAACATTTCGTTTTTTTAAGGGAAAAACTGTGAATGTAATTCAAACTACCAATTAGAAATCAACGACCCTAAAGGCGGTAGTACATTAGGATTTAAGTTAAAATATAAGTTAGTAAATGTAAATCGTACAATATTTATAACGGTAAATATTGAAAGAGTTCACTCAAAACCTCACTACACACTAGTTTAATAATCAAGTGGGGAACATGAGGGGCAACGGATATGTGTGATAGTCAGAGGACTAGAAGCCACGCTGATTCAAGAATTCTCAACCAAGGAATTTGCAGTGGATAGAATTCGAGGTAAGAGCGAGGTAAGTCGGAGCAGGGAGTTCATAGTTACCTCCACTTACTGCGCCCACAATAGATAATTTCCCCCTGCAGAATTACGTAAGTTAGTTCAGTACTGCAGGGAGAGGAATATAGGGATCTTAATTGGCTGTGATACCAATGCTCAGAATGAAGCGTGGGGCTGCACAGTCACAAATGAGCGTGGCGAGAAGCTCCTCGCCTTCTTAATTGAAGAAAAACTTGTCGTTCTAAACACAGGTGGCGAGCCAACATTTGCCACTTCAAACAGAATGGAGGTATTAGATACCAGTAGTAATGGGTATACTTTATCCCCCCAATGAGAGAGCAGTATTTCTTACCCCCACTCCTTCCTAAGCCCCGCCCCTTTTGTTTGATAGGTCGATGGTGGTGAAGATGGCGTCGACGCCCCGCCCCTGGTGCTGGTGGAGGAGCGGAAGGGCCATCTTGTTCTGGTGATGACGTAAGTTTGGAAAAAATATAATTCTTGGTTGGGGAATGGAACCTAGGACGTTAGGTTTGCTGGCGTGTGACGCTAGCGACTGAGCTACGAGTCGTTCAGTTGTGTGTAACTGTACGATTGTGGTACAAGTAGGTCTTGGTTGGAAATTTCGGTAGTATAAAATAAGAGTAATACGTGTATTTTAATAAATATGAATTTATTGTCTCAAAAAATAAAAATATATTGACAAGGGCAAATACGTAATTTAAATACAATATATATATATAAATATAACAATAATTTTAAGTCTGAATTTAGAGGGAAAACTTCATTAACGAATACTATGATAATTTAAACAATTATTCCAGGTTCAGAAATAGTCGGTAGCGTCTGTCAGCAGGTTTCCTGCATATGGGACACCTCTGCACCCTTTCCGTACACTGGTTGCAATACACGTGACCGCAGGGTATGATGGCAGTGCATGGTGGTCTTTCTAAGAAGACAGTACAGTCTGCTATACGGTAGCCGCTGTTTTGGTCTCCGTCGTTCTGCTCTTCTGATGTTCTCTGTTTCAACATACAAAACAAAGAAGATAATTTATATTATTGTAAATGAATAGCATAAATATCAGTTTTTACAAATTGTAACACTTACGGCTACGAATGAAGGGATCCGATCGGCCATTATAGCCTCCGCTTCAGCGACAGCCACTCTTCTTCGGCCCTCTTCAAGAAGTTTGTCCAGATCGCTCATCATGATCCTCCATACGCCGACTGCGTAGAAGTTTTGTTCATATCCGTCTCTTTGAAACGCTGTCTCTAAGTCTGATACTAGCCTTTTTAGTATCTGCAGTGCATCAGCCGATACGTTACGAGCTGCAGTTGCACGTGCATTTCCCACAGCCGTCTAAGAAAATTAGAAATGAAATTCATTTATAATCCTTTGATAGTACAGCTATTATCATCGTACAATAAAACTTACTGAATATTGAGGAGGATATCTTTTCCTACTTCCTAAGCAAAGGAAACAGTCAATACGAGAATGCTCGTGTCCTTGTATGTGTTGCAATTCCTCCTCTAGTTCACCCGAATGAGACGCTCGATCTCTGAGTCTATTTACAACGTGATTTAATAATGCAGCCTATAAAATACAATTTATTTTAGTAATGAAAAATAAGAAGATAACAGTAAAAATTCATTAAGAATACAATAATCACCGGTGTTGGGTGGTCGGTGTTGCTACGATCAGCCAAAGGTCCTCTGGTTCTAGACGGAGTGTTTGTTCCCTGAAAGAAAAACGCTTATTAGATGAAACTGTTAATAATCTAAATTGTTTGGAAACAGTAAAGGCAGTTCATTAATAATCACCGATGTTGGGTGGGCGGTGTTGCTACGATCAGTCAAAGGTACTCTAGGAGGAGTCGTAATGTGTGTTTCCTGAAAGGAAAAAAGCTTATTAGATATGAAAATGAAACTGTTAATAATCTAAATTGTTTATAATTACCTGTGACGTAGTCTCCCTGCTCTGATCAACCATCGATTGGCGTCTATGGTACGGTGTCCATGCAGCCCTTCGTAATATTGATGGGCTACGTCTGTTACGATCGATTTCGTTAGTATGATTGTCTAATTCTTCCCAAATGCCCGTTTCATCGTAGCTAGAATCATCGTTGTTTGTTGTGTCATTAGACTGAAAATCAATGAAAAATTGCAATAACGGAACATAAAAACTTTAACAAAAAAAAAACACGCTATTTCATACTCACCTCTGATTGATTTCGTCTATCGGTCATAGTGTTTCTGAAATAAATCGATAGTTTCTGAAATATATCGATAATTAAGTATTTGTTTAAAAGAGTATTCGTTAATCAAGTCAGCTCCCCCCGTGGGATGAACTCTAATAGTTCGTCCCAGTGAAAACATCGTATTTCCATTATCACCATGTCTTATCGAAATTTCTCCAACTCCGGAAGAATCTTTCACTAAGCAGTATCGTTTCGGAAAAAAGTAGTCTTTTTTATATCGTCATCAAAGTCAACTTGAACAGATTAACGGTTGTTACGAGCACAGGTAATACCGTATTCTTTATTCAACGCCAACGACTTTAAAGGCACCAAAATTCGCTCGTAAACCGGAACCGCTCAAGCCAGCTCCCCGTGGGACGAACTCTAATAGTTCGTCCCAGTGAAAACAGCTCCAGCCACGCTGTGATCAGTGGTGACCACTCCATTAAAATATGTCACCCCCTTGAAAATAAATAAGATTTACGGCCGTATTTCCATTATCACCGTCTTACCGACATGACGTGTAATGACAAATTTGCATCTCTCCAACTCCGGAAGATCGGAATCTTGCACTATAGCGGTATACCGTTTCGGAAAAAAAGTAGTCTTTTTTATATCGTCGTCATCAAAGTCAACCTGAATAGACGAGCCATGAACGGTTGTTACGAGTTTCGCACAGATAATGCCGTATTCTTTATTCAACGCCAACGACTTTAACGACACCAAAATTCGCTCGTAAACCGGAACCGCATTGAACCGGTTAACTGTCGAATTTTCGGAGAGCTGACTTGCAGTATTCATAATTAAGATAAAACACTCACAACGCACCTAACTGCAAAGCGCTGAAGACTGATGCTCTCTGTATGTTGGTACCGGCTTATATACTGTGCAACTCCCCACGCGTCCTCTGTGTAGTTGCCCAAAGCGGCTGTGTCACGCAACAGAAAGTTTAGAAATCATTGACCTTTTCCCACACTCGAGGTTGTGCCGTGTGAAATCGTTGAACTTTCACTCCCACTCGCGGTCGTGCAGTGAAAGGATTAGAAATCGCTGACCTACTTTCACTCCTACTCGCGGCCGTGCAGTAATTAGAAATCGCTGGCCTATGTCTCCCACTCTAAACAGGTTGCTATATAAACCCGTATATTACAGGTAGGACAGTATACTCCGGTCTCATTCAGACTGCAAAGAGGTAAGTGTGATTGTTATTCTATCTCTGTTTCTAATAAACAGTTAGCTATATAACAGTTAGCACAGTATACTCGGGTCTCATTCTGACTGCAAAGAGGTAAGTGTGATTGTTATCCTATCTCTGTTTCTAATTTGACTTCTTAAAATAAAACCTATATTATGGCCGTGTATATTTTTTCTAATGTGCAAACCTATGTAAAGAAATTCCGTTTATACGGGAATAAAATTGTTTTTAAATTCAATACACCCCCTGAAGGTGTAGGAGAGATTGAATGGGTTGGACAGGGACTTCAAGAGTTGGTTGAATCTGTGACTAGGGGTACAACAGACGAAGATCGACTTGGGTTTACTATGACTAGCATAAACTTTAAGAATCGTACACCTGGGTACGTAGCCTTCAGGCCTGCTTCGGAATTAACGTCAGACATTCTTTGGGACGTTTTTGGTGGAATAATCCAGAGTAACGCTGAGGGATTTATGTCAGGTGATACCTTCCAGGTATCGTGTACCAAGGTTAGAGTACCTGTAGGGCGGGGTCGAAGTAGGCGTGGGATTTACAATAACTTTGGCGAAGAGTGTCACAGCAGAACGGGAATCGTTGTAATTAAAAATAAAGATGCTTTGTGCTTACCTTGTGCTCTTGTGGTTGGCATTGCTCGGGCGCAAAATGATAAAGAATATAAAGCTATAATACAGAACAAATGTAAACGTCAGACCGTTAGGGCACAGCAACTAATGGCTGACGCTAATGTAGAAATTACCGAGTCAGGTGCGGGTGTGAATGAGTTACAAGCGTTTCAAAATCATTTAACTGAATATAAAATCACGGTGTACAGTTACGGTAGTAGAGGTAGGCATGTGTTTTTTGAAGGTAATGTGAACAATCCCAAGTATAAAATAAATTTGCTATTTCACAAGTCCCATTTTAATGTGATTACCAGTTTAACTAGCGCGTTTGCGTGTCATTTCTACTGTGAAGCATGTCGGACACCGTACAACACTTTAGGCAAACACAAATGTTCAGCTACCTGTTATTCATGTAAACGGACTCCACCGTGTGTGCTAGACGACAACGGTGGTATTCAATGCGGTGACTGTAACCGTCATTTTATGAACCAGCAATGTTACAACACACATTCCGTAAGCGTTTGCAAGTATATTAGAAAATGTCTAATGTGTGAGAAGGTAATATTTACTACAGACCGTAAAAGCACACATCAGTGTGGAGAGGTTTATTGTAAAATGTGCTTAGAGTACAAGCCGGCTAACCATCGGTGTTACATGAAAATCAATACACAAAAGCCTCCAGTTAAAGATTTCATGTTTCTATTTTTCGACCTGGAAACGCGTCAAGACGAAGTCCTTGATAGCACTCACGTGCACAGGGTAAACTTATGCATTTCTCAACAGTACTGTTGGAAATGCGTAAATGGCGAAGGTTGCCGTAATTGTACGCCACGAACTCGTGTTTTTAAAGAGAGTCCAGTTGAAGGGTTCATGGCCTACATAATGGATGCGCGTAAAACGTTTAAAAAGGTGTGCGTTATCGCTCATAATGGACAGGCATTTGATTTCCAATTCCTTTTGAAATACGTTCTGGAAGAAACTCAGTTTACACCTGAATTGATAATGCGTGGAACTAGGATTATAAAGATGGAGATCGATAACATAAAGTTTATTGATTCTCTAAACTATATGCCAATGGCATTGTCTAAACTCCCTGAAGCGTTCGACCTACCTCCCGAAAAAAAGAAGGGTTACTTTCCCCACCTTTTCAACACAGTGGCCAATGAAAATTATGTAGGTCCTATTCCAGCAAAGGAATACTACTGTCCTGACTCAATGTTCGAAAAGAACAATACAAAATTCTTACAGTGGTACGATGAACAGGTCTCCAACGGTTATGTATTCAATTTTCAAAGGGAAATATTCGAATATTGCCTCTCTGATGTTGATATATTAGCTCAAGCCTGTATAAAGTTTCGTGCTTCGTTCTTGCAGGAATGCAATGTAGATCCGTTTCTCGAGGCCGTCACTATTGCTAGCGCGTGTAGCCTAGCGTTCAGAAGAAATTTTCTCAAGCCAAACACAATAGGCATACTGCCCAAGAATGGATACAGACTCGTCGATAAGCAGTCCACCATTGCTCTACAGTGGCTCGCATGGATCGAAGACCAGAAAGGCTATCGACTGGAGCATGCTGGTAGAGGTCGTGAAATTAAAGTAGATGGTATAAAGGTTGACGGACTATGTGACCAAACGAAGACCGTATATGAATTTCACGGCTGTTACTGGCACGGATGTCCAAACTGTTACACATTTGGGCGTGATTCACCTCTAATCGACGACCCGTCAGACACTCATAGTGCTCGACTGACCAGGACTAAAGCTAAGACGGCTAAGTTGTCCCGTCATTATAATGTTGTCGAGTTGTGGGAGTGTGAATTTTATAGGATGAAAAAAATAAACAAAAGGATGGCATACCTTGATTCCCACCCTCTAATACATCTCACACCACTAAACCCTCGAGATGCGTTTTTCGGCGGTCGTACGGGGAATGTAAAATCGTACCATATGTGTCAGGAGAACGAGAAGATTCGGTACATTGATGTTTGTTCCTTGTACCCCTGGGTGTGTAAGTAGCGAGAATATCCGATAGGACATCCGCAAATACACGTCGGCAATAATGAGTGTAGAGCCGCAGGAATGTCTGCTGACGGCCTCCTGAAATGTACAGTCCTACCTCCTCGGGAGTTGTATCATCCAGTGCTGCCGGTCAGGATGAACGATAAATTGATGTTCATCCTATGCCGTACATGTGGTGAGAACCTTATACCTGGAGACTGTACTCACTCTCTTGACGAACGGACGTTGACAGGAACATGGACTATGGACGAGATACGCAAAGCTGTGCAGAAAGGTTACGTGATATTGGAAATGTATGAGCTCTGGCAATACGAAATGGCTTCATTTGACAAAGGGAACGGACTGTTTACCGACTATATTAATAAATTTTTAAAAATAAAGCAGGAGGCTTCAGGTTACCCACAGTGGTGTCGTACTGAACAAGACAAAATAGACTATGTCCAAAGCTATTTCGACAACGAGGGGGTTAGACTTGACCCGATGAAAATTGAAAAAAATCCTGGTGCCAGGTCGTTGGCTAAATTAATGTTAAACTCCTTTTGGGGTAAGTTTGGACAACGTGAAAACCAGCCAAAGACTACAATAGTAAGAGAGCCGAATGAACTGTTCAACTTGTTAACGTCACCGTCAATTGATGTAAACAATATACAAGAGGTTAACGAGGACGTTGTCGTAGTGAACTGGTGCTACACCGACAACACCTGTGATGTACTACCAACAGTAAATGTCGTTCTCGCTGCATTTACTACAGCCCATGCTCGTCTTAAGCTCTATGAGTATTTGGACGTGTTGGGATCACAGGTCCTCTATTACGACACAGATAGTGTAATTTATCTCCACAAAGACGGTACGCACGATGTATCGACAGGAGACTACTTGGGACAGATGACAGACGAACTGGCAGACTATGGTCCTTCTGCATATATAACAGAATTTGTTTCGGGAGGTCCGAAAACGTACGGTTACAAGGTAATGTGTCCGGAAAATGACAAAACCGTTACAGTTTGCAAAATTAAAGGACTGACTTTAAATCTCCGCACCTCGGGTTATTTGAATTTCGATTCTTTAAAGAAATTAGTATTGAATGAACAAACAGAGGAGGATAGCATAATGGTCTCTGAACCGCGTATACGTCGCAGAAAGGATCATGATGTTATTACTGTGTGTGAAACAAAAATGTTCAGAACCACAGGTGCGAAAAGAAAACGTAACGGGGGTTTTGATACGCTACCTTATGGGTACTGTAAGGTTCCACGCCTAGAATGATTCCCATCATTCTGAACGGTGTTGTGAAATCAAGTCGTTCCATTTTAGTTTTTGTATGACCTATGCTGTGTGGAGATCCTAGGTTGAATGAATGGGCCCTCTGTCACGGTCTAAACGCCTATAAGGCTGTGTGAATAGCTAAGTGTTGTAGCAACAAAAGAACATAGCTTCTGTTGTGGCAATGTCAGACAGATTGTGTTTTTGTATTGAATAAAATACCTTTTTACAAAAGGTATAAAATATTTGTTGCACGAGTGCGTGTGTGTGTGTGTGAAACCTAGGTTGAATGGTCCTCTGTCTCGACTTAATCGTCTATAAGACTGAATGTGTGTGTGGATGGGATTTAAAGTAAAATTGAACGACAAAAACTGACCGCCAGGGAGGATAGGCCTTGGAATGCTTCCCGGGTACGCTTCCAAAAACAAGAACGACTTCGGATTGTACCTCCTGGGTGTTGATGGAAACCTAGTCAGTTGGTTTAAAAGTACCAAACGTAAAATCAGGGTGGTCAGTTTTGAAATGAACGTTAGACGTGCTATTGCTAACGAGCTTCATAAGCCGGCTCGTAGAAACTTTAAAACACGTAGTGTTACTTTGAAAGGTGTAAACGATCTTTATCAAGCTGATTTAGTTGAGATGATTCCCTATGCAAAGGAAAACAAAGGCTATAAGTATATATTGACTATGATTAACTGTTTATCAAAATTTGCGTTTGCGGTGCCGATAAAATCTAAAACCGGTTCCGAAGTAGCTTCAGCATTAAAGCCTATACTAGAGAAACACAGTATGAAGCATTTTCAGACCGATCAGGGTAAAGAATGGTTTAACAAATCTGTTCAAAACTTATTGAAAACCTATAAAATTAATCACTATCACACTTACACCGAGAAAAAAGCTTCCATCGTAGAAAGGTTAAACAGAACTTTGAAAAGTAAAATGTGGTTAGAATTTACGGCTCGCGGTAGTCATAAATGGACTGATTTTTTAGATGATATTGTGAAGTCATACAACAAAACCGTACACAGTACTATTGGTATGAAACCGTGTCAGGTGAGAAAAAAACATGAAGCAATGCTGTTGGCTAGAATAAACGAGAAAGTAAATAGTCGTACTATACCTCAATCGCGATCATTCCAGGTAGACGATAGAGTTAGAATATCCAAATACAAAAAAGTTTTTTCGAAAGGATTTTATCCAAACTGGACGCAAGAAGTATTTACCGTGTTCGCTGTTGTACCGTCCACACCTAAAACCTACATTTTACAAGATTCGAGAGGTGAAATATTAAAAGGTGGGTTTTATGCTGAAGAATTAAGTCGAACAAATGTTGGCGACGTTTATTTGGTGGAAAAAGTTTTGCGCCGGAAAGGAGATAAGGTTCTTGTGAAATGGCAAGGTTTCGATAAAACCCACAACTCGTGGGTAGATAAAAATAAACTTATACTGTGAAACATTGTACCACATCCGGCAAGCCGCCCATGCGCATCCGGCCATGTGCAAGCGCTGACGTCAATGGAAAAGTACTGGTCGCGATTGCTTTGTCCCAACTGACCTTGTCCGCATCCGACCCCGAGCATACGATTGGAAAAGTACTAGCTGCAGAGACAATGTGTCACAATTGCTTTATACTGCAATAGAATATATGTTTCGAAAATAAATATTAAGTCTTTCGCACAATTGATTCATTCTGGTTACGTCTTTCGAGATGCGTGTAGTGATTGCTCCATATACGATGCAGCTACATAATTTCGACGCTTATGTAGGTGAAAAGGAGAAACGTATTCGTCACAGTCCCCTATTGCCCAACACTATTAGAGCAATTGTGTGTGGTCCTTCAAATTGCGGCAAAACAAATGTAATTTTCAATCTTTTGTTCGAGGCAAACGGACTGAAGTTCGCCAACATTTATATTTTTTCAAAATCACTTCACCAACCGAAATATAAGTTTCTGTCTAAGGTGATGGAAGAATCGGGTATCGGTTATTTTCCGTACAGTGATAACGACAACATCATAAATCCACATGAAGCGGAACCGAATTCCATTATGATTTTTGACGATATACAGTGTGAAAAACATGATAACATACGTAATTACTTCAGTATGGGAAGACATAGCTCAATTGACTCTTTTTATCTCGGTCAAACGTACAGTAGGATTCCCAAACATTTAATCCGAGACAATACCAACCTGATTGTTGTATTTAAACAGGACGATATGAATTTAAGACACATTCATTCGGATCACGTAGGCACGGACGTGTCGTTTAACACTTTCAAAAAGCTCTGTGCAACAGCCTGGAAAGACAAATTCGGTTTTATAGTAATAGATAAAGACAGCGATATAGATCAGGGTCGATACAGAATTGGGTTCGATTCCTTCGTAAAAGATTTATAATGCGTATATACACTTATAATGATATTTCGCCATATGCTAATAGCGGCACTACCAAAACACCAAAATCAAATTTGTGTTGTTTCTATTATCCCGATAAGAAGAGGTTTTGCGGGAACTACTGTAGCCGGACGAATAGACATGGACATGTATTTAATAGACGCTGCTGGAGACATAAGCGGTTCGGGTCGTACAGCAAGAGTTTGCCGCCTAATTTTCTGTTAATGATCACATCCGCAAATAGAATTTATAATCGAGACATTTGGATTAGGTTCATGCACGAATGTGATAAAGGAGGTGTACCATTTGAATTGATATTATACAATGAACACATGTTGAAAGGAACTGTTCGGCATCCACAAAACTTGGTATCCAGATTCCGGCCGTTTCCTGATTTTTTCAATCGGACACTGACTCCCAGTCACGGAGGCATAGAGTACATGCAAGTATACCTCGACATGTTACAGTACAGCTGTTCATTGCCGTACGCGTCCCGTTGTGTAGTAATCACGGAAAGGACAATTCCCATAGTCGGTCCTATAAAGGCGTACAAGCTTATCAGCAGTGTAAAGTGTTGTGTAGACATTAGCTACAATGTGAAATACGGTCCTAGACCTTCGTCGCTACCTTTACGCAGTAGAGGTAAATTTTACGAGGCTGTAAATAATAAGGCACAAGGTGTGTTTACAACCGAATTTCTAAAGGCCGCCCTGCCGACGGTGCCTAATCAGTGTCATCATTTCGGCTTGTCTTTTGACGGATCAAAATATACTGTTGTCGATCGTAGGCAACTTCAAATGTGGTGCACATACACGGGGGCGAATACTGATGAGTTTCTGCTTTTGAATAGTTATCTTCTCGAAAATTCTATACCGACGCTAAAACGGTACATGCAAGATATGCCTAGAGATGATAATCTAATAGTAGCCGAAATACCGCAATGGCGTGAAAATATAAAACGTACCTTCGTCTTTAGAAGCGCCGAGAAGGTGGAAAGTATACCATATTTTGACAACAACATGTACAGATACTGCCGAGGTTTATCTTGGAACAATTCGAAATTGATGAAAGCGTCCGCATCACAGGTTGTACAGTACCTATTGCGTGAAAAGCGTTATGCTGTGTTTTTTCGATCTTTGGAACTGTCTTAAAAGCTATTTGATAGTCGAATTACTGTTCATTTCGCAATATGACACCAAAGGAGGAGCAAGTTATCTCTGAGATCGCCCGTTTGAGGGAGAACATCAAGAGAAAGTATCTGCAGATAAAGTTCGGCGATGCAGATGCTGAACGGATTTTGACTAAACAATATAGCCCTATCATTAAGGAAATTTCGAAAATTCGTCGTCCACAGCCGAAAATGGAAATTAAAAAAGAAGAAGAAATGGATGTAGACATGGAGGATGATGCTTCACAAGCCCATGTTCCGAAATTCATCGATACCGAAGTAATAGCTGAATCAACAGATGAGCCTGGACCTTCAGTTACACCGATGCGCCAAAGTAGTGTTGTTAAAGAGCTACTATCAACACCGGCGGGCCAGGAAGATAGTGTTCGTTATGTCCATACAATGTTCAAACATCGTCTACCGCGGACCTACGTGTTGAGAATGATTAAAGACAATAGGAATACAATTGATAACACATACGGTCCTCGAATAACAGGAGACGGTACTGTTATGATAGGCGATAAGTATATAAGGTTTGACGACGAAAACGGTGACATCATCATCGACGCGGACACTTACAAGGGAACCGAAGGGCTCTATGAATTGATATTTATGCGCAAACCCGATGAAACATTATACACAAAGGCCGACCTGAACACCTATAAACAAATCTGTGAACAAACCAGTGCTCATAGAAAAGGTTATAATCATCTATTAGCCATAAACCGTGCTAGTAAATCCGCCAAGTACAAGGCAATTATATCGAGATTATTTCCGCCGACCGGTTTGCATAGCGGTAAAGGTTATGCCTATTGGGACAACCCTAACGAACTCTGTGATAGGTTACGACTCCTTTTGTCATCTCAAGAGGTAGGTCATACAGGTCATGAGAACGAAATTGCCTCCATTATAGAAGAGCTGAGGGAAGCGGGTTTTATAAAAGGCAGTGGAAATAGAAAAATTAGGACATTAATAAGATGAGCGTCGATAAGTTTGGTCGTTTTTCGGACCAGATTAACGCTCCGCACCCCCATCATCATCAGCACGGGATAGGTCTGACTCCCGATGGTAATCATTATGACGCGATAGGTAAGTTATTGCGCAATGTTGGTGATCCTATTGAGGACAGCGATGCCGTCAATGCGGGTACGATAGCGAAAAAATGTTTAGGTTTCGACGAGGATAGGAAAAAATACTACACTAAAGGCTTTTCTGTAGGCGGTCTAGGCCAACCCGTTGAGGACGGCGATGCAGTGTCCAAAACGTATCTCGAACAAAACTGTTTGACTCGAATAAAGAATAGATATCATACAAAAGGCTTGCCTTTGGGAGGTCTCGGAGAGCCGAAAGAAAAAGATGATGCCGTAACGAGAGCCTACTTGGAATCGTTGGTTCCTATTAAACTAGCCGATTGTTTTTCCTTTGGCGACCAAAGGGTGTGCGGTGTATCGGCGCCTATGAAAGACTCTGACGCTATTAACATGAAGTACGTCAGAGATAATTTCTTATCGAAAAACGCAGAGGGTAAATTTGACGCTCACGGAGTGGCCATATGTAATGTTAAAGCGCCTTTGTATAAAAATGACGCCGCTACAAAATTATACGTGGACGATAGGGTGCCTCGAAAAGACAAAACTGTTTGGAGTTTTCAAAATAAGCGGCTCGCTCAGGTCGAAGAACCTTTGTACCAACAAGATGCGGTCACACTGGGTTTTCTAATGAAAAATACGCTGTTTCTCACCCTACTGCCGATCGGTGAAATGTATAACGCAAACGGAAAATGTATAACTAATGTTCGAGACGGTTTCACCGATGTCGACGCTGTTAACGTTCGTCAGCTTCATGAAATTAAATCTTGGATAAAGAAATACACTCTGCATTCCGAGGAGACGGGCGACTACTACTGGTTAAACTCTAAGCGCTTATCGGGGATAGCCGATGGTATAGCTGATAACGAAGCTGTTTCGCAATGGCAATTGAATACGGCTATTCAAGGCCTACGAGACACGCTAATGCGAGAGATGTCGAATGAAAAATAGATCGACAAGGTCAATAGGCGATAATAAATACGGGAACACTTTAAAAATAATTTTCGATGTTTTGAAAATACGATGCTTGAAGACGACTAGACTCCGAGAGTTATATGCAATCTTGAAAGACATATTTTATAAGTAGGCGTAACAGTGACTGTTATGAATCATTAATAAAATGGGTGTCAAACGGAAAACAGCTGTTAGTCGTAAACGCGGTGTCGTAAAGACAGGACGTGGACTAGTGTCTGGTGTTTTGAATAAGGCCATCGATTTACTTCCAGTCGAGTTACACTTACCTTCGTACAATTATTGTGGACCGGGAACAAAATTGAAGACACGGTTGGCACGCGGTGATAAAGGTATAAATCCGTTGGACGAAGCCTGTAAACAACACGATATCTCATACAGCAACTACAGTGATTCAGATAGAAGACGCGTAGCCGACGAAATCTTAGCGGGAAAAGCTTGGAGCAGAGTCAAAGCGGGTGACGCATCGCTCGGTGAACGCGCCGCTGCTTTGGCCGTAACGGCAGCGATGAAAGCTAAGACAGCATTTGGCGGCGGTAAAAGACGTCGTCGTCGAAAGCCTACCGTTCAACACCTGTTGAAACGTCTGCAAGGCAAAGGGCTTTACTTGAAACCGTACAAGAAACAAGGTAGCGGGAAGAAGAAGAAAAGATGTACGAAAAAAAAACGTCGATAGATTGTATACCCATTAGACCGTTGACTAATATAGAACTGGAAAGATACGCTTTAGCATTGGGAGTACCGTGGTTCAGAGGTGTATACATGAGAGATACATTACCTGCACGACCTTTAAGAAACGAATCGGCTATCGTGAATTTGGATAGTATAACCGGTCCCGGCACCCATTGGGTATGTTACAAAAAGAGAGGAAACTCTATAGAGTACTATGATAGTTTCGGGAATCTGCGACCGCCAATTGAGCTAAGTAGGTATTTTGGCGAAAACGCTAACGTACACTATAACTACAAGAGACATCAAAAAGACAACTCAGTCGTTTGCGGTCATTTGTGTCTAAAGTTTCTAACGTCATGAGCATAGTTCTATCAGATCACACTGCTGTTTTGTCTTGTGACTTTTTCCCACCAATTGATGTATCAAAAGGCGAGTGGGAAATAGCTTTCATCGATCTGGCAACATACAACTCGATACCAAATATCGTTGAGGATGTAAACAATCTTTTTCATTACGGCGATGATAAAAACGTTCACACGATTTCATTACCGACCGGATCGTACGAAATATCCGATATTGAGAGGTACATTAAAACGAAACTAGTTCCCGATACTGTTTTAGTATTGACACCGAATAATAACACTCTCAAAGTGGAAATAAAATGTTCGCACGCAATCTTTTTCGACAAGGCCATGTCTATAGGCCAGCTGATGGGGTTCAGTAAGAAGAAATTAGAGGCAAATTATAAACACTCTTCTGACCGGCCTGTAGATATCATCAGGGTTAACGTGATACGCGTGGATTGCAATATAGTCGCAGGATCGTTTCAAAACGGCATAGAATGCCATACCTTGCACGAATTTTATCCGCAGGTACCGCCCGGTTATAAAATTGTAGAAGTCCCTCAGAGCGTAATATATTTACCTGTCAACGTAAGCGTCATTCATAATATCACTGTAAGTCTACGAGATCAGAACGGTGATATAATAGATTTCCGTGGAGAAAACATTTCCGTACGATTACATTTACGTAGACGTCGAGATGGGACTAATATTTAACGAGCGCTTCTATAAGAAGGGCGGCAGTTTACGTCCGACGACGGCACAGTTAACACTGCGAAACGTTAGGTTCCTCAGATATTTGGGTTTTAAAGTGAACAATGGAAAACCTTTTGGCAATCGACTCTAGCGCCGAGTACGACAACACCCTCAACGGACTGGAGTACCATACTCATCGACCGTACTCCTCCGCTACGTTTGGTAATAACGATGAAATTCGTATTCCCATTCATCAACAAGATGTCATTACGATACCTTTTCAGAGCACGCTGCATATAAAAGGTACGTTGACTGCGACAAAAGACGGAGGAGCGGCCGCTGACGTGTCTTTGATAAATAATGCTATAGCTTTTCTTTTCGACGATATCAGATACGAAATCGGAGGCAACGAAATAGACAGGACCAGGAATGTCGGTATAACGACCACCATTAAGAACTTGCTTTCGTTGCGCGAACACGAGAAAAATAAACTCGGAAATTGCGGTTGGCTAGGAGTGGGTAAAACAAATAACGATTGTAAAGAGTTCAACATAGTTATACCGTTGCGTATGTTGATGGGATTTTTCGAGGATTACAATAGAATTGTAGTCAACGTGAAACAGGAGCTTGTCCTTTTGCGTTCATCTTCAAATTTAAACGCAATAGTTAGCACGGATGCGACAAATATTGATCTGAAAATAAATACTATCTATTGGCGAGTTCCGCACGTCTCCGTAGCCGATCCGATAAAATTGAAACTTTTGAAAATGATTGAACGCGATGTCACCGTTCACGTACCACACCGGAAATGGGAACTAATAGAATATCCCGGTTTACCGTCCACGAAACAACTCTCTTGGACCGTAAAGACATCTTCGCAACTGGAAAAACCTCGTTACGTAATTTTCGCGTTGCAAATCGATCGCAAAAACAAGATTAAAGCAAATGCTTCAGAGTTTGATAGCTGCAAGGTAACGGATGTAAAATTGTATCTCAACTCTCAGTACTTTCCCTACGATAATATTCTCGGCGACACCGCCATTTTGTATGACATGTACGTTAGATTTCAGCAGTCCTATTATTCACGCGAACCATCACCATGTCTAGACTTGTCAACCTTTAAGCAAAAAGCACCGATTTTTGTAATCGATTGTTCGAAACAAAACGATACGATAAAATCAGGGCCTGTAGATGTGAGACTTGAAATCGAGGCGTCTGAAAATATTCCGCCTAATACTTCCGGTTACTGCTTGATTATTCACGATTCGCATATTGTCTATAACCTGCTAACAGGTGTTGTTAAAAAGATTACGTAATCTGTGACCACACCCTGTGATATATTACCCTATTTGTTCGCATTTAGTCTCAGTTGTCGTCATGGACGCGATGGATGTAGACCGTACCGCTCGTCCGTTGGGCATATTTCTAAAGTCTGTGTATTTTCTGAATGACCAGTGTACGAAGTTTGTCGCGACCGGGCTTTTTCAGCACACCGTCTACGAACTAGGCGTCCTTATACAGGCTGGTAGAAAATTTGTTTTTTTCACGTACAACGACTTTAATGATTTCAAGACACGACTACCGCTGCCTGAAGGAGAACAACGTAAGTTTACACTAACTAACGGCGATATCACAATAAAGACTGTCTTCGGTAAACGTTATATCGCATTGTTTGACGGAAAACACAGGGTCACCTTGGGCCTACCAGAATGGAATTTATTAATGGATACCATACCGCTCGTAAACCGGCGCATCAGCGAACTGTTTTATAATGAACCACAACTAGGGTCTTACATCATTGAGTGTCTAGCCACGGACGAGATCGTGTCCAGTACTCTCCCCGAGGCAGACAAGTTGTACGAGGAAGTTGTTTTGTACAAGAAGCATGCAAGCAGTGGTTGAGTTTCATGCCTAATAATATATATACGTTACTTTCTACGATTTATATATTTCTTGCTAGGTACACGTTCGTATGTTACTTCATACCATAGCGGCTCTTTAAATTACTTCATATCTTACGAATTTATTTAGTATTAATTTTTTATTAATATTAATTTTTGTGTAAACTTTTGTTGGCAGACAAACATGCAAGCAGTAGTGGAGTTTCATGCCTTCGTCGACAACGATGGCAAATACGTTGTGAAGGAACTGGCTGTGGTGTCCGAACACTATCAAAGTGTTACCATTTTCAAACCGCCTTACAAATTTCATAATTTAAATGATTCGTCACAAAAATCTGCTAGATGGTTACAGGCAAAATATCATCGTATCAGCTGGTACGAAGGTAGTATACCTTTTGATGAACAACTATTGCGAATCATGCTAACACCGTTTTCCACCATTTTCACAAAAGGTTTGGAAAAGGCTCAATATTTGCGGCAGTTCCATCCACATGTGATGGAATTGCCTGAGAAATACTCGTCTAGCAACAACAACAACAGCCCTATTTACTTCAAATGCATACTACCGCAACACAACACTTATGCAGACTGTAAATGTGCACTACGCAGTGCAATATATTATTATGATTTGCTTATCGCTTAGAGTTTAAAACCGGCTGTTTGCATTGGGAACTGCATTTTGTCATGGAGTGGCAGTTACAGGAAATGGCGGTGGTTGGAGCCATTTTCATTCGGGTAATCGACCTTGAATGTCGGGGTAAACACCCTACTTGAAAGTCGATTGCCCGTCGCAACACAACATTTATGTTATGTAGATTGTAAATGTGCACTGCGCAGTGCAAGATATTAGAGTTTAAAACTGGCTGTTTCCATTGGGAACTTCATTTTGTCATGTTAGGCAGTTACAGGCAATGACTGTGGTTGGAGCCATTTCGGGTAATCGACCTTGAATGTCGATTCCGAACACTATCAAAGTGTTACCATTTTTAAACCGCCTTATAAATTTCATAATTTAAATGAATCGTCACAAACGTCTGCTCGATGGTTACAGGCAGGCTCGTATCAGCTGGTACGAAGGTAGTATACCTTTTGATGAGCAACTATTGCGAATCATACCGTTTTCCACCATTTTCACAAAAGGTTTGGAAAAGGCTCAATATTTCCACATGTCATGGAATTGCCTGAGAAATACTCGTCTAGCAACAACAGCCGTATTTACTTCAGGTGCATACTACCGCAACCAAACACTTATGTACATTGTAAATGTGCACTGCGCAGTGCAAGATATTATTACGATTTTGCTTATCGCTTAGTATAAAACTTGATGGTCACTGGCGTGGGTTAACTCCCCGTAAACCTTCAAGAAAAATGTTTTAAAGGTCCCTGGCACGGGGTAACTCCCTGTAAACCTTTAAAGCTTCAAAAAAAATTATAAAAAAAACTTGATGGTCACTGGCGTGGGTTAACTCCCCGTAAACCTTCAAGAAAAATGTTTTAAAGGTCCCTGGCACGGGGTAACTCCCTGTAAACCTTTAAAGCACCAAAAAAAAAGCTTTGCCTTTGAAGGTCCCTGGCGTAGGACAAGTCCTCCTAAACCTTCTTGGCTGTTTGGGAACTGCATTTTGTCATGGAGTGGCAGTTACAGGAAATGGCGGTGGTTGGAGCCATTTTCATTCGGGTAATCGACCTTCGGGGTTAACACCCTACTTGAAAGTCGATTGCCCGTAGGGACTGCATTTTGTGGTAGTCACTGGTAAATAGCGTCGGCTATTTCCAAACTTGTAATGTGGGCATAATGATGACGGTTTCAACCCCGTATGAGACACAGAGAACAAGTGTATAAGAATACAAGACATTTAAGATTTTCAGTCATTCCACAGACAGACATGGTTTGGCCCGATTCTCTTACAATTGAGAACCCAGTTCATCGACGTTATTCACTTGCGAACAGCAGATTATCCTCTTTTCGTAATTGGAAGGGTGTGGAAAGCGAAACATTGAATCCATATACTCTAAGCTTGACCGGTTTTTTCTACACCGGAGAAGATGACCATACTGTATGTTTTAGTTGTGGGGGAGGTCTCAAAGGTTGGGAACCTACAGATGACCCGTTTGTCGAACACGTTGAATGGTTTCATGAATGTAAATTAGCATGGATTGTAAAATTTAAAGTAGAAGAAATGAATATCGATATTAGAACTGTTTTTGATGACGATGATGATGATGACGATGATGATGATGACGACGACGACGACGACGGTGATCTAGTGCAACGTAATGAGGATGATCGTTTGAAATGTAAGATTTGTTGTGCAGAAGAATTGCAAGTTGCAAGTCTACCATGTGGACATGTGTTTGCCTGTCAATTGTGCTCGCTTAGCCTTGAAGTATGTAGCGTGTGCAGAACGCCCACATCCGCCACTATACGTGTTTATCTTTCATAGGCTTGCGAACTGGTAAACCTTGAGAACCGGACGTTGCGGTCGTGGAGCCAGTGAGAGTTGTTGAACTCGGTAGAAGGCGTGGGAAGCTGAACCAGTAGACCTTGACAACCGGATACCAACTGTGAGAACTTGATACCCCTACCAAACGTTGGGGAGAAGAGTATATATCAACAACACACTAGTAGATCTCTCACAGTAGCTTCAGAGGATACAGTTGCTTGAGATGGTGCCTGGATTCAACCTCACTCGTTATACCGACGACATGCTGAGGGAGCTGATCAGGTCTATATTGCCGGGCTTGGCTGATGACTTATTTAGGTAAGTGACAACGAATATTTATTTAAAAATACTTTATATATGTGTGTTTAATTTTGAATAACCTTCATTTCATATTGCTTTTTACAAATTTCACAAATAATTATACTGTCGTGTTTTATTAACTTTAAGCGAGCTCAAACAGTTGGATATATTATGTGCTAAACATATATCGATTTTTAATAAAATAGTATAAGGTAGCTGTTCTTTTTCAGCATTTCATTTTACACTAGATTTTGTTTTGTATTACCTATTTTGGACATATATTTTCATAAACATTGTATTTATTCATTAAATTGACTTAATTTTTAAAATTATACTGTGAATTAGTCTTTCAGATTTTATAGTATTCCGTGTTTTCATATTACTAAATTGTGTTGTCGGTATTTCAGTCAGATGCTGAGACTGAGATCAGAGGCTACGGCGGCGGGGTACCCGTTGGTGACACTAAATATTTCGTCGGGAGTATCCTATCTCCCATGCACAAACGACGGTCGAATTATAATCAGCCAGTCATGGGATAGATATCTGAGGACGTCCCGCCCGTACGACGGCCAGCAACCACCACCAGCGCATACCTGGACATCGACATCTCTGCCTTCAGCATCCCAACCACCAGCATCCAAGCCACCGTCCACCGCAGCGCCAAATGAGGTGGCACCACCATCAACATCTCTGCCTTCAGCGTCCCAACCACCAGCATCCAAGCCACCGTTCACCGCAGCGCCAGATGAGGTGACACCACCATCAACATCTCTGCCTCCCCAACCACCAGCATCCAAACCACCACCGTCCACCGCAGATGAGGAGATTGCTCAGAGCCTGGATATTGTGGACTATATTATATCCGACATACGGAGACAAATGACGTCTGAGATACCTCCTGAGCCGCTGCCAGTCACGCTCGAGGATCTGGACGGAATTGACGTCACAACTTTATTGTCAACTACTGACGAAGAAATGCGGAGTCTAGAGGAATAACACTTCTCGCAAAGCGGTAAGATTATTGTTTTCATGTGAATATGATAATAGTGAGCAGTATTTTAAACCTTGCAGTGACACTTGTTTTAAAATATTACTTCCTACATTCATTTTCACGTAAAACCAACAGTTTTCCTCATTTGAAGAGGTTTATATACCATATATACCCGCATTTCTTTGTGCATGGGGGTGGTATGTTGTAATGGATGACCACCACAGAAGGCAGCGATGGATGGAGCTGCCTTCCGTAGCCCTTAAGGCAGCTTACGCACCCGGTAAGCTCAGGATACATGCGAATGCCGGTCTTGCGTGGTAATATCGGAAATAAAAATAATTACGATTTGGAACCCACAGCAACGTCATCAAAGATTCACTACTAGAATTGACCT
The DNA here is from genome assembly GCA_036971475.1 of Prosapia bicincta. Classification (NCBI taxonomy): domain Eukaryota; kingdom Metazoa; phylum Arthropoda; class Insecta; order Hemiptera; family Cercopidae; genus Prosapia; species Prosapia bicincta. The sequence goes on along the minus strand of JBAIZL010000003.1, from coordinate 14,303,364 downwards.
ATATTGTAGTTCAATTCTGATAGTGAGTAATTGCTGATGTTGCTGAGATCCCAATCGTAATTATTTTATTTCCCCTATATTACCACGCGGTCCCTGCATTCGCTAACCTACTTACTGTGTGCGTCTGTGTGTGTGTGTGTGTGTTTGCTTGGGGGTGGCATGTTGTAATGGAATGGCCACCACTGAGGACAGCGATGGCTGGAGCTGTCTTCCTTAGAAAATATTTTACCCACAGCCAAGGATACATGCGAATGCTGGTTTTGCGTGACTTTAAAATCGGGTGTGTAATATTTGTACTCTGACACCCACAGCAACATCATATTTATGCACTATCGCAATCGACCCACACCATCAAAGACTCGTTACTAGAATTGACCTATATTGTAGTTCAATTCTGATGAGGAGTAATTGATGGTGTGGTTCGACTTCGATATCGCATAACTGTGATGTTGCTGTGATGTCACCTACAAATATTACACCGAATTTTAAAGTCACGCGAACCCAATATTCGCTAACCTACTGTGCGTAATATATTTTCTAAAAATATTTTTGTGTGACTGTTGGTGTGCGTGATATATTACTCTTATTTATATTTAGTTTTATCATTGCTTAATTTTAATTATATTATATTTGAAATATGTATTGATGAGTTGATTCTAGTCTTAATATTATTATTTTTTAAAATTATTGTTAGATTTATAATATTATTATTTTTTAAAATTATTGTTAGATTTATATATATTGTATTTGTTCTTGCTCATATATTTTTATTATTCGTATTTATTCTAGTCTTAATATTATTATTTTTTAAAATAATTGTTAGATTTATATATATATATTGTATTTAAATTACGTATTTGCCCTTGTCAATATATTTTTATTTTTTGAGACAATAAATTCATATTTATTAAAATACACGTATTACTCTTATTTTATACTACCGAAATTTCCAACCAAGACCTACTTGTACCACAATCGTACAGTTACACACAACTGAACGACTCGTAGCTCAGTCGCTAGCGTCACACGCCAGCAAACCTAACGTCCTAGGTTCCATTCCCCAACCAAGAATTATATTTTTTCCAAACTTACGTCATCACCAGAACAAGATGGCCCTTCCGCTCCTCCACCAGCACCAGGGGCGGGGCGTCGACGCCATCTTCACCACCATCGACCTATCAAACAAAAGGGGCGGGGCTTAGGAAGGAGTGGGGGTAAGAAATACTGCTCTCTCATTGGGGGGATAAAGTATACCCATTACTACTGATACCACCTTCTGTAACAGACAGATGGTAAAGTGGGTGCATGAATGGAAGGTTTCGGATGAGCCCTTCATGTTAAATCACTGGATCATTACTGCTACGATGAGGAGGGTTATCCCCCATGTGGTGTGGCTTAGGAACCCAAGAAGGACAAACCTGGAAGGTGGTAAGTCCTCGGTGAGAAGGCGGATGTCATACTTTCGTGGTAAGTATGGTACACCAAACTAACTGGAAAATACTGAGGCCTACATCAGAACTACAATTTTCACGTCGTTTGAGAAAAATTGCCTTGTCTCGCGGACAAACTCTGGATGCGGTAAGTTCAAGTGGATCTGCGAGTTAGAGACAAGACGGAAAGAGACTAGAAGGCTCTTTAAAGAGCAAAGTAGAAGAATACGGTGGAGGCCTGGCAAGCATATAAAGACTGCCAGTGTATCTATAAAAAGCTCATAAAACAGGTTGAACGAGGGTTTTGGAGAAAGTGGGGCTCAGAGACTAGCACACAGAGTGACATTGCTAGATTGTTAAGGAGTTAGCAAATTGACCGAGGAGAGAGCTTAAGTTTGTCAAGGAGGCTGATGGTAGCTCACTGACACCCCGGAAGAAACCCTGCGTCTGCTGATGAGGAACAGTTTTCCCGATATTAGACCGTTTGGGGACGGTACAAAAAACCTCTGCCTTACGATGCTAAGGGCGGACTCGAATATAGCTAGGCAGGTGATCTCAGGGCAAAAGGTGAGAGAGGCGATCCTGTCTTTTGAGCCTTTTAGAGCGCCTGGATTGGATAATATTACTACAGATTTGCTTCTTGGAAATTATAGGGCCACTGACAGGATTACTCAGTGGTTATGTTGCCCTGAGTTACACGCCCGGGCCTTGGACTAAATGAAAGTTATCTTTATCCCCAAACCGCGGAGGAAAGGTTATACACAGGTAAAGGACTTCAGACCTATCAGCCTTACATCTTTCTTGTTAAAGACACTGGAAATGTTGGTGGACCGCTATTTAAAGGAGGGATCTCTGAAGTAATAACCGCTTCATCAGAACCAACACGCCTACCGAACTGCTCTGTTGTAGGTTGAGGACCTAATTGAGGGTGAAATCAACAGCAAGGGGATATCTATTGTTGTTTTCTTGGTGTGGAAGGGGCTTTTAATAGTATCTCCAGGCTGGCTATCAAGAGAGCAGCTAAGGTTCACGGGATTTTGTGACGGAAATTTAAATTGGATTATGAGTTCCTTGGAAAACCGTATAAGTACTGCCTCCTAAATGGGGTGCAAGATAAGTAGGATGGTTTCGGAAGGCTGTCCTGCAGGGTGGGGTATGATTCCCCTCTGCTGTGGAGACTTAACCTGTGCGGTCTACTAAGGGCGCTCAGTGGAATGGGTGTTGAGGTAGTAGGATATGCGGACGACATAGCTATCCTTGTAAGGGGCCCATTTGAAGATGGCTTCAAGAAGCACTATGCATTCAAGGAGAGAAATCTTTGGCACTCATCTTCACTAGGCGATATGAAACTAAATCGCTTCAGATGATGGAAATTGGTAATAATAAAACAAGCTATTTTGAGAGGTCTAGATATCTGGGAGTTATTCTGGATAGGAAGCTACACTGGCGTGAGTACTTGGAGGATAAATGCAAAAAAGTTATAGATATGTTTTCGCGATGCAGAGGAGCGATATGGACGAGGTGAGGTTTGGGTCACGTCATATGAACTGGATTAATTCTACCATTGTGGTGCCGAGGTAGGTCTTTGCCTGAATCGTCTGTTGGAACAAGGATCAGAAAATAACAAGTTAAAGAGCACAAGACCGCTCGCAGGGGCTCTTCCTTAGAGGCTTAACAGCTACGAGGAGGATCACACCATGTGCGGTCATGAGGTTTATGTTGGGTTATCCATCCTTGAGTCTACAAATTAGGATGGAGGTAAACAAATTTGCATACCGGCTAAGTTGTACGCGCTGTGTAAGACAAGTAGCAAACGACATAAAAAGCTATTTGATGATTCACTGAAGGAGCTCTAGATAGAATCTCAGGATATGATACTGTCTCTTATAAGGGAAAAAGGAAATTACAAAATCTATATTACTGCAAGAAAGACATGGGCAGAGTGTAGACCCAAATAGGGTTTAATATGGTTCAAGGATGGGTCCAATATAAATTAAGGAGTGGGAGCAGGATTTAGTGGACCAAGACACCAAGACAGATTCTTTCTTCCTCTGGAAGACTACAACTCTATTTTCCAGGCGAAGGTGCTCAGGATCCAGCTATGTGCTAAGGAAATGAAAGGGTCTGGCAAGAGGGGTAGACCATCTGGAATTGTTCGGACAGTCAGGCAGCTCTAGTGCTAGCTCTAAGCTGGTGGCCGGGCCTATAGCTTCTCTAGCAGAGCTGGGTAAGTATAATTCACTCAACCTAACCTGGATTCCAAGACAATCTGGCTTGAGAGAGCGGGCGCATTTGCAAAACGAGGGTGTATAAATTAAGGACAGTTGCTGAGGGCAGTGGGCACATCGCTTCAGGAAGGTTGCAAGAGGATCGTGGCAGATATAGACAGGTAGTGCAGGGAAGAATGGAAGGCGACTTTGGGGTGCAACGATTCCAAGGTATTGTGGGGTTACTCGGGATACTTGTGGGGTAAAGAACTATTCTTCTTAAGTAGATCTCAACTCAGAGTTACTGTAGAGCTGGTCACAGGCCATGGAAAGTTGAAGGGGTTCCAATACAATATTAGAAGATTTAGGTCCCCTGTGTACAAGAGATGCGACGAGGACCAAGAGGAAAGCCCAATGCGCGTGCTCTGTGAGTACTCTTCTTTAGGAGATCCAGAGAGAAAGTGGTTTGCTTGGCAGGTATGTATATCAGAGAATATCAGAAGATTTAGTATCAGGTGGGTACTTTAAAGATGTAGGTATCCACTAAGCTAGTCCTGTGGCAGGGATGGGAGAGAGTACAAAGGCTATAGCTAAGTGCTCTACACCGATAAGGTCCCTACAAGTTTCTAATAATAATAATAATAATAATAATAATAGTTTAATAATTTATACAGACTAGTTTCGACGACGTTGACGTTTTTATGAGAGATTGGCTAAACGTGACTTCGTCGTCAAAAATAGTCTGCAAGTATTAATACAACAGTTTATAGTAAGATTATGAGAGAACTCTTTTAATATTCACAGTTTTTAATTGTTTTCACTAGCTAAACTCTAATTAACCCATTAGAAAAAAAACTTTGTTTAAATTTATCACAAAAACGTCCTTACCAACTGTCGGAAATTATTTATCACATTTACCGTGTAAATTAAGTATGGCAAAAACGTTAACCAGATTACATGCTAGAGCACAAGGCTTAGAATAAAATATGAGACACATAAATATTCTGGCTACATCATTGTCGGGGGCTTAGGGAACAATAAAGTGGTGCTGTAATTGCTTTTTATGTTGCTTGGCCTGAAACATTTTCGTCAACAAAATTACGTAGTCTCCTATTGACATTTAAAAAATAATTTAACACCACTTGAAAAAACATGGTTTAGTATATACTAGCTCAACTTTGTAACAAATAATTCAAAATATTCTGGAGTTCCATGAGTTTATTTTCTTGTAAGTTAATTTAATTATCGGAGTTAATCGGCCAACGCAATATAGGTATAAATACAATATTAGGTATAAAAATGTTTTTATTTTAACAGGAGTATAAATCAATCAAACCAGTGTCAACACAAAAACAAACACTAGGACTGTCCAGCGTTATAGCAAGAGACATAGGTTAGAGATAATATCAATATGCTGTATACTTATGGAAGCCCAAATAGTGCTTTTGCTTGAAAACCATGTTGCGAGAACCACAATCTGGAGGTCAAATTCCTGCTAAAATAGACTTTGTAAGCATAAGGGTACAAAACAGTAAATCGATTTAAATAAATTTACCATTTGTAGCCAATATAAAAGCAACAAAAGCAAAACTTTTCACTGGCTACAAGCTAAGGGTTGGACTAGGGGAGATACATATTGATCGCTTTGTACTCGGGGTTGGTGGAAATTGGTGTTCGCTGGAACGGAGCGGCTTACTTGAAGTAAATCTTCATTGTAAGTAAAGAAGAGGTGTCCTGACTGTTAATCTATCAAGAAATATAAACGTTAGGGGTAGTAGTTAATGTGATTCAATACATTAGAAGGTAGAGTGTGGTCGGAGAATAGGAAGGAAGAAAAGAAGACGAACGAGAGGAAGAGGATGGAGGTACGTAAAGCCCCTTTCATTAGTTGGGACTAAAAAGAGAGACGAAAGTGAGAGGGAAAGGAAGAGAAAAAAATGGTACGTATGATAAAGAAGAGGAAATAGTTAAGGGGAGAGACAGTTCTCCCATCTCAGTTTCTAACAATATTGTCTAGCTATGCTAATTGTTATGGCTACATAATAGTCAGAGATAAGAGAAAGGTAGAATGAAGATAGGAAAAGCAAGAAAAATTGAAATATTTTTAAAGAGAAATAAGGTTAAAAAAAAGTTATAACTCCTTTGTAAGTGTCGATATGTATATAAATAGGGCCCATCCAGTCGAGCTAAGGAGGAAACTATGGGCCCCAGAGTTCCGGGGGTTGGAAATGATCGAAGGGCCGATATGTGTGTCTATTTACTATGAGATACAATTAGTATTTTTAAAAAGCATATAATACAATAACAAATTTGGATGTAAAAAGCAGTTACCCAATTATAGCATTATTCTACTCTAAGAGGTCAATCCTCTGTATTTTTTTGTAAATATTGCAAAATACAATTCCGTTTATTAAAGCCCTTTAATAACGGAACGAAGCCCTTTGCTGGAACGATGCCTATTTGGGTGTATAAATTTTTAATTTTGTACAGCTGTGCGTCTCAAACTACGGACGCTTAACCCCTTGGGTACTTAGAAATTGAGTACTTAGAAATAGGGGTACGCAATTGCAAATGAAAAAAGGTGTAAAAGAAATGTTATCGTTTACTGAGAATCAGCATAGAATAATACTTTTTGCCCACCCAGGCTACATTGGGGATTTTGGATTTGTGATCAAAGTTCATTGTGGTACTACTGAAACTAATTGAAATTTGACTAACCTTTACAAACGTGATTATAAAAAAGTCCTTACTAAATATTTGGATTAGTGTCCTAAGGAAATATAAAACGCAATCAGGTAATTCTGTAAAATTCGTGTTTGAACGAATCTGCTCTACGTATCTTAGCAAAAAAAGGTTTTTTGTTAGCCTGAAACAATTCAAAAACTTATTAAACAAGGTAATTATTAAAGAAGACCTAAGTCTCTGTTTGGACAAACTCATACAAATTATAATTGAACTCTTCAGTTTAGAAAAGAGAAGAAATAAGGTCATTAGTTCTAATAATTTTTCATATGAAAATTGTTAACTTTTGTTGTGGGAAAATATTAATTACTACTTTTCTGTTTTACAGAATTCTTGTGAACAGATAAAGCAATCTTTTGTAGCTTAGTTATAAAAGACGTCAGGTTATGTTTTTTATCTGCTTAATTTGATATATGAGTCCCTTTACAAGGCCCATTGTCAGAAGTAAACATTTTGTCCTACGTTTATAAATATAACAAAATCCAGGTAGAGGCTCGGTACATAGTCATATTAAAAAAGGAGTGAGTAATTAAAACGATTGAGGACCCTTTTTGTAAGGTTAAAATAGAAAAAAAGGACTTTTGAGATAAAATGCTCAAGTTCAAATGGGTTCATCGTGTTTGACTTGAACAAATGACAATGGGAGAAAAAAAAGGACTTTTGAGATAAAATGCACAAGTTCAAATTGGTTCATCGTGTTTGACTTGATCAAATGACAATGCATAATTGCTTGTACTAAAGGAAAACCTACCAAATAACAACAGTGGTTTACCTGAGTAAAAGCGCTTCAACTATTGTTATAGGTACTGTCTATTATATAACTCGGATTGCCTATAACCAATTGAAGGCAAAGCACTGTTTTACGGCTGTTTTTTGTCAAATTTAAACAACTTTCACTGACAAAAAGGTGATCTTTAACTTTAGATTGGTAAGCGGAATTATTCTTTTTAATTGATCATATTATTATCTCCTACCGGCACTATCTCCTTCAGTCGGAAAACAGGGTTCATTCCCTAGACAGTAATTCAATGTGTAACAACGATGGCATATTTTTTATTTTCAAAGAAAACAAACCTCATTTTCTTAAAGTTTAACATAATTGATATATATTGATTTAGATAAACAAAATTAATTTCATTACAATCATCTGCGTCAATGCTTATTAGTTCTAACACAACTGGTTTTCTTTACTCAAATCTTTTAAAACACCTCAATTATAGAAAAAACTAATTGCTCTTGCGTTAGGTTGGTTATCGTTCGTGGAATAATGAGGTTTTCCTATGTTTCCTCCAGGGCCTTTCTTCGGTTCCATAATAATTGAATTGTAAGTTTTATATTAGCAGTACATACAATCATGTGACTAGTAAATAATTTTAAAATCTCTAAGAAACTGTAACTTTACATTATTAGACAGGACAACTTTAACTCTTTACTTATGAGTCAATAAGATAAGACAAACTCGCAACTACTCTAAACGGTCGAATACTTATAGTTGGGGCTGTACTTGCTTAAATCTTACTAACTATAACTTAGGCAAATATTACAAATAACCCTTTGCCTAGTATTAAGTAACATATGTCAGTCATATTAAACAACTTAACATTAACATAAACCCTAACTAAAATATATAAGCACAAATATTGTTCAACGTAATTTACATATTCATTAATCACGCCCTGGTACCATTAAGATGAACCACCATCGGATGAAGGGTTTATTTCCGAAACTGTTCCTTAAACAATTGAATTAATTTAGAATTCTTCCTTCAAACACCATTTAAATAAATCTCCCGGGAAAGTGGGGAGTGTACATAGCTATAACGTAATAGCTACTTTAATTAATTTGCAAATAATTGATATAATACAATTGTCTTCTTGACGGAGCAAGGGGAATGTGATGTCTCAGGTGAAGCAATCTTTTTACATAATTTGCTGAAACTATTCAAGTACCCATGATTATTAATATACAATTAGGTTTTACACCATTAAAATGACATTTTATGTTTAACCAAACCCTTCAATACCAGGTCATGTGGCGTTTGACCATCATCCGAATTAGTCTAAATGAATTTAAAATATTTTTATATCAAGACATTTTGAATGTTCTATTTTTACAAATTCTATTTTACAAAGTCATGAACCTATACCAGTGAAACAGTATGTTAATCATAGCCGGAAATTTTTTTTTTACTACTATATATAATATTATATTACCACTGTCTATTACATCGTATGCTTGTAAAATGAAATAATATTTTATTTAAACGAAATTTCAATGTTCGGATAATTGAAGTTCGTCTCTATGTCTTTCTGTAATTTAACTATTTATTGAATATAGATGCGCTGATTTAGCTAAGCTAGCTCATGCTTTAAAGCCCACGGCCTCTTATGGGATCTATGAAACTTTTATTTTTAATCTGTTTATGACATATCGTATAAATTTCGTGTTACTCCGAAAACCTACTGAACAAAACACCATCAACACTGGACTAAGATACTTAGACAGCAAAGTGTGGAATAACTGGCCAGCCGTATAATTTACTTTTGTGGCTCCTTTATTCTCTATAACGAATGAATGATATAATGTTTTGAAATTGATTTGTTTTGATGCTCACCTTCATAATGATTATTTTCACACATCAAACATCAATCTGTGTCCACTGCAAAGTGTTAAGTTGGAGTTATTTTTTCTCTTCATAGAAACTCCATTAATTTTTACCCTGCATATTTACAAAATGCAAATCGTATTACTAAAATTCTAAAGTAAAAGTATTATCACAATTTGAGGGGTTATTTAAAATATTCAAACTTTTATAATTTGTACTTTATGTGTAAAATTTTTAACGACCGTTATTATAGAAAAGTAGAAAGGTTTAATTATATCACAGTAAGGTTTAATGTTGGTAATTTTCTGCTTCAGCATTTTAAATTCTAAACCATGTTCTTCTCAGAAGAATTCAGTTTACCACATTTCAAAAAGAAAAATATCGCAATAAAATAATACATTCACAATAAAATAATTCTTAATAAAAGGAGATATATCTCATTGCTAATATATCACGTATTTTGCAAACATAATACAATTCTCTTACAGATTCTAATTCTTTTCTCTATTGATTTTATTTAAAATGACCAAATTTATAGTCGAAATCATTAGTAATTAAAAAAATGTTCTTTTGTTGTATTCTTCATGTTTAAGCCGGTCTAGAAACTTTAACATTACATTTTAATAATTAAAAACTTGTCTTTTTGTAAAACTGACTTATTTTGTGTGATTTTAGTTATTTTAAAAATTTAAATATTACATGTAAGAAAAATCTTTTACTTTGTTTATTTCTTTATCATTTAAAATTTTGAAATATAATTTTCTGCAAAGTTTATTAAAATTAAACTAATAAATTTGAGTTTCAAAAGTGACTTACAAAAATTTTTCACTCCTTCATCCTCGGTTTTTGGCAGATAGATCTGATTAAGGCTGGATTCTTCTTCCTTCTTCCTAGATTCTTTTGGATTTATGGACAGCAAAACCATGGTAAGTCGTTATAATTCTAGTAACATTTTCTAAAAAAAGGGAAGTACCTATTGAAGATTTACAATTTATAACTTGCGTTATAAATGTGACGATAGACACGTTATTGTAGAACCTATCTGACTGTACTGCCTAGATACAAACCGACATAGTAACGTCCGGGAACTCCAAATTTTAATTCTTTCGTACTTTCCGAAAATTCTCGTGCCTCCGTATTTATTGGAATCACCGCAACTTCAATCTCCAGCGGCTTGGCCTCACAATAGCTAAACGGCTTGTCTTAGAGGGATTGCTGCTGTATTTGAACTAGCTTTCTTATCGGCCGTTACAGTTTTATTAATTTCTATACAGTTGAAATATCATAGAATATTGGCTTTCATTACTCTTTTATTATTTGTTTTACTTTTACATTTAGTGCTTTAATAATTATTGAAATTCAAAATTGAAAGATTTTTAATGTTATTAGATTGCAAAGGAAAACTACCTGTTGCAACACACACACACACACACACACACACTGCAACGATCTTACTAACGCGTAACTTACCTACATGACATTATACTTTGTCTGTACATTTGATTTTTCGACAAGAGTAAAGTTATTATCAGGTAAGTATTTCCCAATTTTTATTCAGTAGCATCTTTGTAACTTATTTTCCTGTTTTGAATTCTTCTTTAACTCTTTCTCCACAGTCACCTACTACTTAAATGATCAGTCATGCACAGCAAAGATAAAGATAAAGTCCACATCCTGAGAGTTCGGCCATAGTTTAAGTTGACCAATAGAGAAGATAGAGATACACTACCTGGAGTGAACTGGTCATGAGTATCCTTAGACCGAGACGTTCGGGGGGGGGGGTCTACTGATTTCTAGGAGTTCTAGAAAAGCCAATGAAACGGCAGGGTCTGATTAGAATACTGGTCTTACCTCAAGGTCGAAGTATTGACCAGTCTTGGCATTATAGTGAGACTTTCGGGCATTTGTTGCAAGTGCTCTTGGAACAAAACTTCTTTTGAGGACTGACACTAATCATTTGATTTGAGGTAATGTAAATGTGAGGTTGTTCTCGTGGTGGCAGTGTTCCTCAAACAAAAGATAAAATAGCGTAGGATTATTCGAACTATGAGCTAGACCAAGTTCTTAGCTTCTGAGAAATGTTTTTCTAGTCACAACTTTTTTTTTTTTAAACTGGTTCAATAATTCGAAATATTTTTGAGTGGTTAAATCGACGGTTGGGATTATCTATAAAATATCTTACAAAGACCACTTGTTCTATCTTGTGTCCCTTGACACGTTTCTATTATTATTACTAATTCCAAGATTTAAATTTTAGACTTTTGTTTAAGTAGAAGGTCCACTGCATCTTCCTATAGCAGATACATTATGGGCTAAACTAATAGAGTTTCTTTCAACAGTTATTTCTCGCTCGTATCAGTGTAACTAAGTGGAACGTTGTATGGAAGTAAAACGCTGATTTTACTGGGGAAAGTGTAAATGTATTCAAATTGTATCACTGCTTTGTGCTTCCCAGGCGTTTGAGTCACAGATTGCTTTGCTCAGCTGAAAGTAAAAGCCTTTATGGGATTAATTAATTATGCATCGGGTTCAAATTGTCCCTGCACTCCGCCTCCTTCTAGGACTCATGGGCAGTTGTCCGTGTTCTGCATCAACACGGTCTTGGTAATTGTATTCCACTACAGTGATTGTGAAGGGAATGCCAGTTTTATATGCAAAATAGCCATTCACTGGATATATTCAAGTGAGTGTAAAATTGAATAAACTAAAGGGCTTTGAAAGAGAAAAAACGTTTATATGTATTAACTGGATTTTCTATATAGAGGGGATTAGCGAAAGTCCGGATATGACTTTATAACACGTATAAAATGACTTAAATTGATAAAAAATTAAAGTTAAAGATAAAGAAACAACGTATTTCATCCAATTGTTACAAGTTACATTTTTTTAATTCATTGTATACTACCTGTAACGTAATTTTTATTTAGTTTTATTATAATAGAACTATGGCGAGCCTTATGTAGAAGCGTGCTTTCTGAGGTCGATTAAGATGTAAGGTTTGTTCCAGT
>JBAIZL010000003.1:14261372-14286372 GCA_036971475.1 Prosapia bicincta | reverse complement strand
TGTAAGTTTTGGGTATGTTTTCATTTGTTTTAGCATAGCCTCACAAGCTAAGCTCAAAGAATAGCTTTAATAACAATAATAATATTATTATACTCGTAATTATTAACAGTAGTGGAACAAACCCAATAAAATGAGCTATAGATTTGGCATATTTAATCTCTTGAACTAGACGCTGAGGTGCAAGGAAAACTCAGCGCTTTGTCAACCACACTATTAAATACATCTATTTTACGGGGTTGACTATTACTATTTAAACGAATCTATTAACTTCTTAGACGTTCTGTATGTGTCAAACTCAAATTCAGAATTGTTCCTGACACACAAATAATATAAAAAGCTCAACTATGATTGGGTTTAGTACCAACTATAATAGATACTCATTTTATGAGTAAATTTAATAAATTGACTGTACTGTTAATAATAATTTAGAAATTCTTGATGGTAGATTTACTTACATCAAGCACCGCAAAAGTGTCCTCAACATACCGTAGCCAGGCTCTAGGAAGATAACTTAAACCTTTTTCTAATTAATTTTCAAATCCAATCGTGAAGCTTTGAGCCATAAACTGTGATAGATAGTTTCCCATAGCTCCAATGTCTATAGAACTAATTAAAAACATTTTTGCAGCATAAAAACCTAGGCTAGTTTTAAAAATTAATTCTATATCTGTGGTTTTAAACGTGCATTTAACACTTTTAATGTAGGAAACACTAGGAAACCATGCTTTTACATGATATGAGACCAAAATGTCGCCACCTTCAAGTTCTATCAATTTTTAACTTAATGAAAACTACGAGTATATGTAGCTTAATTTTAGTTTGATAATTTTCATTGCTAACGTAAGAAGAATTGATTCAAGAAGAAATAGGTCTTATAGACTAAACTTATTTGTGAATTTGATTGAGGCAGTACTGAATTACAAACGTTAAATCTAAAATAGCCATCTTAAGAAATAAGTAGTTTACAACTTCTTCATATAATTAAAAAAACTCTTGTGAAAGATCTTGCTCACAAATGCTGACCATTATTGATGTATTATTATTACAATTTTTCTAAAATTGGTTTAAAGTAATCATATAAGAATACAAACTTATGTTTCTATCTCGAATAAAATCTTACTGAATTTAAACACGTTTTTATATTTGCTTCGCTGACACTAATACGTCACGTTGAGGACTAGAGGCAAGCCGGATTAGAAAACATTCCGGATCACAGGATATATGCTGGGAAACGTGTGGAGTTTAAATGGAACAAAAAATTGCAGTTTATTATGATTGTTATTCTTCAAACAAGTTACATAAAAATTTTACGATATTCATAATCTAGTAGGATCGACGAGGTAATGTGTAGCAATACGCATAAATTTAGATACACGTAGTATTCCTAAACTTAGTACGTATTTAATAAGAGGCAACTATGTGAGAATAGAGCGTAGGAGGAAAATACTGAATAATTTTAAAGCCGAGATAAAAGTGTGGAACTGAAGACGGAATTTAATACTTTAAAAGAAACAACAGGCAAACAAGATAAAATTAGATAAGAAAATGAAAAACGGATATAAACAGGCAAGATATGTATCGCTTTATTAAATTGACAATTAGAACTGTAAAACAACGACAATAATGTAATATAACGAAACAATAAAAATTATAATCATATACAGTCGTGAATCCAACTAATTCAAGGATCAACAAGAAACGTACTAGAAACTAAAAATTGGAATTCCTGAAATAAAGAAGTGTTAAGCTACAAATAGGTGTATGGAAATCGTGTAAGAGAAGCATAGAATAATGAAAAAAGTAAACGACACAAACAGTGAGAAATCCTGAAGTTTAAATTCAAAAATTTTATAAAAATTGTGTTTCGATTTTAGTTTTCGTGGTTGAGATGTTCAGTTTAAACAGTATAAGCTTATACTGTAGTTCGTTTCTTCGATGTTAATTAATTTCCATTTTATAAATTGTGAGAATTTATATAGTTTATTTCTCGAGCGTAATATGCATATTTTAAAAGTAAAATTGCATGTAATGAAACATTACTGATTTATCAAAATGTTGTTATAAAACATTAACATACCCTCCTGATGTTTCTATTTTTGTATTTCAAGATAAATGCAACTGTAATTTTATTACATAATAATTGGAGCATAATACAAGAATTTTTCTATTGTATTCGATCGCATCTCTGTAGTGTAAGCACTTCCCTACTTAGCCTTATTTAATTTTGTCAGCTCTTTAGCGGTAATACACAAAGAAAAACATTTAGAAGTATTTCTGGAGTACTTTGAGCCGTGCAAACTAGCACTGCATAGAGAGAGAGAGAGAGAGAGAGAGAGAGAGAGAGAGAGTGCGAGAGAGAGAGAGAGAGAGAGAGAGAGAGAGAGATTGGATCTGGGATTTCAGTAATGTCGTATTTAACTGTCTTGTTTTGAGCAGTTCTAAAATATTTAGAAGCAAACAAGCAAGGAATTGAAACAAAATTTTATATTACTAAGTACAAAATCATACAAACAAAATTACAACATTATATACAGAATAATTAAGTACTTTTGCAATTTAAACAAAAAGGTAAACTAGAATGACGCCAAACATACGTCAAATATGGAATATATATTTACAATTACCGAAAAAGACTAAGATTTAACATTATTCACATTAGTAATAACTATGTATGCAGAGAAAACTTTTAATTAATTACAAATAAAAGGCCTAGACTACTATAAAAAGGAAAGTAACTTCCTCACGGCTTTCTCTTCTACTCTCACAACCGCACTCCACATCCACTGGAACCCTCACAATGTGGGTGCGGCTAGCACATTGTCCGGCCTCTGTTTCTTGGCAGGGTTTATAAACCACCGCTGGCTGACACTCCGTTACCCCATGGGGGTATCGCTGTATCAGTTGACGAAGGTTTTAAAGAAGAGAATTCTTTAGTCTCAATATTTGTTTGTAGATTTTGAAAAGAATCTAAAGATAGCTTTTAAGATGTTGTTTCTTACGATACGTTTACCTGAATACCTAAGTAAATACCATTTCTACATATAGGACTACTTGAATTTATTGTCCATTGAGTAAACTACTCTTTAAATATTCATTGTATTTCAATTAAAAAGAAATTTAATTCACTTATTTTATCATCTTGTGTGGAAATTAGGTAATGAGTGGTGTATAATGGCATTTAATTTTTTTAAAATTTTTTTGGAGGCGGAATTATACAAGGGTTTTAGTAGTCATTGCCCGTTTACAGTCGGAATTCCGCCATGGTGGCAGATCTTAGGTGAGTTTCAGAGATGGTTTCCAAAATCACTGAATGAGATGCAGTGAACAATCTAAAATTATTTGTCGGCTGCATTTTGGTAATATGGAATATAAGTCGTGGATTGTATTGTCGATGATGATTGCTGAAGGTTTAAGTTTATTGTTACTTAAATTAACAACTTGCCGAACTCATATTTGAAAAAAAATATTTTATAAAATTTACTGGCACAAAATGTTTTTGGTCTCACAACGGGGCTGCTTGGAAGCGTTGTTTGGGAGGATTTCTATAATGTAGTCAAAAGTGTGTATTTTGATAGTTCGTTTAATATGTGTTTGTTTTGTGAAATATGTTTCTTATTTTGTTGATGTGTAGAATTTCTAAGTTATGATACTTTACTTACAGCAAGAACGTTGAAATAATACAAAAATATATAAAGATGTCATTCTAGTAATAATTCTAAACGTTTTATAAACAGTGCTTTTAATTTTGTAAACTTTGAATTAAAATGGAACTTCAAGTGAAATGACGCCAAATTCCATCTTTACCTTACAGTGGAGATGAAATTCATTAAACGTAGAATAAAATTCCATTTCTACAAAAGATATGTCTTCAGGATTATATGTAGGTCTATTACAAATTGCGAATATGTGGTTTTTCCTTATTTTATCCATTGACCTTAAAACCACTCGATAAACCTATACAACACTTACACGTACATTAACCAATACGTGTTAATGCCTACCTTCAACCGCAAATTAATTTTCTTAATTAATAGTGTTAAAAGTCTTACATTTATGTAGGAATCACTAGGAAACCATGATTTTACATAATATGAGACCCAAATGTCGCCACCCTCAAGTTCTAGCAATTTTTAACCTATCTAATAATCTAAACTGTACTTGATGAAAACTATATTCAGCTTAATTTTAGTTTGCCAATTTTCATTGCTAACATAAGAAGAATTAAATCCCGAAGAAATAGGTCTTATAGACTAAACTTATTTGTGAATTTGATTGAGGCAGTACTGAATTACACACGTTAAATCTCAAACAGCCATCTTAAGAAATAAGTAGTTTCCAACGTTTTCATATAATTAAAAAAAAAACTCTTGTGAAAGATCTTGCATAAACTAGCTCACAAATGCTGACCATTATTGATGTATTATTATTACAATTTTTCTAAAATTGGTTTAAAGTAATCATATAAAAATACAAACTTATGTTTCTATCTCGAATAAAATCTTACTGAATTTAAAAACTTTTTTATATGTGCTTCACTGACACTAATACGTCACGTTGAGGACTAGAGGCAAGCCGGATTAGAAAACATTCCGGATCACAGGATTTATGCTGGGATACGTGTGGAGTTTAAATGGAACAAAAAATTGCAGTTTATTATTCTTCAAACAAGTTACATAAAAATGAAGAATTTTCTATTACACATTTTTAAAACATAATATTGCTATACAAATGAGCATATTTTAGCCTTACAAAAAATATCATAATTTTCTACAAGAAATACATTTCTGCAAATGATTTGTTTAATTCCTACTATTAGTTCACACTTTCCTTATATATATAAGTCTTGTAAACAAGACAATGGGCAGTTCATTCAATAAATAGCCGCCTAGTGGTATTTCTGCCTAGGCGAAACCTCAGATAAATAAATTGATGAATTTTTTGAATAAATGTTTTCATAAATTGATGAAACTATTTTTTAAGAAACTATCGAAACAACCACTAACAATTAAAAATCATATAAAGAAGTTAATAGTTGTATTTATAAATTTTAAAAAAATTAACACGATAATAACACATCTATTTACCAATATTATAATATTAGGCAAATGACTATATAATATTCTAGACTTAAGTCCTGGTTGTTACACCTCAGAGGTCGGTTACAATAAATTAGGTTAAAATGATCCTATTTGCAAGGAAATTAAGTTCAAATAAATTATGTATAAGTATTAATTTTTACACTATATTATTTATGAAATAAATATTATGAAAATAATATATATAATACTCATACTTATACTATTGGTGAAAAGATTTGAAATATATATATATATATATATATAATAAAACTACTATTTTTTTTGAAATATTTTTATTCATTAACTGAATTCTAAAAACCTGTATCACCATAACTAATATATATATATATATATATATATATATATATATATATATATATATATATGTATAGGCTATATATATATTGCTAGTGATGTCTAGAATAATTTCCTATGTTAAACGAGAGACTATTTTGATTTTAAAATCTCGCCATTTAAAATTATTACGAATTTGTGAGTTTACATGTGTTACATTTTATTTATAAACTAATTGCCGCGGGTGTAAATAATATTTGATGAAAACAAAATTAAATGAAAACCATGTATTTTCACAATTTTACTAATGTAAACAAATAATTTAATGACCCCTCGGCGTTCATGTTCCAGCCTGCAGTACAATCGTTTTTGTTTGATTAAAAGAATTCGTGTATATAATGCGAACGGTGTTTCGGAACACATGTAAATATTACAGGTATATAAAATTTGACGCTATTTTAGAGCCTCTGTTCCTGCATAATACGATACAATCTATGCAATAGAACTAGAAACGACCGTTATTGAACGAACGTTCACTTACAGACCGACGGAACGTGAATCCTTATCTCTTTATCTGTGAACTTTTAGAATGAGGGAGAGTGGGATTTTGCCCTCAGTTTAGGAACCTAATTTTCGAATTGCAGCCTTTGAGAATTCTTAGATTAGATTAGTTCTGTCAATACTGTGAACGACAGTACGTTAGATACGTAAAATCTGTCTCAAATTTCATTTAAATTAAAGTTGTTCCATAGTTTTTATTCATTGTTTTGGAATAGGGATTTGTTTGTAATTTAGTCTTTCCTTATTCAATTCGAACAAGAATAGTTGTTACTTATCAATGCTTCTACATGTAAGCGTTTTCGTACAAATTAATCAATTTATATAATGACTACTTTATTTTGCAATTACATTTTTCACCACAAAATGCCATATTAAAACTGCATTAATATAACTTATCCGTTGGTAGTTTTATATCTAAACAATATTTAGCTTTAGTGTAACAAACAACAGCTTCAGTATTTTGTGCGTTTCCACATAACCTGAATATCTTATGATATTACTAAATTATTGGAATGAAATATATTTCCACTAGAGGAATTCTTATTTTCCACATTATAAATTTAAAAATTATTACTTTAACTTAGAAAAATTAACAGAATATAAATTTAGTTTTCTTTATTCCTGTTTCACTTAATGTTTAGTTTAATTAAATCTAAGTTTTATTACTTAATTATCAATTAATGTTTTTTTAAATTTTAATTGGTTTTAATTGAACCTAATATTTTTGAAATTATTTCAACGTAACTAAATACATTTAACAAGTTTAAACAGCCTGTCAGTTCCATCCATTTGTCGTATAGGAGGAAAATACTGAATAATTTTAAAGCCGAGATAAAAGTGTGGAACAGAAGACGGAATTTAATACTTTAAAAGAAACAACAGGCAAACAAGATAAAATTAGATAAGAAAATGTAAAACGGATATAAACAGGCAAGATATGTATCGCTTTATTAAATTGACAAATAGAACTGTAAAACAACGACAATAATCTAATATAACGAAACGATAAAAATTATAATAATTTGGAATTCCTGAAATAAAGAAATGTTAAGCTACAAATAGGTGTATGGAAATCGTGTAAGAGAAGCATAGAATAATGAAACAGGTAAACGACACACAAACCATGAGAAATCCTGAAGTTGAAATGCCAAAATTTTATAAACGAAGAAGTAAACTTGAAAGAAACTTAAACTAAGATTCATGAAAAAATGAAGGAAATATGTTTGTTAAGTCCCATCTTGAGTATTTGAGTGTCGAATGCATAAAATTATTTTTAGAGGTACGTTTATCCTTTTAGCCAAGTAATTTATAGTGTTTATGTTTAAAATATTGTGATTGGATTTTAGTTTTCGTGGTTGAGTTGTTCAGTTTAAGCAGTAAAAGCTTATATAGTAATTTGTTTCGGCGATTTTAATTAATTTCCATTTTATAATTTGTGAGAATTTGTGTAGTTTATTTCTCGAGCATGATATGAAGTTTTAAAAAATAAAATTAACTAAACAATGCCATTTTATCATAATGTTGTTATTCAACATTAACATACCCTACTGATTTTTCTTTTTTTTTAATTTCAAGATAAATGCACCTGTAGTTTTATTACATAATAATTGCAATATAATGTAATAATTTTTCTATTGGATTAGATTGTTTCTCTGGAGAGTAAGCAATTGCCTACTTTGCTACATTTGATTTTATCAGCTGTTTGCCGGTAATACAAAAAGAAAAACAGTTACAAATTGGTGTACTTTGAGCCGTGCAATCTAGCATTACATATTTCTGAGAGAAGGAGACTACTGTAAGATTGCGTTATTTAAGTTATACCCTGAGTATAAATAGATGAGCGAGATTAGTTTAACTTGATTGAAGGAATTTAA
This sequence comes from Prosapia bicincta, assembly GCA_036971475.1. NCBI lineage: Eukaryota > Metazoa > Arthropoda > Insecta > Hemiptera > Cercopidae > Prosapia > Prosapia bicincta. Next base: position 14,278,565 of record JBAIZL010000003.1, on the reverse strand, counting down.
CTGTTTTGAATTTAGGCTTCTGTATGAATTATAAAGCTATTCAATTTCTATGTGATCCATGTATTACCTACACAAAGTTTTTAAATACTAGAAACTCTTATAATTTTATTGTAAATCTAACAAAACAAAATCAGTCAGAATGTGTTGAAACTCCCGCGTGTAAACTTGTGCATGTTCAGAGGTGCACTTGTGCTGGTGATATTGGAATAATTAGACCTGGAATTCACAGGAAAAGCATCTCCAAATAGTATTTTATATGCAGCCTTACAAATATCTAATGCAGGATTTCAGAGTGACACTACATAAAAATAATTACCGCATGGCTCATGCTTCTGTCGAAAAGATTTTAACAATATTGAATGAATCCAACAATTGTATATACGAATTGAATTACGGCCAGAGACTTCGAACAAGCAGTCACGTTTTAACGAGTTTCATTTGTAGATATTAAAATTAAACTAGGTATTTTAAAATATAACTATTCGGAGAACAATTAATTCATTTTTAAAACAAGATTTTCAAGAGAAATGAGTTTTTCATTTATTGTTATATTTAACATAAAATGAAACAAACGGAAACCGAATAATACACAGAAATAGGTGAAAAATGTAATAAAAGTGATTTCTGAAGAAGTAAGTTTTTTCAATTTCGTTGGAATTTCTTTTAACGAAGTAAATAATAAGAAACGAAATTTTAAAGGCGTTGAACGTTGCGTTAGTTGAAAGCCTTAGTTGAAAGTTTGCTTGATGATTGGAAGGAAACCCTGTATAAACTACAAAACTGTCGCCGTCTTCGGAAATTCAACATAACTCTGGAAAATTTCAATTTATATATTGTCATCAATTCAATCTGTTTTAAAGCTATTAATTTTCTTTAGAAGTTAGGATATCGAGAACGAAAGAAGGCAAAAGAAACATTCCCCTAACTACGCCTCTGATGAAGGGTTTGTAAATGGTCAAATTGTGACAAAAATAGAAGAAACCCGGTTGAAATATTGTCGTTTTGTGATTTTATTATAGATCTGATAATTCTTAATAGTTTTACAAAAGACAGTAGAAACTAATTATGATATTAGAATAATAGTCTTTTCTTACAGAATTTATATTTAGGAAAGAAGTAGTACATGCACAGTAAGTCTACTCGACAAAATTAAAAACTTTTCTACATATCTCGAAAGTTAATACAATTACCGCTCAGGTTTTATGAGATTTTAAATAGTTATAAAACTGAGTTTAATATAAAGTGTAATATAATTTTAATGACAACTCGGTGTTTCTGGCAATGCAACGATATCGCTTCTCTCCGCCTAGTTTCATTACTCTAGGCAACACTTCATAGTTTCCTGGCATTTTTGAACAACAACTGACGAGCCGGAGATTAGTGCGAATATAACGAACTAAATAGGATCTACTCTTTGAGTAATTATTGTTTATCATTATGAGGGAACTATTAGTGTTATCTACGTAGAATGTTAGCCTACAGGCATCCTTTTACAGCTACATACTTCGATGACCAAGAACCGTCAGTAGCTTGGTCGATGCATTATTATTCCAGAATACCTTCATTAGGGTTGGGCTACTAACCACATGTAAAACAAAACTCATTTTCTCAACTTATAACAACTCTCAAGTGTCAGAGTGCCATTAAGTTTTTCCAAATAATTCCTTGGAGTATAAAGTAACTTCCAGTATTCCAAAATTTTCAAAAACTTAGGACCTGATACTAATTTGGCCCTTAGCTAACCCCCTCCCCCAAAGAAATTTCTGGCTGCACTACAGATCATAATACAATAGTTTCCTGACTATTAGTCTATTAGACTTTCCACCATTTGTTTTTAATATTTTCCTTCTTTCAGGGCAATAAAGGTGTTTGCTTGTTTCTGTACTTATTTTTGTCTAAAAATTCTTGACAAAAATAAAGGAAGCAATAGGAAACATTGTAATGTGCAGTTTAAAATAAAAACAATAAATTAATCATTGAAGAAAATAAAAAATAAATGCATAACACGAAATACCTAATAAAAATATAAAGACGAAAAAATTAGCACCAAAGAGGTAAAAGAGAAATGACGTAAATTAATGTCACTGAATAAAATCATAATAAAAAATAAAATACAAAATATATATAATATACACAGAGAAATAATTGATTCAAGTCATTAAATCCCACAAATAAATACCAAAACTAATTCATACAAAATATTGAGCTATAAAAATATTTTCCAATATATGGTAGTTTACCCAAAAGCCCTAAAATAAATGTTCTCATAAGGTACCTACGTAAAGGAAATAAAATAATAATATGATTGTTAATTAAAAAAAAACTATTTAAATTAACAACTCCATTATAAGAAAAAATATATTTCACTAGATCAAATTATAATACAATTAACACAACTAACATAAATTAGATAAATTCAGTTGTTTACGTTAAAGAAATATTTGTAAATCGAATGCAAGAACAAAGAGAATCTATCGATCTCTATAAAAGTTAATGCCTAAGTGACTGACCAACTCACCCTCGAAACTGTTAGATACTGTAAACAAGTAGAAGGTTGTTATTCTAAATACACGTCTATACGAAAGCCCAGAGAAGGAAATATTAGGGAACTTTAGTTGTAACGAATAGGATAGCAAGAGTTTTTGAAATTTGAACTTTAATGAAAAAACAATAGTTTTTTAATTTGCCCTCATTGATACTTTATATTTTGCAGGCAAAGCTGGGTCTGAGATTGCTAGTTACGTTATGAAAATTAAATCCCTAAATGAAGTCCCGCTCATGCAGTTATTTTTCCTTGTAAAACAATAATTAAATTTTTGCCTAATCGATAACTTGTAATAGCTTTAGACGCGAGAATTTAGATTTACTGCTAGAGCTGCGGGGGTAATCGCTCAGGGTAGTAGGAATATCGAATATACTTTGAAACTAATCACCTTTATCTCGTGTGTTAATTCAATATAAAACTTACTTTATTCTAATTACATCCGGCCACATCAATTATAGCCAGCTTTTATAGGAAAAGTGTCACACACACTACGACCATAGAGAAATCTTGAGTAGGTAGAAAATTATTATTGAAGTCGTTAAGGGAAAATACATAGAATCCTAAGATTGAAAACATTGAAATTAATAATATACAAATCTTTATTTATATTAGGAATATTTGTATATATTTGAGTACATTTTTCTGTAAATAAGTACGATTTAAGTTTTAAGATGGAGTCATTCTGAAACGCGTCAACAGAGGAAATTATTGTAAAGTTAGAAAAGGAAGAAAATGTACTGAAATAAATTGAAAACACACATTATTTACAATGTAATATTTAACAATACTAATCAAAGCATTCAACAACGATTCTTATTCATGCGAATTTTAAAGTAAATTAATTAAAACTTATAAATGAAACAAATTACAACAAGAACTTGGTCTCTCGCTATCGAAGGTTCTAGGTACACTATGCCTATGGACGATTTTCAGGTAATTAATGCAATACAAATACGGAAAAACAAATCAAGTAACTTAATATTAACACCTTCATAAAACAAATTATACTCTCTTCATTGCAGTCTGTTTAATGATTTAAATTTAAATAAAAAATGTAATTGTAAAATTATTATTTAATTAGAAGTGGTAATAGTTCAGTGCTTTAATGAATCATACAAATAGATTTATGAAAACTTAAAGACGGCCTTCTTTATGGTTTAAGTTGTGTTAGGTTAGGTTTATAGATGGTTTATATTAGGTTAGGTAACAACCAGCCACCTAGCGTAGAAATGAAATAATTTACGCGGTTAAGTTTCTATATTTCACCTTCGTATCTACAATTTGGTAAATATAAAAATCTAAAATATATTGAATAACAGTAGAATGAAACAACGAATAAGTAAATAAGTCAAATGGCAAAACAGTCAACGAAACGTTTAGGCTTTGTAGTCATAATACTATTTTACAAAATTAAAAATGCATGTTCTCTAAATTCTAAATAAACATGAAATAAAAGTTACAGAAGGAGTTACAGTAATAGAAGCACTAGGAATAAAATATTACAGAAAACGTCAAGTGAGAAAAACAAAAGTAGAATCATATCAAGTAACAACAGACTACTATTAGTGCAAATATTCAACACATTTGACAATCTGTGACAACATGTTACCCATTTGCATTGATAAATATTTGCCCAAAGCTTTGGTTTAGTTATAAAACAGTTGTGTGTTAATCAAATCGAACGCTCGGTCTATTACCTTTAGCTAACAGATGTCACAGTGTGTGTGGTTTTGTATTTAATTCGGTTGTAATGAAAATGGAGTTGTACGATTTAATTGGATTTTAAACCTTAGACTTGAATCTGTTCATCAATTTATATTTGATGTCTGTACTATTTTTTACAGTAATAACCTTACCAGTATTATTTTAATTACATTTTTAATCTTTATGTAGTATGTTTGAAATTACATTTCTCTATTACATTTATAGATATTTAAATAATTTTTGAAATGTTATTAAATTTAAGTAATACATATAACATAAATCACTAACCAGTTGGTATAGGCCAAGAATATCGGACAGATGCACCAAGTGACACTTGCGCCTTTGGTGAAATATTGTTGCGCCCAAGTCATCCAAATATACCTACATTTGGGAGACTCGCATTACTTCCTGTATTAAGTACGTAATAGCCTCCAACATTTTCATCATACTTTACCAAAGCTTTGGAACACCTGAATGATAGAAAACCAGTTTCTCCATCAACTTGGAAAACTAGTTTTGTATCATTTAGGTGTGTTTAAAATCAGCTAAAAGAGTCATTTATATACATATTTTTTTAAAATCGTAGTATACCATTTTAATTCTTTTGTTGTATATTACCTATTACTTTTTTTGTTTTAAGTGTAAATGAAATTAGTACTGTTTACAAATATTGTCATAATGATTAGCATACTTCAGTTTGAAACTAGTCTAATTTTTGTAAGCAGTTCAGAGTGCAGACACGTCCTAATGTGACCAGTTTCTTCGTACTTCTTCATCGATTTCATAATTTTCTCGGCCAGTCTCATATATGTACATTTTCTCAGGTTTAATTGTACTAAGCAATATTGAAAAAAGCTTCATATGTATGAAGAAAAATAAAATAAAAATTCTTGTTTATGAAAATGTCGTTTAATTGTATATATATATATATATATATATATATATATATATATATATATATATATATATATATATATAAAGAACAAAAGTCAAAATACAAATACAAGAATTATATTTGAATTTACAATTCAAAGCTTTTCGTTGGCTAACAGTACCAACATCATCAGGAATATTAAACAATTAAAATTAACATATTTGCAAATTAGATCAAATAAATAGTTATGCCAAATCAATTACAATGTTGTTAAATTTTTATTTTGCTGCCCTAACATTACAAACACTGAATATATTATCGAATTTAGATTTTACTTGTATTTGTTCATTTATCAACTCATTATTAGTATTATATTTATGTATTTCTAAAGCTACATAAATATTCATTCTCAGGCTTTTGTTAATTTCTTTTATAAGTATCATATTATCTATATTACGAAATAAGTGATTATTATTAATACAATGACTAGCAAAATTTGATTTATAAATTTCTGGCTTTTTATATGCATTAAAATGTTCTTTATATCTATCTTTAAGTTTTTTCTTAGTTTGTAATATATAAACTTTATTACAATAATCACATTCTAATTTATATACACCGTTTTTTTTCATGCATATTAATAATATTATTATTATTCATTATATTTATTAATTTATTATTAGTATTATAAGCGAATTTTATGTTGCTACCTTTAAACAATTTTGTGATATTTTTTACTTCATTACCAAAAAATGTAAATGAAGTCCATATGACATTTTCATCATTATTTTTGTAAATTAGATTATTATTTTGTTTCTTTAAAATATTATAATTAAGTTTATCAACAGTTTTCTTTTTATAACCATTCTCAATTGCAATTTGATAGATAATGTTTTTCTCTCTTATCTTATTTTCATTATTCATAGGTATTTTATGTAATCTATATAATAAATTGTATAATGCAGCCATTTTTTGATTATACGGATGGTTAGAATTATTAGGTATAATTTGGTTAGTTTGTGTCGGTTTACGATATATGTTAAATTCAAATTCATTAATATGTCTTATAATTGTTATATCTAGAAAGTTGATCTTATTATTTTCCTCCATTTCATAAGTAAAATTATTATTTGTATTTATCTCATTTATTTTATCTAAAATAGTTATTAAGTTTATACCGTTATTATTAGATACATACAATCCATCATCTACATATCTAAACCAATAAGCGTTTTTATCAAATGTCTATATAATTTTATTTATTTTATCACCTATATATTGTAAAAATATTTCAGATATTATATTCGATAAGGGAGAACCAATGCCAAGACCATCTTCCTGTTTGTAAATTTTATTATTATATGTAAAATAATTTTGATTTAATATTATTTTTAATGTATTTATAATTTCTAATATTAATTTTCTATCTTTTTCATTTTGCTCTAATCTAGATTTTATAATATTGAGAGTTTTTTTTATAGGAATATTTGTGTACATATTTTTTATATCTAATGATATTAATTTGGTTTTATTATCAATATTAATTATTTTTAATTTATCAATAAGGTTAATAGAATTACTTATGGTATGATTATTATTTAGTTTCATTTTATCTTTAAGAATAGATAATATGATTTTAGATATTTTATAAGAAGGGGCATTCATAAAATTTACTAATGGTCTAATTGGTTTCTCAATTTTGTGTAATTTGATAAGTCCATTCATTATTGGTATTTTTGGATTATCGTTCATATAATTACTAATATTATATTTATTAAATAATTTATAAGAAGATTTTATTAAATTTTTTATTTCATTTTGATATTTCTTTGTAGGATCCTTATACAATTCACTAAATTGATTTTCATTTATGTATTTTTCTGTTTTATTTATGTGTTTGTCCTTATCAATAATTACAACAGCGTTACTTTTATCAGCTTTTACTGTAATTAGATTGTTATTTTGTAGTTTATTTTTTAAATCTTTAACTCCTAAATATGTTTGTCTATGGGTTTTATTAATTTTATTAGTTTTAATTAATTTTTTTATTTCATGAGCTGCTTCGATTCTGATACTATCTTGTATATTTTCATTTAATTTACTAATGGCTATTTCTGTATCTATTATTATATTATCAATATCTTTATTTATGTTTCTTTTTATATTGATTTTATTATTTTCAAGTAGTTTTATTTCGCAATTATTAAATTTAGTATTAGATAAATTAACAACATTAGGGTGAAAGTTATGATATTTAACTTCAGGTATTATTTTCATTTGTTTTTCAAGTTTTAAATTATTTAGTTTTTTTGATATATTATTTATTTCTATATTTCTAATTTTATTTATCAAGACTTTTATTTGTATTTTGACTTTTGTTCTTTATTAATACACAAGAAAACATATTGCGATATTTACATATATATATATATATATATATATATATATATATATATATATATATATATATATATATATATATATATATAGATACGAGATATGATATTATGAAACAATAATCAATGATCGAAAATAAATAATGAATGCATAATAAAAGCCGGCAAAGGGAACATAATAAATGTCATGTCAGTTTAGTGTTATAATTCAGTCTTTGGGAACTTATTTTTTCCAAAGTTAAACTAATTCTGTAAACAAGTGTAAGGGTAAGTTTAACATCTGAAGGAGGCAAAGTACTCATAAAGGAAGGTGTAATGATTAAGTAACCAGAAAAGGTTAAACACTAGAAACCCTTGGCAAACAAATTCACTCGTTCAAATATTTAAAAATGTAAACTGTGATTTGCTGAAATGGGGGATTAATTTTCTGTTATTCAAAAGGGAAGACATAGAAGAAAAACGGGAACTGGTAGAAGCGTTCCCCATATTCGTTACTTACTAAACCGAGATTGTAGGGAAAGATATCCAAATATAAATCCAAAAAATAAATTTTCAAGAGCATATTGCACTCCATTTTTTAGCACGTTTGCAATAATTTATCTACAATTTGGGAGTAATTTGGAGCTTTTTTATTCCCTAAGACGTATTTTACAACATTTGTAAATGTGTACCATGCAGATTTCTCTACTTTTCACAGTAATTTATGAAACTTATCCTCCATTAAAGTTCATATCCAGGTCCCACTAAAATGCTTCATTTTATTTTTGCATCGCTACAACTAGGGGATTTTTCTTTAACATAACGGAAGACAACGCCATCCTTATCCGTTTCCTTAACAAAGTTTTTGAATACTCCTAAATTGATACAAAGTGGAGGCAAGAAATCATTTAATTGTTAACCAGTGGAACGCTCTATACGTTTTCCTGTCCAGCTACAAGTGACCCCCGCTTTGGTCATTCCTTCCTGGAATAACGATTTGCCTAGGCCCTGCTATCTATTTTCATAATAAACTACAAAATTTAGTGTCACCCAGTTGCAAACTCATTAATAGCTCGACAACTTTTAAATCACATCATATTTTCCAAAGGCACCGTTTATATTAAATTTTGTCTAAAAGAATTTGATATTGGTATAAGTTTATTTCATATCTGTTCCAAGCCAACGCCACAGAAGGAAATTTGTTACCATTATACAACAGAACAGCTTCAAGCAAGTTTAACAGCTATTTACTTCCCGTTGATATGCATACCTATCTTATTTACGATAAACACTTCTCATGGAAAAGTTATATAATATAAAAATATTATAACATACAGAGTGATAACAGTTGTATGCAGAGAGGTAGCATTGTATTATACATTCCTTCACAAAAAAACTGTAGGTGATAAAGCATTCTGATTGCATCTTTAAATTCAGCGTGAAAGGATATATAATGGTAACAATGTTTTGTTACATGTGTCAAAAAATTGTTTCCCAGTGATTATTATGAACGGCGCACAAATGAGTGTGGCTGTAGATGTTATAAGGTCTTTAAAATTAATATAAAATACTTACTTTACTTTAGCCAATGCCCGCACTTGGCTGTTAAACCATTCGGCGTCCAGCCTCCCAGTAACGACCGATTCTGGACAGCTGGTCGTCCAGCTCAGGACAGGTTGAAAGGGGGTCCACATTTATAACACTATCGAGACAGAGCGGGCACTTATTGAATTCTGCTAGGCAGAGTGGTAGAGGTGAGCCTGGAGATAGTCGTGTCCTGTTAGGAGTCGAAAATCAGCCACGGCCGTTGACCTTCCGCTTTTGGGCACCAGAGGGCTGACTTGGGATCCACTAAAAGCTAATTGTCCATTCATTTTGCAAAAGATGTGAGATTGCTTCTAGGCAGTGGAATATGTTAGAACCATCCTTTAAAGAGTTGTCGGCTATTGCAATTATAGCGGCCTGGATGTCTATAAAGAAAACAGCTTGAGTGAATTTCACGAGTTAGTCAACAATAGAGTGGTTTTGGCAAAACCTGATTGGGCTTTGCTTATTGCTCCTTTCTCTTCTAAGACGTTTCTCAATCTTTGCACATCTTTTCAGCGACTTTTGAGCAGACACTGGTCACCGATATCGGCCGTAGGCTCTCGAACTTGTTACGAAGTTTGCCTTTTTTGCGAATTGAGATAACTTCAGATCATTTACATTGGTGGGGGACACACTTAATCCATGTCAAGTTTATGAGCTAGAGGAAGCACTGCTTTGCTGTTTCACCAAGGTGCTTTATACATTCAAGAAAGATTCTATCCGGTCCCGCTGCTTTCCCGTTTTTTAGTGTACGAGTGACTGATTCCAGTTAATGTGTTAGGAAAGGGTTGACCATTTCAGGTGTTGGACCAGCTTTGAGAAGGCTCACTGATTGTTGTTTGATGTATTTACGGTCATTGGCTCGTATGTCAATGGTGCTGACAGCAGCATAGTCTTTGTAGAACGCTTGCACGTCGTTCTTTGGGCTGGTAAGCGTCTTTCCATTGAAAGTGATTTGTTCCCATGTGAAGTTACGTTTGTCGTTATTGAAGCTTGAAATGAAATTTTGAGCTTTCAAGCCGACCTTTCTAAAATCTAGTTTGGCAGCAAAGTTTCGGTTCTTTTCTATTGGACGATTTTCCTCCTGAATTGGGCTTGTCTTTTTTTGAGTTTGATACAGTCTTCGAGGTTGTTGACTTTATCCTGGCTTTATTACTTTCTCTTTGTAGGTTTTTCAGATTTTCATTCCAAAAAGGCTTATTTATTGACGTACTCTCTGGGTATGCATTTTTATTTTTGGGCGATCTCTAAAATGTCCTTCTCAAAAGCCGCTACGGACTGAACAGGGTTGTTAATAATGATGCTAGGAGTGAGGAGTTGATTTGATGTTTGCTCAAAACTTGCCCAGTCTGCCTTTTTGAAATTCCGTGGAAGAAGTAGTTTTTGGACATTGTTATATTTAGATCGCACCTGTAAGAATGAAATTCGTCTGTAGGCTTAATTCTATGACCACAAGCCTTAAGAGCATACCTCAGTTTTAGGTCTGATCTGCTTATCAGGTTTGCATGTACTAAGCACATGTCAGGTGTGCTGGTGATTCCACCAAATAATAGTAAGGTAGATTCTGATCGTAGATGGATCAGTTGTGTTTTGTCAATAAAATTTTCCATAGCGTGGCAAGGTGCACTGAGGTCGGAGTTGTTCCATCGGGGGGAGTGCGCATTGAAGTCTCCTAGTTTAATGGAGTTGCGGTATCGAGATGACATTTCTATGAGACTTGGTTTTAAGTTTTTGGTTGGTAGATTATAAACACCAGTGATTTTGTAGTAGTGTCCGTTTATCCGGACTTCTATAAGTACAGCTTCGTGATTGTCGATTTCAGTAATCCTTTTAAGCACCTCAAATTTGCATGGTGCGTTGTTATTTACACCGACAACCATTTCTGAGGCCATTTGCCTTGACCTTGGTAAAATAAAATTGGTAAAACTCACATTGTCGCAATTATCTGGAATGTCCATTGAGGATCCAGCTTCAACTACAATGAAAACATCTTAGTCCAGTTTATGGATGAGTGTCTTGAACTAATTAATAAAAAGAGAATGAAATCATATATATATATATATATATATATATATATATATATATAAGTTATATAACTAAGTATTGCAGACTCAGCTACTATTAAGATGACCTATGAAAAATTTGCTGATGCAGGTTATGCGAATTTTGCACCTGCGGACCATAGTTAAGTTAGTGTGTAGCAAACTTTAGAAGAGTACAGTTGTCTCCACTCCAACTTAATGTATATCAGTTATTTGTTAAGTCTAATTTTGCAATAATTTCAAGTTAAAGTTATTCTAAATTAAATAAAAAAATTTGTAAAAATAAAATCGTTTTTAAAAACCTTTGGTGCCTAATAAAACACGTAACTGGCGTAGTCGGTAGGACATCTCGGGAAAATTAATGAATATAATTTTTTCCCCGATATTAATCGTTAACTGGGATACTGCAACCACGACAACATTGTAGAGTGTATATCTGCAACGATATCGGAAAAACCGTAGAGCAAATATCTACAAGAAGAAAGACGAAGAAAACATCACTCAAAGTGAAAAGTGAAAGTGATATTTGTTCAGTGAAAAATACGCGTTGTGTCCCGCAGTAACAAGTGAGCAAAGTATTTTGGATTGTAGAGACGTAAATCTGTAATAGTATTAAGTATATATTGTTCTAATTGAATATTAAGAGCAAAGTAATATTTAATCGTTTTGAAAACTATTCTATTATATAATAACAAAGTTATTAGCAATCTAATTGTAGAATCTACGTTTTATTGTAGTAATTGATTTTTAATTTTATTTTGAATATTTCAAATATATCATAATTACTTACAATTACTAACCCCTTATTAAAGAAAGAATACTTGGACATGATTCCAGAATATAGCAGTGGGCCTTCTATGCTGTAAATTTATTACAATTTGTGATAAGATAGATAAGAAATTTTTTCTTGTTACAAACCTGGACGATTTCCAAAATGAATAACCTATATTTTGAAGATTACTTTTATGAGATTTGCATCATACATAGCCAAACACGCAGAATACAAGAAACTTATGAACAAATTATACGAGAATATTATTGGCCAAACATAAAAGGACAAATTCCAAATTTTATCAACCAATGTGAAATATGCCAAAAAACTAAATACGACAGAACCCCTTTAAAACTAGATATGAACCAACACCAACAAAGTCTTTGTAAATAGTGCACGTTGATAGCATATCACTAGAACAAATTCGCTTTGTAAGTATAGTAGTCGCCTTCTCGCGTTATAGCCTACACAGATGTACCGTGTGGGAAGTGCCCAAGCGACAAAGGTTGCCGATAAGCTACTAGATTACTTCGGACATTATGGTGCAATAATTATATCAGACAATGGGACGGAATTTAACAATATAGTGGTAAAAGATATATTAGATCTGCATAAAATTAAAATACATTTTATAAGTACACAAAACCCCCAATAAAATGGATTATGTGAAAGATTTCATTCCACGTTACTAGAACACATAAGACTTTTAAATAATCAAATCGATTTCAAAAAGGTCATATAATTAAGAAAGTAAATTATGCTATAATAGCATATAATAATAACATACATTCAGTTACTAAATTAACGCCGTGTGAAGTTTTATTTGGACACATGAACTCGAACAGCCTATTGGATGTAGATGCAGAAAACCATTTTGCTAATGACTACGTTTTGTAGTGATTATTGTATTTTAAAATGTATTTGAATATTGTATTGGAAAATGATTTAAACATATCCTCCAAATGTTATTATAAATGGAAATAGTTATTTACATTACGCACAATGTCTGATTTTTGAAAACTTTTTATAATTTGTTTATCATACTGACATCTAACTTATGTGTCTGTCTTCATATTTATAAATTGTTTCACCACTTTGACCAAAGTTCCTTTATTAGTTTACTTAATACATTTGATTGATTCAATTTGGCCACACTCTCCCTATGTATATCTTGTTTAAATTTTCAATCGTTAATAAAATACGACTGAATTAACGCACTCAAGTTCAATTACATTTTTTTAAACTTTTAGTGAATAACACTTGATGTTCATACAGTTTAGTAAATTATAATTCAATAAATAAAATCAACAATGAATTAACTCTATTTTAATAAAGAAGAAAAACATTTCACCGAAGGGCAAGGTGTGCAATATATTTGTTTCGTCCCATTTGGCTTAAAATAAGTGATAACAAATGAATTCATAAAACAGCTGATTGTATATTATAGGTCATGTGGAGAACAGCTGATTTAACGCATACGTTATTTTATTTATTTATTTAATGATAAGTAGCTAAAGTTAAATATTTCTTTGTTGATCAAAGTAGAAATTGCCTTTAAAAAAAATTTGTTTATATTACCTGTTTACAAAGTAATTTACTGTAGGCCTATTTTTATGTGAGCTTATTCAGGCTCTACAACTAAACCCGTTACGAGTATGGATTTAACCGTTAGATGAGGAGTTATAAGCGGCGTGGCGGCTAAAGTTTTTATTGCTTATTGAAGTGTGCTAAACGAAGCGACAATATTGCAATAAGGGAGATGATTACCTTATTTTCGAGTTAAGTTGTCTACAAGATTAAACGCTGTCGCTTGTAAAATATTGCAAAAAGGTAACTATTTTCCTATTACGCAAGGGGCTCTGATTTGATGAATGGGGTAAAGCGTGCCGTATCTGTAACAACGTAATCCTTATAGAATTTAAGAATATGTTTCTTGAAGTGAAAACTTCTATGATGCCTACAAGTACTTATTGGTTGGACATAAACATAAAATTTCTTGAGAGTTTAGTTACAGTCAGGTTACGCTATCAGTTACCTCAAAGTGAAATAAATGATTTCATCTTATAGGTTATATTGTAGAACAGCTGTTTTACACCTAGGTTATGTTACATTATTTATTGAACGTTGTTAAGGTAAAGAGTATTATTAAATAGTTTTAATCAGTTAATTAATATATTCACTTTTTTAAAGATTGATAAATCTCAATAGAAATAATTCAATATAACGGTAATAATAAATTATCTATTTTTAATCCAATTTTTTTAAATAAAAACATTCTGAGACGTCTGATACTTTCTAAGACGCATTTCAATAGAATTTGTTAGGAAAAGTTATGTACAATGAACATCTAACAAATATTATTTTCAAATAATAAACTATAAAAATAATGAGATGTAAAAGTGTAACGAAAAATGTATAAACTAATTTTTTCGGAGAGTTTCGTATACAGTTTTAAAAATACTACTAGCTCTAATTTGTTATTGCTGGTTCAAATTTGCTTGTTAATGTAACAAGTACGTATTATTGTTTCTTATACTACAACAGATGTTTAGCTAATTTCTAAATAAGCAAGGTTAAATTTTTTCTCAAAGCAAAGTTACTGTATACTTGTTAATAAACGTATTCTCTTCAGACGGCACTCCTCCAAATAAAAGAATTATTTTTTTTTAATTCACATTTGATATGTGAAATTTCCCCCAGTAAATTGGAAAAATTAAACTAATTTCTCAATAGCTGGACGTATTAATTAGAAATGAATTAATTAATACTTTCTTATTGTCTATAACGTAGATTTCACGAACTTTATTATGGACTCTATATTGTAAATAAAAATCTATTAAAACGGAACGCTTCCAGACTAAGAAGAAATACAAACCTAATAAACTTAATATTCAGTAATCGGCGACGCCAGGGAGGATCATATGCAATACATTTAAAAGTATCTGACCTCTAAAGTTGAGTTGATTTGTTTCTCTAAACTGGAACAGTGTTAGACATATTGCAAGGTACAATGACATAATTGCAATTAGTCGAAGTGCCTGATTTCGTTGAGAACGACCTTCCTGAGTGAAAATATATGTTTAAATGCGAAAACGTTATCGGGTAGAAAGTTAAAAGGAAACATTTTAAATATTGTTCAGAAAATACCACGTTCACAAGCTAGGTTAAGTCAGGCTTCTGGCTTTCAACAAACAAATAACACTATATTCAAGTGATATTTAGGAGAATGATTGTTTTTTTTTTAAGGAGCCGGAATATCTTTCTATAAAACAGGAGTTCAGATTGCTTCATAAAGTTTAAGAAACGGCCAATCTAAACACCTGTAGAAACGTGTATATTTCTATATTTATAATATATTGTGAAAATAAAATTACAAGAAAAAGTTTTTATGATCGTTAAGTGATTTAATGGACTTCTTATCAGTGTTGCAACACCCAAAATATTTAGGATATCTGATTATGTACCTAAGTATTTGGGAAATACATATCTGTGTGTATTATTTTGCAAAATTTATTTTCCATTATGAAATGTAGAAAATTAATAAATATAGTTTTTATGATTTTACTCTGCTACTATTTTATAATCTGCAATCTCTACATAAAGAATATATACATAACAGTATATATAAAATAGTTTCTGCAACATCAGTCTCTACATAATAATTTGTACGAAATTAATTTATACGTGTTGTTCTCTGTAAAATTATTTTCTACCTGTTATTCTCTGTACAACTATTTTTATCTAATTATTTATACAATCTAATTTTGTAAAATAGCCTATAGGGTACTTATTATTATATACATTTTGGTTTTTACACATTAGTTTTTGTAAGTTCATTTCTATATATCGATCTTCACAAAATTGATTTATTATAATTATTTCTATAAAAGTTCTTAATTCACAGAAACAGTTTTTGGAAAATTACTTTTACTTAATTATTTCTAAATAACAATTTATTCGTATTTATCCTGTAAAATTAATTTCCTCCTATTATTTTTCTAATGTAATTTATGCATAAGGGTACGTATGAAATTGATTTAAACAAAAATGATTTATACAAAACAAATGTCTACTTATTAATTTCTGTAAATGTTTTTCTAACTAGCACTTATAATGTCTATATACATAAATTTCCACAAATTACTTCTGTAAAATTGAAGTTTACATACGAAATGTCTTGTTACCTAACAATTTATGGAAAATTAACTATGACGTAATAATGTCTTCATATTAATTTCTACACATATAATTTCTACATTGTAAATCCTGTCGAAAGAATTTGTAACTAATAATTCCTACAAAATATATCTGTAAAAATTATTTATACATTTTATCTACTACAAAACTAATTTCTACATAGTAATACCGGTAAAATTAATTCCTACAAAATTAATGTATGTATATATAAATGATTTTGTACAGAATCATCATTAGAAAATTGCTTTACATAAAGTGTATATATCTTCAGATTTTACGAGGTAACAAGTTCACCTCAAGTAACCCGTAGCATATATACACCATGTAATTGCACAGTAATACGTTTTTCTAATAAATTATACTTAGTACTCGAAATAGAATCATATTTTAAAATAGCTTAAATAATTCAATTAAATATAATGAAATTCTAGAGCTGCTACAGTATAATTAATTAAAAACGTCCGAAAAGTCCTTAAATATTTCCCCCTTTTTAATTTGCTCCGGTTTAATTTCAATAGAATCTACTGTATATCCAGATCTTTCTAATTTGAATGAGTACCCTAGCAACTCTGTTATTGGCCGAGGAATGAGTTCGAAAACGCATTTAGTTAGTGGATATTCTCCTACATGTGACGTGTGCAGTGTGTTTTCATCAGGTGTGCAATGCGTGACCGCTCAGTTTTATTACTGATGTCAGTAAATATCCTAAGATATTCAGGATATGACGTTTATTTAATGTTTCAGTATTTCTCTCAGTATAAAAGATGGCATTTCTGAGTGTTGAAACAGTTTAGTAAACAGATCTCTGCGTCACTTTTCTAGCTATTGCACAGTTGAACGGGTAAATTTTCTCGTTTTTTAATTAAAGGGGCAAGTGATGTGTTAAGTTTCAAATTTTGAAAAATAAAATATCACACATTTATATTAAAAGTGTGGACTTACATCTTGATAACAGATGTAGTTACGAAAATTACATTAATAAAATCTATTGCAAAAAATGCTACTAATATGAAACCCAAAATTATTTCGTCACATCGTTGGCTTTTGCTATGTATAGGAATGTTTTAGAAGCTAAAAAAGAGTTGAGTAGGTCTTTG
>JBAIZL010000003.1:14241372-14256372 GCA_036971475.1 Prosapia bicincta | reverse complement strand
GAAAACTCATCCGCTCACTCCCTGCTAAGTGCTTCTGTAAGGTCAGTGTATCCACACATCAGGTTAGTTAGCGATTCTTCAATATCTTTCCTTAAATTCAGACCAACCCCTAAATCCAACGTAACATTTCACTATACTGTAATCTTCCTCCTTCTAAAATCCTTATATTAAACCATTCATTACTTAATAAAAGCAATTTGTAACGTTTATTAAGTCCTTAGTGTGAGTTTTATGTTCGTTAATTTACCTTTAGATTTTATTTATTGTGACTAGATTTATCTCTGTATGATGTATCTGTCTTCCGGACAGCTAGTAAAACTGGGACCGGGGAGTGCCTTATCACTCGCAGCCTACTGCAGATATTTAGTTAATGAGTCACGTATCAGTATCGGGCCTAAATAAAAGTCTTACCGTTATCATAATTTATATCCAAATATATGCATCGAATATATGAAAAGTACATAGAAACATAAAAAGTATGAATATTTTATAAATAATTTCATGAACTTGAGTGAGTACAACAGATTTTGTTATAGGAGAAATTGTAAAAAATGGATACTTTAACACATCTGGTGATTATAAATAAAATAGCTCACCCGAGCAAAAAACGTCCAGAATAACACCTATCAAGCAAAAATACTGATACCTTATCAAACCCGTTTCAAAGACTACGAGGTTAGCAGACTGCTATTTTTTCTTAGTGACTGACCGAGGTGTCTAACTTTTCGTCTACTGTTTTCAGTTATTTCCTTTTCCCCACATCAACTCTTCAGCTAGGAAACTTACAGTTTCTGATAGAGAATATTAAGTTGTTCTTTCTGATAGATGGGTCTGTGTGACGTTTAGGTGAAAACGCTCTCTCTTGGGTGACCTGGATTTATAACAAAGGAACACACAAACACACTGCGACGGCCAAACGACAGTCCTAAAATAGGTAACAGTCTGAGAAGTGGGCAATAGGTAGAAGTAAGTAATAATTTAAAACTTTTAAATTAGACGTTACACAAGGTTAGAAACATATGATACAGGAGCGATAGAAAAACAAAATTAAAATAATTTGCATATAAAGTTACAAGTTTGAAATGGTTTTAACAAACCAAATTATTTTCAGTTAAAAGTTACATTTCTAATATAATTCATGGTTCCGAATACTGAAAATGTATATTTTAAAATAATGTAGATTCCTACTAAGAAAAACTCTATCTCTGAACGGAAATAATCTAATGTCACGTTGTGAGAATCTAATGTCTGTAAGCCACTACAGAACCGGGACTCGCACCACTCAACTGTAAAAAAATTGGTTTATGAATAATATAAAATATTAATATATTATATTATATTACTATATATATTATATAATAATTATATATTAATTATAATATATATATATATATATATATATATATATATATATATATATTTTATATATTATATTATTACATATATTTTTTAAACATATGCAGTAAAAACCATTTTTCGCAAAGTAAATTATTTGATTGGAATAATAAAATATTCGTTTTCTGATGGTAAAGGGAAATGAGCAGGCTTCATAAACTCGGTCGTTGGGATCCACTTGTATTTCAAATTGTACATGGGTGGTTACTATTTCAGTAAGTGAAGCCTTATACGAGTCAAGATACGATGAGCGTACCTAAGATAAGGAAATCAGTTTTCTATTAAATAAAACCTTAGTCATCGATCAAGGTACACAAAGCTAATGACTTGATATGGTACTAACAGTGCAGTCATAACAGTACTAACAGAGCAGTCTTTACAGTACTAACAGAGCAGTCTTTACAGTACTAACAAAGCAGTCATAACAGTACTAACAGAGCAGTCTTTACAGTACTAACAGAGCAGTCATTACAGTACTAACAGAGCAGTAATTACAGTACTAACAGAGCAGTCATTACAGTACTAACATAGCAGTTATAAGAGTACTAACAGAGTAGTCATTACAGTGATAACAGAACAGACAATACAGTATTAAGTGAAAAATAATTACAGTATTAACAGAGCAGTCATAACAGTACTAACAGAGCAGTCATTACAGTACTAAAAGAGCAGTCATTACAGTACAAACAAAGCAGTCATTACAGTACCAACAGAGCAGTCATTACAGTATAAACAGAGCTGTCATAACAGTACTAACAGAGTAGTCATTACAGTACTAACATAGTAGACATTACAGTACTAACAAAGAAGTCATAACAGTACTAACAGAGCAGTCATTACAGCGATAACAGAGCAGACATTACAGTATTAACAGAGCTGTCATAACAGTACTAACAGAGTAGTCATTACAGTACTAACATAGTAGTCATTACAGTACTAACAGAGCAGTCATAACAGTACTAACAGAGTAGTCATAACAGTACTAACCGAGTAGTCATTACAGTACTAACAGAGCAGTCATAACAGTACTAACAGAGCAGTCATTACAGTGATAACAGAGCAGACATTACAGTAATAACTGAACAATAATTAAAGTATTAACAGAGCATTCATACCAGTACTAACAGAGCAGTCATTACAGTACTAAAAGAGCAGTCATTACAGTACAAACAAAGCAGTCGTTACAGTACTAACAGAGCAGTCATTACAGTAATAAACAGAGCAGTCATTACAGTACTAACAGAGCAGTCATTACAGTACTAACATAGCAGTTATAAGAGTACTAACAGAGTAGTCATTACAGTGATAACAGAACAGACATTACAGTATTAACTGAACAATAATTACAGTATTAACAGAGCAGTCATACCAGTACTAACAGAGCAGTCATTACAGTACTAAAAGAGCAGTCATTACAGTACAAACAGAGCAGTCATTACAGAACTAACAGAGCAGTAATAACAGTACTAACAGAGCAGTCATTACAGTACTAACAGAGCAGTCATAAGAGTACTAACAGAGTAGTCATTACAGTGATAACAGAGCAGACATTACAGTATTAACTGAAAAATAATTACAGTACTAACAGAGCAGGCATAACAGTACTAACAGAGCAGTCATTACAGTACTAACAGAGCCGTCATAACAGTACAAACAAAGCATTCATTACAGTACTAACAGAGTAGTCATTACAGTACTAACACAGCAGTCATAACAGTACTAACAGAGCTACATTACAGTGATAACAGAGCAGACATTACAGTATTAACTGAACAATAATTACAGTACTAACAGAGCAGTCATTACAGTATTAACAGAGCAGTCATAACAGTACTAACAGAGCAGTCATAACAGTACTAACAGAGCAGTCATTACAGTACTAACAGAGCAGTCATTACAGTACTAACATAGCAGTAATTACAGTACTAACAGAGCAGTCATTACAGTACTAACAGAGCAGTCATAACAGTACTAACAGGACAGTCAATACAGTGATAACAGAGCAGACATTACAGTACTAACTGAGTGGTTATTACAGTACTAACAAAGCAATCATTACAGTACTAGCTAAGCAGCCATAGCAGTACTAGTTTAGCAGTCATTACAATATTAACAGAGCAGTCAATACAGTACTAACAGAGCAATCATAACAGTGCTAACTGTGAGCAGTCATTGCAGTACTAACTGAGCAGTCTATGCAGTACTAATTGATCAGTCTTACATTCAGCACTTCATCCAGCATTGACGATGAGAGCCAGCGGCAGCTAGTGCACGAGTTGACAGTTGTGGGTTCACCTCGTCATTGGTGGATGGTATTATGGAGAAACGTCGGAACTGCTTTTTATGTAGGCTTCTACAAATGCATAGATGTACTTCGGATATCAACTATTCGTCATATATATATTCATTATATGTATAATATTCATCCCTAAGCGACATGTCCAAGAGAAGCAGTAATTTTCCCCTATTTTCAAAATAAGGGGACCATTATATCCTTTGGTCACTTCCTTGTAACGCCGTCAATGTTTTTTTCCTACAAGGGGATTGGATGGAGTGGACATCTCTTTATGGCCTTATTAGTAATAAGACAACTTCGGTTAGCCGGCTCCTATTATAATGCTGTAAGTTTCTTGTATTTCCATATTATTTTATTCTTTCCAATTGTCTACCTAATTCCATTTATCTTTCGTTGTTGTTTTACTTACAAGGGTTAGACTCTCTTAATGACCTTGATTAAAAATATGCTCACGGCAATTACACACATATGTACCCGCAGTGCTATATTATCTGACCGATATAATCTTCCAGCTGCTCTTATATCCTAACCTTCCCCTAAATTTACTTGCAATCCATAAAGTTATTGTAATCTCTAGGATACCTATAATTAAACTGACTGATCACCATAAACCTCTAAAATAAATAAATAAATAAATAAATAAATATATATATATATATATATATTCTTTCTGACACACAAGTAGATTATCATACTATTAGTCTGTTTTATACTTACCTAGATAGTATACAGCAGACGAATTAAAAAATTAAAATGCAAACAAACATTTTTAAAGTCAATCCTTTCTTGGGATATGGCTCAGCCAAATTGTATGTTTCTGTATATATCACCTCTACTTCAGTGAACAGTATTTCTCAAATTATTACATATTTAATTATTAAATATCTGTTTGTAGGTAAGTCAACAGTTTTATTAATTAATAAATAAATTACAATTCAGTTATAACACCAGACACTTATAAAAACACATAATTTATATTTTTCCATAATAAAGTAAGAAGAATAAGATTGAATGTTTTTTCACTTAGTCCATTGCTATTTCAACATCAGCTGATATCTTTTCATGAAGCATATTTTATCATCCATGCTTATTATTATTATAATATATTATTTTAAAATTAATTCTTAAATCTATACAGTTACAAGTATTTTATTCACGAATGTAAGTTTGGACAAGTAATACAAAAATATTGTGAACTAATTGTAAATGTTGTATAAAAAAAACCTTATATTTAAAACTAATTTTAGGTACCTAAAATTATTATTTTGTACCTATCCAGAGCAAATAATTTGACAAAAATCAGAACTTTAAACGATAAGAAATGTTAAAGGCCCCTCTCTGCTGATATTCAGAAAGTTTTGTTTTGTTTCTCGTGATGCCAAACCTATCCATATCTAATTGGAATTTCGTATATTTATCAGCAGATATTAAATCTTTTTTGACGAAAATAATTGATGGCAAACAAGATGTATGGCTAATTCTATACTATTAATATTTACACGCAATTATAAACATAATAATGCCGGGATCGTCACATTTGGTTTAGTCTTGACAAATTTTATCTTAGTGGATTGAAATTAAATTATTAAATTTGACATAAGCAAATTTGTTTTTTCTCTGTCTGGGGAAGAAACTCTAAGTCGAAAATATTATTAACGTCTCACTTTAACGAACTAATTAAATATACAACATTATAACTTATATTTTAATATACTGTATTATATATGACATACTTATACCAAAATGACAAAAGAAGTTTACAAATGTATTACATATTTAATTCAAAATGTAAAACTAAGCAATTATTTCAAAGCAATGTTTAGGAGAGTTCATTTGGGAATTAATTTTTAGTTTGGGAATAAATAAATCACTGTTTAAACGTATTATGTGACTATAAGTTATACCGGCAAAAGTTGAACGAAAAAATTAATAATATAAAAAAGCAGATTATATTTTCTGAATAAAACATGGAAAAATTGAATAGTTATAATAACAAGAGGGCTTAGTGACAAATGTTTAGGGCTTCGCAATAGTTGTAAAATTTTCTATTAATTGTTTACGAACTAATATTAGTTACAAAAGTATTCTATATTGGCAACTTTAGTAGCATCTTTAATAATAATTTTAAACTCCATAACGAATGTTCAAGTAATAAAGCTTCAAACGACAAACAGTTACTTAGGGCATATGTATTTAACAAATTCACGCCTACAGTAACCATACAAACCTTATTGTGCATGGAATCGTTTAGACAAATGGTTAAATTTGATAAACAAAACTTACAAGGAGCCCTAAACGGACTAGATATGGCTTTATTTGTGAGAAATTGCTGTATCAGTATTTGGAGTTTTTAACTTTCAATGAAGTCTCGTAGAATAAATGTGTATTTGTAGTGTTACAGTTTGTGGAAATGAAAATTTTAGTGTACCCTTAAGAAATTTTAATATTTTGAAAGCCCAACTTGATTTTCTTAATAAATATCATCCTTTATTAGAATGACCATTAATTATTTTAAAAACAGGAAACTATATAAATTAGGTATTAAAAAATAGATTTCCTCACTTGTCCATCTCAGTTGAGTCTAAGTTGTTTCTGAATGGTGTAATACTATCTTTAATTTTTACAACCTTGCTTTGGAGTAATAATTAAGAGAGTTTCTCTCCGGAAATCAGCCCTCAGTAGAAGAGATTCCTAGCTACGCCATTGATAAAGACATGAGGTTCATTTAATTATGAGGCTTATCGTACTATGTATAATCTATCAGGGGTAAGGCTGGCCAAAGATACGATTGATAAATTTTTGTTAAAACGTTTGTAATAATTTGTTGTTAAGCAGATCATAAAAATTGTGTCAGTTTAGCAGTAACATCAACGGCAAACATTAATTATAATTCCTATATTTATATCACATAATGTTTTCTGTAAATTTTTCTTTATTATTATTAAATCCATTTATTACCTACTGAATTGTATTAGCTGTATTGATTCAAAACCCTAAATGCTAGTCAGCAGGCAGTAAAATACAACTCTATGACCAAATCCGATCAAATAAATTCCCATCAATCTCGAAAGCTCCTAATCTAATCCTCCTTAAGTTCGCCTGCTATATACGTCTCGGAGTATAAGTCTTCGTGCACCTTAAAATAAGTCAGCTGACGAAGCTATCAATAAAATCTGGGAAATGTGTGGAAAAACATCATGTAATAAAAGTGTAAAATAAATATAAACACAAATTTAACAAACAAAGGACATTTAAACAACAAATGGAGTTTCATCAACAAAGTCGTCATTATCAGAGACGTTGCAACATTTTAATTCTAAGCGTTTCGGTATTAAAAATATTTCTACCAAATTGATACATTTTAATGTGCGAGAATGTTTAACATAAACACACGAATTCATAACAAAAAATGTATAATGAATTCATATGACGTTACAAATTGGAACTCGTATAACATTTTATTAGACATTTCTTAAACCATTTAAATAACAATTCATCACATAATTATTCATCTTATATTTAATAGGCTTATAATAGTTATATTGTTGATAATTATGTTAAAATATTGATTATATTTGTCAACTACTGATATTTGAACCACTAAGCAGTTTCTACATATTTATTCATTATTGAGATGGACATTTCTTATGGGAGGCTTGACTATGCATGTTCTGGACGGAGAAACATCTTCGGATTGTCATCACGATCACGTGACGTTCCAACACATTGATTTTACGCAGTATTTAAAGTATATTAGGTAATAACGTATGGTTTCATACAACAGGTGATGTTTTATTATACCTTACGTTGTAGAACAACTATTTTACAACGTAGGTTGTGTTAAGTTTTGGTTTATTAAATTAAAATGTTATTGCTAACTTGTTATCACATAATAAATGTATTATTTTTATTTGTGTTTTAATAATTGTTATTATTAATATTTTAATGAAATGATAATAATGAGTTATAAATTTCTCCTTCATTTTGTTATATCAAAAGATTGTTTGGGACGTCTGACACTTCCTTCAGAACAGATTTCCAATAAATTTCCTAAATGAAATTTGTATTTCGTAAATGTTTAACATCTAATAAAGGTTTTCGGTTGCATAGATTCATTTACTACTAGCTTCATCAAATATATATTTGTTACGACTTTATAAACGTATTCTACATTTGAAACAATACATTTTTAACTTAATTAAACAAACAGTTTCATTTGTCTCTCCATTCACCTTTTTACATTCTCTGCTCCCCTTCCCATTTATCTTTTCTCGTCCCGTAAACCTTTCCTTTCTACCTCTCAATATTTCTCTTTCCCTCTGCCTATACATATATAAGAAACATGATTCACTCTCTCCTTATATTCAATATATATATATGTTTAAAATACACAAGATATTTGAATCAAAATTTGTCTTAAAGCTTTTTATTACACCGAGTGTGATTGCATCTTTAAGAAATGAAACATAAAAGCATTTATATGCACTTATATAAACTGAAGAAAATAAATTAGAATCTTTATTCCAGAAAAATCATGTAATTATTATATATCCAATATATTCATATAATATGCATTTATATAAATAGCTAAAAATACATATAAACAAAACCAGAAAAACATACCCCCCATACACACATGTACGGACACACTTATACACGCACACTCACACACACACACACACACACACACACACTGCGACGTGTTACTCTAACCAACCATCGCCCGTACACAGGCCATTGCCAGTGAAGCCACTCCCGCAAGTTAAAACTTTGATGGCTGTTATATCCGGCATAACTGTGCTAAAACTTGTTGAACCCTGCGCTAAAACTTGTCAAAGTCTGCCAGAGAACAAGTCATTGGACTTTATTTTAAAAAAATCAAACTTGCAGAGGTTTAACCCTTTGGGCTTTCGTTCCCGGGGAATGAGTATTTTAAAATCATCTTCGGCTTAGTAACCATTTGGTAGGATTTTTTTAGAAATTTGTTTAGACAAATAAAATTATAACTCAACCTGCGAGTAAAAAACTTAGGTATTTATTTTTCTACTAAATCAATTCGTTATAACAGCACAGTTTATAACATTGTAAAATTTAGTGCTCCTAATATTGCTTCATAATCTTCTACCCTTTCTGTATTTGTATTCAAACTAAATCTTTCAAGAAGTTTTATTCACATTTTTTAAAGCCAAGTAGCTCAATAATATTTAATTTTTTAAACAGAAATTGAATAAAAATAATATTTACTCCCAATTTAATCTGTAGAAAAATGTACATAATTTATTTTATAATATTTGAAACATACATAAAATTTGGTACCTGTTTACATTTCTTTAATTTCTGTTTTGCGTGCGCTATTTTGAATCGGCAATGAATTAAAAATGACATAGTCTATTCTTCTTCAGTCAAACACACTACATTTATAAATTCATACTTAATGAAAATTTACATTAAAAAAATGAATTTGTTATTATTTGTTAAATTTAATTATAATTTATCTGTGTGAGAGAGAAGTTAGTTTGTAACCTTTAATTTTACACCCATAATCTTCTCTTGTATTTGAACCTTGGTGATGACTTGACAAATAATGAACTGGCAACCATTTTCTACGATACATCTTCTGTTGGTGGGCTGAGTTGGTGGCCGTAGATTCTTCTTTGCTTCAGTTTCCTTTACCGATGCTGAAAATAGATATTTTAGAAAACTTAAATTTTTCATATGATATTTAGAATTCTCCAAACTGAGTATGTAACTATTTCTAATTTAAATCTATTTTCGTCTTTTGTGGTTTAATAGTTTAGTCCAAATTTACGAACTTACATTTACAAAAAAGATTGTTTTCTAACAACCTGTCTCACTTTATTTAAATTTTAATCCTGTTGGTTTATAACTTAGTCACTGTTTATCTTTTAAAATTTTATATTTCACTCATTTACACTTGGTATTCTTCAGAAACACATTGTTCGGAAGAACGTAACACGAAACAATGTTAATTCGAAACAGCTTTTGAAGAGTCGGATCTTCAAGAAGGTTTTTAGAAACGCACCAGTTTACATTTTAAGCGAACTACCACTACCAAACAAAAGTCAACTAAACATACTTATTAGGCCCATTATACAACACACACACACACACACACACACACACACACACACACACACACACACACACACACACACACACACACACACACACACACACACAGACAGGCACACACACACACACGCACACACTGTCTCTCTCTCACACACATACACACACACACTCTTTCTTACATACACACACACACACACACACACGCGCGCACACACACACACACACACACACACACACACTCAGACACACACACACACACACACACACACACACACACACACACACACAGACACACACACACACACATAAATATGTAAAAACAACTGTAGAAGAATTACAAATTTTCCTGAATGGTTTTTGTAGCTTTAAAGCCGTGTATTACCACGACATATTTTTCACCAACTTTTTAGAAGTTACAATGGCCACCTAAGCTATAAAAAGACTCTAATCCTGAGTAAAAGATGGAATTGAGGTCTCAAGCCTACTGCTATTCTAGGATACCTTACCAATTATAAATCTTCAGCCACGAGAGAGGATTAAATATTACTTGCGCTTGAAATAACGACAAGAACAGTAAACTGAAGAAGGGAGCTAATTGTCCTATTAAATAATAAGTTACTTCGCATGGAGGAAATTACTTTCGGAAATTATTTCTTACCAAAACTTGGGGAACTATGATTTTGCTGTCAAAAAGTTTGTTAAGAACCTGCAATAGCTATTAATTTCACCTGAGACGGCAGGTAAAAACCAATGTTTGTAATTTTGGAGCTTTATCTCTATACAGAATTGCTTAGCAATTTATAACATTCAACACGAACAGCCTAATAATAACATTAATAATAAGATCAAGATTTAAAAATGACATTAAACTAATAACAGGAGCAATTGGCAATTTTTAGTAAAATGAAACAGCATTTGCGTTGTCATACTTGGCGATATTTACTAAAAATTGTAAAAATACTTTATGTTTGGCGGATTAATTTTATAATAAATATTTTATACAAATTTCAAAAAGACTTACTATAAGATACCAACAATAACTGTCTAGATACCAATAGTAACTGTCTAGATACCAATAGTAACTGTCTAGATACCAATAGTAACTGTCTAGATGCCAATAGTAACTGTCTAGATATCAATAGTAACTGTCTAGATACCAATAGTAACTGTCTGACCAGACCTGTGGAATGTGGCATATGATGGTCTTCTGAGATTAGAAATGCCAGAAGATGCATATCTGGTGGGCTACGCCGATGATGTTGCTGCTGTCATTACAGCTCGCAGCACTGAGTTGGCGCAGGTACGGCTGAATCAGGTCATGCGTAGGATTAACCTATGGATGACAGAACACGGTCTACAGCTGGCCGTTTCCAAGACTGAGATAGTTTTATTATCTGGAAGGAGGATGCCGATGGTGGTACCAATGATTGTGAGACAGGAGACGCTCTTCACTAAAAGAGCGGTGAAGTACTTAGGAGTCAAGCTGGACAACAAGCTGACGTACGGGGAACATCTTCGCATGACCTGTGATAAGGCTGCGGCTGTGACCTCGTCACTCGCAAGATTGATGGCTAACGTCGGTGGCCCAAGGGCAAGCAGGAGACGACTCCTATGGTCTACGGTGCAATCCATCATGCTCTACGGTGCTGAAATCTGGGCCGACACTTTGAAAGTACAGAAGTACCGTACCAGACTCGATACGATTCAACGAATGGGAGCGCTAAGAATAGCGAGCGCCTACCGTGCTGTTTCGTTGACAGCTGTGCTGGTTGTGGCAGGTGTTGTGCCAATCGACCTATTGGCTCAAGAGAGGAAATTTGTATATAATAACAGTAAAGAGATAGGCAAAATAGAGGCGGTCAAGCGAGCCAGAGCACAAACCATGAACCAGTGGCAGCAACGATGGAATCATGAACGGTCAGGTAGGTGGACGTTCCTTCTGATAGGAAGCTTAAAGGAATGGACAGAACGCAGGCACGGGGAAGTGAACTTCTATATCACACAGTTCCTGACAGGCCACGGGTACTTTAGGGCATACCTGTTTAAGATGGGAAAAGTTCTGTCCCAGAACTGCCGGATGTGTAGCGACAAACTGGATGACTCGAGGCACACCTTCTTCGAGTGCGCCAGATTCGTAGACCAGAGGAGTCGATTGATGACACATGCCACGGGTCTCTCCCCAGAGAGCTTTGTGCGGACGATGCTTGCATCGGAAGCCAACTGGAATATGGCATCGAAATACATCGAATCTATTCTACGATGTAAAAAAGAAGAAGGATGGCTAGATCCGTAATATAATGGAGGAAGTATAAGAGGCACCACCCTGAAGTAATGCTTCGGCGGTTCCGGGGTGGAAATCTGCCTGGAGAGTGACGAGTTTAGTGGGTAAACTTTCAGATGTAGAGCCTAGTGCAGTATCGAGAGGAGTCCCACACTCTGTGCATAAAGCATTCTCGTCGTTAAAAAAAAAAAAAAATAGTAACTGTCTAGATACCAACAATAACTGTCTAGATATCAATAGTAACTGATAAGAGGAACTCGTTCATTACATCTTTTGAATATGATGAGATAATAATTTTGTGGGACGTCAAAATTCAAAAGGATATTGAATTGCAGAGCCAGAGGTATAGAGGGTCGCTTTTTCCACCCGCATAGAATATAGATAAACAGAGTTATATTCATAAAATGATTTATTTGAAATATTTTTCCAATTGCCTATAAATTTACTGTAGAAAAGGCTTGGTTCTTGTTGTTAGGGCTGGCCTTTATGGTTTGGTTCATCATACGAAGGCAATTTAACGTATGACAATATGTTTGAGGAATATTCTCGAAATTACGTCTTCTATCATATTCTGTCTCTGCGAAAGAACGCTTTTTAAAGTAAAAACTTCCAAAAATGAGTAATTTTATGCGATGCCAGTGTTTTTATATATTGTAATAGTGGTAGTTTTAAATTTATAATTTAATAGCTGTTGTACTAAAGTTAACATATATATAAAAAAATTAATTCCGTAAAGAATTCCAATTTATAATTGAATGTTTTAAAGGTAATAAGACATTGTTACAAATTTTGTTTATAGTAATTGAACCTAATCATAATAATTAGTGAAGATAAGAAATATTATTATTTTTATATGCAATAAAAATGAATGATGTTCTTTATATATAAATATATATATATATATATATATATATATATATATATATATATATATATATATATTTATATGTATTAAATATGGTGATATGTTTTCTTGTAATATAGTTAATAAATTAAAAATATTTCAAAAACAAGAATACTTTTAATGAATATATTTACTCAAAGCTTTTCGCCGATAAAATAGTATCAGCATCTTCAGGAAAATAATTATCTAATAGAATATTTTTACAAAATTAAAAATAAGATGGTTTAATTTATCAGTTAGCACATATGATTTAATTTTGTAAAAATATTTTATTAGATAATTATTTTCCTGAAGATGCAGGTACTATTTTATCGGCGAAAACCTTTGAATAAATATATTCATTAAAAGTATTCTTGTTTTTGATATATTTTTTATTTAATAATTATATATATATATATATATATATATATATATATATATATATATTTATATATACGAGTATATCTGAAATATGTTTTCTTGTATAGTAATTAAAAACAAGTATTGTACCCGTATTTTCATCCCATACATATATATATTCCGCGATTTTCGTCAAGGATGGCAGATCTAAATAATCAATATGTTAAAATAACTCGTATATTTTCACTAATTGTCGATGTCAGTGACTGAGTGACCTTCACGGTGCCCTGTTCTACTTATTTAGCTCTTGATATATAAACGAATTCGAGACGTATTTACGAGCAATATTTATTATAAAAAACCTCTAATAAAAGCAAATTATCAATACCGTCAAAGAAATTGACTCACCGTCAGTAAGAGGGCTATTTCCCCAAGCTGTCTCCCAGTCAATAATCTAGAGTACCTTATCAATATTAACTAGTTAAATTACTACAATAACTAAGGGTCTGTCAGTACGTTCGAGAGTCGTACTGGTTGGAATGCTAACTTGTATCCATCAACATCGACAGCGGAAGCTTAGAAAGTTAGACGCCCTAAGCTAGGAAAATAGGCCGAAGCTTGGGACCAGACATACTGTTAAATAAAACAAGGATTTTAGTAGCCTGTAGTGGTTTTGAAAAAAAATTATACTCATTCAAGATATATTTAAAAAATAATATTTCTATACGAACGATTTACAATATGAATTTTTATATTATGGTAAGCAACTGGTTATTGGAGTGAGAAATATTTAACAACAATCGAATACTGTAAATTGGTTTACTAGCCTACTTTACCGACCGCCTTGAGCTGCTAATAGGTGGATCAGATTCTAATAAATTCAATTAAATAAATTGGGTTCAGGATGGCATATCAAATTCTAACCATTTAGGGGCAAAGGAATATGAAAGGTAAACTTAACAATTACTTATCAATTACTGTGGAGTGCTGCTGCCATGTAGCGAGAGTGTAAACTAGGAATTGAACTTTCTGCTTCTTTCTATTACCTATTGGATAATTGAAAAAAAGCCAAAACTAATAACAGCCACGGTTGGGGCTCCACATATTCAAAATGAAATCAAGTTCAAGTAAAAGATTCAATCATTGATTATCTCAAAGGAATATGAGATCATATAATGATATCACTGGTAGCACAAGACAAAAATTGAATATTTAGTTGATGCTTCACCATATACTGTTTCACCTGTGAAAGTTATAGAGATTAAAACATATAACTTTAACAAAATTAACTAATAACTAAACAGTAAATATTTTAGTATTTATTATTGTATGTTTTAGTTAAACCGTATGTGCTTTAACCTTTGTCCTAAGTGTTAAATTATCTATTTATTCAATAATTACCTTATACTATACATCATAATCTTTAGAACATATTACTACATGTAAGGCGTTATATTCATTTTATTGTTACAATATTCAGCGAAATTGTTATGACCGTTTCTAGTTTAGTGATAAAAAACAGAAATGTTTTCAGCTAGGTGTGAAAGCGGTCACTAGCCTCGGCTTCACGGTTTATTATGAGAAATTATTTGGAGATATATTTTACCTTAACAAATATTGATATTTTCATATTTATTGTCACACATCCAGACGTTTAGTAAAATATTACATTCTGAAATACCCTTTTAGGAA
>JBAIZL010000003.1:13933872-14236372 GCA_036971475.1 Prosapia bicincta | reverse complement strand
ATATATATATATATATATATATATATATATATATATATATATATATATATATGTATATATATATATGAGAATTCGTTTATTTCTGGGTTTACCATAACGTTTGCACAATATTATTAATCCAATTCTTAATTAATTGAGAATACAGAAAAGGGAGCGTGGTGATAACTAAAACAAGTATCAACACAATGAGAGTGCTAATATATCTAATTGTGATTTTTAATTATATCTGAAGCAACTAATTTATGAAACCCAATTTCATCTTTATTACTTTTAAATAACTTTTTTTTATTATCGGAAAACAGTAGACTATGTATCCTAGTCTTATTTTCGTCCGCTGTAATACAGGTTTGTCACTTTATGACTTTGTTGAGCAATAAAACTTCTTGGCAGTAATAAAACGGGAAATGTTAGGTATGTTATGTCCATTACTTTTGTTATGTTACTCCAGACTGTAATTTGTTGAGCTTAAAAAATTTAAAAAGCAAAGTTTCACTTAGTAAAAACATAATATATATGACTGAAATGATCATTCACTTTTTCTGTACATCTACTTAAGTTAACTTCTCAGACCAGACTTTTTAAGATAAGGGTCATACTGGAGTATTCTTTACATATAACCCATAAGGGTATATATATATATATATGATATTTTACGTTATCCCTTGTTTTTCCGTTGCACTGATTATAAGGAGTTAATATATTACTATTGTAAGTAATTTTATCCACCATTAAGTGCAATGAGTTTACCTTGTGTGATGGGGCGCCTTTCGGTCCCTTGATCATTGTGGAAAATAATCAGTGTTTCGACAATGGTCAAGTGACCGAAAGGCGCCCCATCACACAAGGTAAAATCATTGCACTTAATGGTGGATAAAATTGTTTACATTAGTAATATATTAACTTCATATATATATATATATATATATATATATATACTCATATATATATATATATATATATATATATATATATATATATATATATATATATATATATATACTCATATACTTCAAGAAGTATGTTTAATTTTCGAATTATCTGGTCGTTTCTGATTAATCCACTCTATGTATATTCAGTTTTGATTGTTTGAAGTTTGGTCTGAGAAAATTTATTTTAACTGTTCTACAGTTATACTGTAGTAATGTATATTGTCTTTTAAATATAGACGAGAGTGAAAATAAGAAATATAAGGCTGAAACTACTTTTGTGTCCCGTTTTAAAGAGCTTATGTCGAAAGTAAGGAGAATTTTACCTAAACTATCATCAAAATTGTTTCAGTGTGACGTTTTGCTAAAACTCGACATAAACGAAGTCAACCCTTCTTTTCAATTAAAATTGACACTTCCTTACATTGTATGTTACTTGAAAATACAGTAAAACAAATAAAAAATATTTAAACTCTCCCAAACCATGAATAGTGAATAATATTAAAAAACAAAAATGAAACATACTCTAATTGTACCAATACACATCAAACTGGATAAACTAAATTTTTAAATTATAAAATAGAGCTATTTTACAACAGCTATAAGGTTTCCTTTTTAGAATAAGTTGGTTATAAAACGCACATTTACAAAATACATCAAAAACCGGTTAGCTTACGTAATTAGAAATATAGATTTTATTCATAGACAAAGTTATCCTGACCGGATAGTTTAATGGTATAACTACACAAAGACGTTTGTAGGTTTATATTCGACATAACATGATGTAAGGTAATGTGCTACACCAGACGATTAACTAATTACCGAAACCGCTTTAGTTGCTGAGAACAGTTTACAATAAAAAGCTTAAAAATCAAATAGCTTGCTAAATTAGAAGTAACCTATTTTTATAAACTTTCGGGATTCCGATTAAAATAAACCTTATGAATAGGTAGAATCCTCTTCTGAAGAACTCAACAAGTTATAACTGTATAATTGAATCACTTCTACTATCGTTTATTTTAGGTGTAGAAATATAATTCTTTCTTTTTTATAACAAAACGAATCCCAACCATGTGGTAAATCCATAAGAATCCCAAACATATATATATATATATATATATATATATATATATATATATATATATATATGTATATATATATATGTTTGTGTGTGTGTGTGTGTGTGTGTGTGTGTATATATATAGGCCTATATATATATATATACATATATATACATGTAAAGGTGAAAACATATATTATATACCTACATATTATATTAGCTCTAAAATAAAGGCTATTATGTAAGATAACATATGCGCTAGATAATAAAATGCATGTATAGTGTAAAGGTGTGTTTATATGACGAAAAATATTTTCAGTTTTAAAAACTATTCATGAATTTTGCCATTAATAAACATTATTGCCTCATATTAAAAAAAATAACATGTAATGAATGAAATATGAAAATTAAGAGAAACTCATTCTTTGGCAAGCAGTGACATTAAATTCATATGATCAAACTTGTTAAATAGGGATGTATTAAATTGTAAGTTGTAGCGGTTTGAATCAAGCGGTTTGTAGTAGTTTGTATTTGCAGACATAATATAATCCAAATATAGTCAACTTGTTATACATATTGAGACAGTTTATTACTGGTGTTTTTTTTGCAAGAACAATGCACTTCAGTTTGAAAGTAGTAAAATATTATCTAACTTTTATTTTTAGTTATTTTTCTATCATATATCATAAGTGACATATTATTATTTTAATTTAATTTCAAGGAATGTACTTATACTTCTACTTCTATAAGAAATTTACCGCCTTAAGGTTCTCCTTCTTCTTCCGTCTCTTCCCCCCTCTTCCTCCTACCTCCTTCCATCCAGATTTCTTTCTTCTCATTCTACAGGATATCACCTTTTCTTTTAACCCTTCTCCTCTCAAATTTTATGGTATTCCTTCTTCCCTCCTACAGTATTTTTTCTTGTCTTGTTACTCTTCTTACCTCTATCTCCTAGTTACGCAAGTTCGCAAGTGAAAGAGAGAATAGACAGGAATAATTCATTTCTGGTGACACTGTATCGAATTCGTCGTTATTCTTTGATTTATGTAATCTTTTTTAGTCACTCGATGTTAATAATTCACTAATCATTCATCAATTAAAGTTTAATTAATGAGATATTTATTTCATTATTAGTCTCTCAAAATATTATAAATTTTGTTGAATATTTTAATTCATAGTTAATGATTATTAGAAAGATTTTATTCCAATTAAAGTGAAGTTTAACATTATACAATCATTTCATACCGTTTTGACATACTAACAATGTCCTCTTTAGAGCATTTATTTTAACAAAAATAATTAAATAATAAAAATAACTAACCAACCCACTATCCCGCTAACATTACGATCAGCTCAGAATCTTATCACCTTCGATCAACCAGCATACCAATAAAGAACTTACAAATCTCAGCAAGCACAAAAAATGGAAGTGCCTTGGAACGGTGGGACCCATTCCATCACACCTAGAGAGAGAGCTGAAGCTGTCGCCATATTCCGTCTTACCACTGGCCACGATTATCTCCAAGCACACCTTTATCGCATTGGTTTGGCTGAGAATTACATCTGCCCCCTATGTAACACAATAAGAACGGATGGCGATCGCCTGCAGCCCTGTCCTGAACTCGACCTTCTACCCGACGACCTGACGATACGATACTGGGAGGCTCGGCGTCGAATGGCCCAACAGCCAGACGGGCGTTAGCTTAATAAAAAATAAATAAATAAAACTGTTTTAATAAAATTAGTGTACACCCACTATCACTATTATTTGTATTCAAAAGAAATTCACCTTATAGATATTATAGCAAATATTTAGCAAACGTCATTGCTAGTACATGGCATCACGCAAATGTTATCTAACTTATTTCGAATAAAGAAATTAGGCTTCATACGTGGTGGTAGAATTATTGAGTTTTAACCAGTTCCTGTACAACCTATGCCATTTAAAAAGTAATTACAAATTAGTCCTCAAGGTAAATATCTTTTTATTAAGATTAATTATTAATAATTGCAAGTGTATATTATTACTATTATTATAGTAGTATTTTAAAATTTTCCAAATTTTTAAATCATTTAACCCTTTAATTTTCAGTATTAAATGTCTCGTAATTTGATCCGAAATATATACACAATTTTAGTTTATTAAAGAAATAGTTTTAAAATACGTGTTTTATGATATTAATTTTTAACTATAGCTTTTAAACTATTAAAACGAAACTAGCCTTCAATATTTAATTTCGACTGAATCAATGGATTTAGAATATAAGAAGGAAGTAGCAAGGGTCAATTAAAGTCTTATTAATGGTTTGTGTCAGAAATTGGTTGCAATACATTGGATATTTAAAAGTATCTTATTTCTGTTTTATACTAGCTCTTCAGTATATGCTTCCGTGGCTGGGTTTTAGATATTTGGTTTCCCTGGATCTTGGCTATTCTTGGTGATATTGGCTATTCGGATCTTGGCTTTCATATAACGTTCTGTTCGTGAAAATTACGTCAAAACGACGTGTTTAAAACTTTTTGCAGGAACTATTTTAGAGAATCTATTTCTTTACGACGTCTTCTCAGCTTTGTGCAACTAAGACATGTGCAATGTGACAGAGGGGAAATGAAGCATCCTCCTAGATTCTTTTCCAAATAGATGTTTATGATGTTACCGCATATATATTACTTGAATTTTGTAGTCCATTACTTTCGTTGAATCTTATTAATCACTTAAAATAATAGTTCATGACTATCCGAACTTTAAAGTTAGTGAATTTGTTAAAACTTACTGAGATAGAACGTTTTCGATCGCTATGTGCCGATCTTCATCAGTGTCTTCT
The DNA here is from genome assembly GCA_036971475.1 of Prosapia bicincta. Classification (NCBI taxonomy): domain Eukaryota; kingdom Metazoa; phylum Arthropoda; class Insecta; order Hemiptera; family Cercopidae; genus Prosapia; species Prosapia bicincta. Next base: position 14,231,561 of record JBAIZL010000003.1, on the reverse strand, counting down.
GCTTGGAGATATTGGGTCAAGCGGTAACGGTTTTAAAGGTAGGTTTTCGATAGTATCAAATAGTATGTGTGATTTGTATTGTGTTTGTTCGTTTAGTATGTTTGATATTTGTATTTTTGTGTGTTTGTAAATTTCATATTGTTCTAGTGTGTTGAGATGTGGTCCTTTTTTGTTGATGTGTAGGATTTCTAGGTTGTGGTAAATGTCTGTGTATTTGTGTCCTGTTTCTTTTATATGATTGTAAAATGTTGAGTTGGTGTTCTGTTTGTGTTCCTCTACTCATTGTTTAAAGCTGCGACCTGTTTGTCGAATGTAGAATTTATTACATTCGTCACAGTTCAGTTTGTATACGCCTGGTGCTTGTAGTTTATCTTTGTTGTTGGTGTTGTGTTGTATTTTGTATTGTAATTTGTTATTAGTTTTGTATTCTATTTTGTATCCTATATTTTTAAAATTTGTGCTATTTTGTTTGTTGTTTTGTTTATGTATGATAATATAATGTATGTGTTTTCCCTGTCTGCATTGTTAATAGTCGTGTTTTTTTGTATTTTGTACCATAGTTTGTCTATTATTGTGTTGTTGTATCCATTTATTTAATTGTGTTTAGTTCTTTGTTTATGTTTTCGGTGGTCAGTGGGACTTCTTTAAGTCTATGGAGCATGGATCTGAAAGCAACGTGTTTGCGTTGGATAGGGTGGTTCGAGGTGTTGTGGATAAGCAAATAAACATTACACTCAACGCAGCAGACAAAGGCAACAACACAGTAATTATTAATACAAGCAGCCTAAATGACAAAATCAATGATTATTTAGTGAATAATAATATAGTACAACTACATACAGACCCAACAGAGAAATATCACAGAACCATCAAACAACTAAATAACGCATCTAAATACATCATCAACAAAAAGACAAAATCCCAAATAAAACAAATCCACCTTGAAGCCCCTACCCTCCGCGCTCTTACCAAAATTCACAAACCCAATGTCCCCATCCAAGCCATCATAAACTACCGGAATGCCCCTGCACATAAATTAGCAAAATACATGAACAAAATAATCAGACAATCCATAAACGTAAACACCGAAACACACATAAAAAACAGAACAAAGCTCATTAGTAAAATAAAAGACATAAACATACCACATAATTCAACACTACTATCACTCGACATAACAAATATGTACACCATCATACCCACACCCGAAACGCTCAACATCCTAGAAACCCAATTAATACAGAACAACATACCTAAAACCCACGTTACCGAAACCATAAACATCCTCCAAACCATCATCAAAACAAAACCAAGATACTCACAGACAATACACACGCACACAAAATCATTTACTGGCACAGATACTTCGACGATATCATAACAGTATACAGAGGCAACTCCCGTCAATGCGAAAAAACTTTTCACCTACACTAATAAAATATAACCTAAACTTCACTTAACTTTAGAAATTGAAACCAACCGATCCCTAAACTGCCTTGACCTAACCATAACAAAAAACCACACACAAAAACACAGCTTCAACATTTACAGGAACCCCATAACAAGAGACACTCTTATCCACAACACCTCAAACCACCCTATTCAACACAAACACGCTGCTTTCAGATTCATGCTCCATAGGTTTAAAGAAGTCCCACTGACCACCGAAAACATAAACAAAGAACTAAACACAATTAAATAAATGGATACAACACCACAATAATAGACAAACTATGGTACAAAATACAAAAAAACACGACTATTAACAATACAGACAGGGAAAACACATACATTATATTACCATACATAAACAAAACAACAAACAAAATAGCACAAATTTTAAAAATATAGGATACAAAATAGAATATAAAACTAATAACAAATTACAATACAAAATACAACACAACACCAACAACAAAGATAAACTACAAGCACCAGGCGTATACAAACTGAACTGCAGCGAATGTAATAAATTCTACATTAGACAACCAGGTTGCGGCTTTCAGCAAAGAGTAGAGGAACACAAACAGAACAAACAGAACCAGCTCAACATTTTACGATCATATAAAAGAAACAGGACACAAATACACAGACATTTACCACAACCTAGAAATCCTACACATCAACAAAAAGAACCACATCTCAACACACTAGAACAATATGAAATTTACAGACACACAAAAATACAAAGATCAAACATACTAAACGAACAAACACAATACAAATCACACATACTATTTGATACTATCGAAAACCTACCTTTAAAACCATTACCGCTTGACCCAACATCTCCAAGCAGAAGACATTGATTAAGATCAGCACATAGCGATCGAAAACGTTCTGTCTCAGTAAGTTTTAAGAAATTTACTAAATTTAAAGTTCGGATAGTCATAAACTATTGTTTTAAGTGATTAATATATATTACGTCCGCTGTTAGGGATTTTGAGCCACTAGTCCCTACCGCAGGTCTTTTAAATTTTCCTAGTCTACCACTAGGCAACTAGACCTTAGGTCTTGTCTTCTAAATTATTACTTGCATAGGGCTACTAAAAGACATTGTTGTAACTTTTATTTTAGCATCTGCTAAAGATCAATAATATGGTATATTAATTGCTTACAGGTAGTGAATTTATCAAGAAAAACGACTTATATTAGGAAAAGAAGAAATTTCTCAAGAGATTTTTTTCTTGCAAGAAAATATAAGATATAAACATGAAGAATAACAGAGATTCGTTACTTTGTTTCCCAAAACCCTAAATATGGCCCTGGTGTCTCTGGATATACCAAAGTTCTTCCCGGCCATTTAAGGTCCACACTAAGAATAAAGTAAACACTCGAATGGAAAATGTATAATTCAGTTTCGCAAACAAGTAAAATAAAAATTAGTCTTCGACCTACGTTACTACATTCATTTGCCGTAGTAGCTTTTAGAAAGCTTTTTTCCGTAGCATTCGACGAAGGGGTTTTGGGCTAGTTACTGCTATGATGGCTGTGGATCGATACATCGATACTGCCCATCTTGTTAACGTTTGTAAATGTTTCGAGTATAGACCAAAACCAATCCACAAAAATCAATTAGATATATTGAGTTTGTTTTCTGGTTAGCGTTTTAACCGTGTTCTAATTGAAAGTAGTGGCGTTCCGTATAGAGTTCTAGATGAAAGTATAAAAATACGTTTCTGTTGTGTAAGTGTGCGTGTTGAGTTCATTATACTCATAGTGCTTCTATTTGTTATTCGATTTTAAAATAAAAAATAAAATTAAAAAACATAAATTCCTATATTAGCTAAAAAAATGTACCTCCAGGTAATTAAATATTGTCAACATATTTCAAAAGTTTGTAAAATTATTTAATTTTTTTATTGTCAAACAATTTTTTTTATTTATCGCCTATAGACAATAAACATGACAAAACATTAATAATATTTTCATGATTTACTCTTACAAAGTCATAGGGAACTACAATCTTACAAATTAATTTATTGTCTCTTATTGGTAACACTAATGTAGTGGAAATAAGAGTTATTATATATTGTTCAAGTTCCGCCTTTCTACGGTAAATGTGAAAAAGTAAAAACTAATGTTCATTCTAGAAGTAAAGCGACTAGAAAGTATGAGAAATTATTAGAAGCTGTGAGTCAATGTATAAAAGTATGATTGAGTGACAAGGGACATCAGATTTTGTAATGTGGTGAAGAGAGTAAAAGCTTTAGGGACAGAATAACCGACAGCGACCGTCAGAGTTAGGCATACATAGACCTCTAGCTCCCTATAAGGCCTAATTAAAACAGTAATAATAAGTAATATTAGACCCCATATAAGTGTGTGAATTAAACAAATAGTAATTTAGTCTAAATTGCCTTTTAATTTTACGAACCGTTGTAAGAAATAATAATTTATTAATTTTAGGTCTATAGTTTTAAAAAATTATATTATTATGGCTTTATGATATTATGTTACATTATTAAATAATTTATTGTTTTGGATATTTGAAATATTGATGGTGTCCTTATTGTTTGTAATCTTCTTTTAATTACTACCTACTAAACGTTTCCAATAAGCTCATTAGCGATTAAGTCATAATACGTTATGGTAGATGCTATGAGCGACATATTTTTCTTCCTTCGAGGATGTTATATAACTGCTTCTCGCGTACATTTTACTTACAATAGTTACTATAAACTACACTGTTTTCTGAAGCGCTTGGATCAGTGAGTGAAAGCAAACGATTCAGACACGTTAGAATGTTATTTCTAATTAGCATTAGAAATGTTTGTTTTCCACTAAAAACATATCGTTCATAACCTAAAACTATAAACCAATCAAAATATCAGTCCCATACAAAGATGGAGTGTATAGTATCTGTTTCGTAACAACTGTGTACTTTTATTAAGAGATTCTATTAATTTTTCATATTTGGCAACATATTTCAGTATTTTCCTTTTTGCCTGAGGGTTCTCCAGTTGTGAGTCTCGAAATAGTGAGCGTTAGTAACCAGTTAAAATAAATTGTTATCTTAAAAAAATACATCTACAGTTGGTTAATAATGTTGAAAGTTTTAAAAAAATAGGTTTTCCCTCGACAACAATTTCCAAAAAAATTGTAACTCACAATATCCCCAGTAAAAATGCAGTAGTTATTTTCAAAATTCCCCACAATATTTTATTGTTAACATGGAAAAATGAGTTAAACGGCCCGGTTTTGTATACTTAATAGCTAAACATTATACGATCTTGATTGCTTTATTATAAAAAATAAATACAGTTTAACATATTTAAAGGGGAAGGAGACAATAAGGCATTTATACGTCAAAATATACTAATAGGCCCTAAAGATTGGTTACGTATTACAAAGTTCTTAAAATCATTATTTCATAACAAACCAATGGTAAAGAGTGTTGATGAATTAGGTATATTTTATTATTAAGTAGTACGGACATTCATGATTGGTATAAATATAGCCCTATACGTTTTCGTTATGGAAAAGTCCTGAAGAGGAGGCTGGAAGTGGCTGAGATATGCTTATTAGCTTAGGGAGTCAATGGGATAAAATAAGAGAATTCCTAAATGGAATTGATCAACCACACACATGTACTTCGAGTCTCTCATATGTATAGTTTGTTTGGGCCTATTATCAACCAGGTTCCAGGTGCTCCTGTTTTCACAAACACTGATTAGATGCAGGTATATACCCACTGTAGCTTGAAATACACTGTTTGATTAATTATAGTAAAATATAATTGATAATTAATTATATAATCGGTAGGTTTTTGTAGCATTTATAAAAATTCTTTGAAATCATATATTTGCGAGTAGAAATATAGGCAATAATTATATACATGGCATTTGGTATCATTTGGAAATTATATATGGCCATGTTAAACGCCCTCAGACATATGGAAACTCTAGTCTAGAGTTTCCACCATATATATGGTGTTGACAGTCTTAAACGTTATTATTTTTAAAAAACACACATTTGACCTCACTTTACGACACAAACAAAAGTTAATAAAAATCAACATATTTTACGAAGCAGAAGAGTTTAATATATTAAAGAATATATCATCTTAGAAGTGGTTTCCTTAAAAAAATTAAATTTCACCAACAAAATGTTCCCATTTGACATGAGAGGAGAACGGTAACCCTAAATCCGTTTACTGTAATGAAACTAATGTTAAAACATAGACGTCAATTCATCTGTAAACTGGTTAGCATACATTATAAAAAATTTATAATATTCTATAGCTGAGTCTATTCAAACCGAAAAATAACTTACGTAGCTAATGTATAATGTTCAGTAATTGAAGTGCTCAGTTATATAAATATACCTTGAGTTTTTAAATGATTTTGTTTGCGTGAGTGGGTGTGTTTGTGTGTGTGTGTGTGTGTGTGTGTGTGTGTGCGCGCGTGTGTGTGTGTGTACGTGTGTGAGGTGGGTGTTTGTGTGTGTGTGTGTGTGTGTGTGTGTGTGTGTGTGTGTGTGAGTGTGTGTGTGTGTGTGTACTTCTGTGAGGTGTGTGTGTGTGTGTGTGTGTGTGTGTGTACGTCTGTGAGGTGGGTGTTTGTGTGTGTGTAAAACAAATACTGGCCTATCGTCTTGAAAATAAAACAAATACACATTATATTACTCATGAGGCGATATACTCCATCATTTTGAATAAATCATATTCAATTTAATTATTATTGTTATTATTATTATCTTATTGTTTCTAATTTTCGTGCAAGATAAATCTCCCTCCCGCTTTATTTCGATTTCTCGAAGGATTTTTATCATTTAATTATGTAAACAAAATATTTAATATTTTGTATTATTAAAAATAATTACTATTCTTAACGTTTTCAATATTATTTACATAACGTTATTTTAGTGGAAAACCATACTTTAATCTGTGCAGAATCTGTGTAGAGGCTTCGCTAAGACCAGTTTTCTTCCTTCAAGTATATTTATAGTTACAAACTTTATGACTTGACAAACTCTGCTGGTTAATTTTCTAAGGCGCGGCACGTAGCCGTACCTACGTGGCACTTTCCGTTATTGTGTTTATTACGTTTTATTACCGTAAACGCTTGCTCGAATAAGGAAAAAAGCGTTGTTGAAGTTTTGAAAAGGGATTGCTTTTTTCACATTAATTTGAAATGTCGTTAAAATTAGTTTTCTACTATGATGTTATATAGTCTGTCGAATTGCTTTTAAATGGAGTCTGACAACACTGACGACAGTAGATGTGTTTGATTGTTGGAAGAATTCACATTTACGTATATATCAGCAAAGATTGGTAAAAGCGTATGCTGCATTGACATTAAAGTCACCTCTCACGGAACTTACTTTCCCCGCTGCTCCTCCCTCCGACAGGCCTTTTCTCTTACTCTTCACCTATCTTTTTTACCCCACCTTGTCCGTAAGATAGTAATGGTTTATCCCTTGACTACGAACCTTGGTTCGAGACCTGTATCTCAAGAAATAAACCTCCCAGGAGAACCAACTCCTGAATTTTGTATGAAAACCAATTAGCCTCCCATAAGCCTCTTTAAGCTTTTTTCAGGGTAGTGGAATCTTTGAGAAACACTTGTGACTTAAAGAATATACATGAATACTTAGTGAACTTATTTTATTTTAAATGAAAACACAGCTAATTGGAAACTATAAATGTTTTATTATCTGTTTGGATTTAGAATTACTTATTGTTATTTGATTTATTTTAGTTAACAGGATTTAGCTTTTTTAATTTACCTAAACTTACTTTTGAATTACCATGACTATCTTGTTTCATGGTATTAGTACAGAATATATCCCCTTTAATATGTTTATTAATTTTATTATTATTTATATTAAAACACACACACATATATATATATATATATATATATATATATATATATATATATATATATATATATCTACACATACTATATCCTTTTCTAATATAAATCAAAATCCCAAATTGCCTTATATGTTTACTATCATTTACTTAAATTCAATTATTATAATTAATTTGCACATCATTTTGTTTATTCTTGTTAAATTTTACATATTTAGAGTCTTGTTCATTTTCAAACATTTTAAGGTTAATTTCTAGTTACTTTAGGCTCTGCCTTTTAACAAACAATCCTTTTAATTCACTAATAGACTCTGGTTAACATTTACCTATTTATAGGTTAACCTAATAAGTTATAAAATGGTGAGCATTTACTAAAAAATTCCTTTTTACTTATATACTAAGACAAAGGATTTCATACATTTTTCAAGAATAAAGCCATATCAGGTAAAATTATTTAAAGACAATACAATTATTTCCCCTTCAGTCAAACGGTTAAATGGAAATCAATTTTGAATATTTGTTAATTAATTTAGGTAACCTAAGAGAGTTTTCAGTCCCTTAGGTTGTTCAATTTTTTGTTAATTTTGATTTTAAGTTAATATATTTTGAAATAAAATTTTATCTAAAAGAAAATTAAATTGTTTATATGAGCTTATACTGCAAAACGTTAGGTATCTTATATGGTTGGGTTATCTTTGGGCCTGTTCACAGCTCCCATGAGATTTAGATATAAGCTTCACTGCATGGCATGGCGTCGGTGAATTTGTTAAGTTCAGCTTCTTTTTTTCATTTTCGTGGTCGAGATGTGGGTAGATATATATATATATATATATATATATATATATATATATATATATATATATTTATATATATATATATATGATCCTCAGCTCATATATTTGTACACTTCCCGGGTCACATCGTAGCACTTTATACGGACTTCTTACCGCATATTTGGTCGTTAATGATTCTGCGTATATCAACACAACCACACTCGGTGGCAATTCAAACTGTACTGACTAAGCGTCACTTTTTTCCTTCGTCGTCCCCAATTTCTTCAAACTTCCGCCTTTTCGGTATCCATCTTACATTTTTACCCATGAAAAAGCTGTTACTAATAAACTGACTTTGTTTATTTAGTAATTTTGAATTTTAATTAGTTTCAATTTTTGTGAAAGACTCCACTGTGTTATTTTCAATTTTTTAACTTCCATTTAATAATTTATTTGTCTGTATTTCTTCTAATTTAATTAACTTGCTGTTTCTTCTTGCTAACTCAAACTTTGACGGTAGCGCTGTCGCTGCAGTGAGGCAAGATCGTATAAACAATCTTCCCAAGCGGTTGTATACCGAAACTAATATAACTTCATTCTGGCTAACCTAAAATTTTTAGGCTATTATGTTTTAAATTAAACTTTGCACCTTTACATAAATACAACTCTCCCTAGCTATGCCTAATTTACCTTCCGCACATTTTTATACTTATATTCACCACTATCCCTGATTATATTTGGTCAAAACTAATTTAATATTATACATTTTGGCTGGGTCCCATAGGCCACATTTTTACTGTTTCATTTAAATCGGTCAATTAGCCGTTAGCCTAATTAATGTTGTGTTGGTTTATAATTTATTCTAACATTCCCAGTTTGTCTATTTAGTTCTAATTACTTAGTTTACATTGATTTTCCCTTTATTTAACATTTTATTATAATACTATGAAATAATTGGAATATTAGTTGATTGATCTATTTAACTATTCTAGGCTTAGTAACATTTATCTGTACTAATACCAGATTTATTTGCTTTGGTCATTCTGGCCGTTGCACACCGACTGAGCTGAAGACCTTCCCGTAAGGAGTCTGTCTGACGAAACTCACGTCAGTGTGCCTTTATGGAAACACCAGTATACAGAGTAATTAGTGATGAGTATTAGTGATCGACTTTGGTAACATTTTACGGAATCCGAAAGTCCTGTGTCCCTTATTTCCTTCGTTCAGATTTAAATTTAATGTAGGGTCATATTCGAGTACATTTTTCTACTTTTTCTAACATTGCAATATTTTGCTTTATTGTCACGTATCGGAGCGATTCCATTTTACAAACATAAACAGTGCTAAATATTTTAATTTTTTAAATGGAAGTAATTCTGAATAGCGACAATATTGGAAAAAGTCCTGTGCCCCTTATTTCCTTCACTCAAATTTAAATATTATGTGAGAACATAATCGAGTACATTTTCCTGCCTGTTCTAATATTCAATATTTTCCTTTGTAGTCGCGTTTTAAAATGACTCAATTTTACAAAGTTAAAGAGTATTTAATGTTTTAATTTTTGAAAATGCAGTGATTTCGAAACAAGACCATAAAGGAAAATTTTGTAATGTTAGGAAAGGCGAAAAAAGTTCTTCAATAGCCTTAATATAAATACTCCTAACAGAAGTGAAGATGAGTTAAATAAGAGTATTAATGTAAGGAATTGAATGCTTCTATATTAGTATTTTTTTGTGAAAGCTGAATATTTAATGAGACCCATTACTATGGAAGGATAACACAGTAACTATATTATTAATTGGTATTCTGGAGCTAAATATAGGCAAAATATTTAAACCAGAAGTTTAAGGAATGCTGTGAGTTTCGATTCCCAATGAAATCGTCCTCAGCAGGGGAAAATGTATTTATATTAATATCCACCATACCCCTCATAAATTCACACACTTGAAAGAAAACAAAACTAAATATCTAACAGCTTATTATAAAATAAAATCAAATATCAGAAAAATTCAAAATTATTATTTCAAACCCACTATTGATTTATTTGCACGCAACAGCTTAACAAGCGTAGAACTATGATTCAATACTAGAGTGTTCTAAACTTTTGGACAAACGTTTGGTGGCATTAAATCCAATAATTATTAAACTATAGACGTAGAATTTAAAAAAATAATTTTTTTCAACGATGTAAAAAATGGTGGTCATAATGGAGCTAATACAAAACGATCACTTTTTAGGCCTTTTTAGCATACAAGTTCCTTTGGCTGGAAAAGTATTAAAAGAGCAGTGCAATCCCTTAAGACAGGGCTGATAATGTTTGTCGTAGTCAAAGATAAAATTAAGCTTCAATAAATAAACTCAACATTTTACGAACTTTAAAATCTATTTTATTTCTTTTAGAACATAATTTTAAGTAGTAAAGAATGTAGTCTTGATCGTTATCCCTTTTCCTATGTACACGGCCATTTAAATTTATACAAACATTATACAAATTGTAACTAAAATCTTTTTAAAAGTTTCGTCTCTTTGGAAATTCACGTATTTAATTGAATATGCAGCCGCTTCAAGAATGTTCTGTATAACACATTTTATTTCACTACACTAGATTTTTTAAATTTTTATAAACATTTACTGTAAAGGAATTCTTTTTGTGAATGGAGACTACTAAACCTCAAAATATAGGATCGTTTTGAAATTTATTTTGAACAAAACTTCAAACTTTTGCTTTGGATTTTACGACTCCGTTATTAATACTTCTTGTCACATATTTCGAACGTAATAAAATTTCTGTTTTTATTTCCCAGCGCAATAATCATATTGTCGTGAAATATTAAAGTTATTCTGCGAGAGGCTTTACACGCCAGCCTGAAGGCCGATGTCTGTTACTTTATGGGCTCTGGCAGGCGTAAATAACGCTTACACGAGTACTAAATCTCACATTCATATGAAGTCTGGCGGTATCAAGTCATGACCTTGGTCAAATAGTCGGTACCTCATTTAATTATTAAGTTGTTGCAGGAATACAAAAATTAGAAAATTAATGCAAGAATTTCTTCTATTACTTCACTCATGCTCTCCCTACACACACACACACACACACACACAAACACACACACATACACACACACACACACACACATATTATATATATATATATATATGTATATATATTTATATATTATTATATTATGTTATAAATTATTATATTTATATTATATTATTATTAAATATTTTATTATTTATTTTGTTAAAATTTTCAGTCGTTAATAAAATAATTTTTATCCATCCAATCAAGTTCAAATAAATGTTTTTAATCTATAATTATTTCATTTTGATTATCATTGTATTCTAAAATGAAACTATTGGTTTATGGTAACTAAAATATGAAATGAAAACTCTTGAAAAAAATTTGATAAATATCTTGTTATTACGACATCTATTGTTGTTCCATATCTGGTATTTATGTATATATCATTTGCCATTGTTAGATCTAATTTATCTTTTAAAACGTTTGCCAATAGATTTGACGTATCTTCAGCAAAGTTTAGGTTAAAATCACCACTCAAAATCATTGGCATTCTGTGCCATGTTTCTCCAAGTGTTTTAGAACCTGCTTTTGTATATATCAACAACTTTCTATGTAAGCATTTAATAATTTCTTGTACATGGCTATTATTTCTTGGTGAAATATAAACGGCTATAATTACAATTGTTTGTCCGTTTTCAATATTACAATGAGCTATACAGGTTTCCTCTATTTCAGAAGCGTGGATGCTCAAAGCTGGAGTATGTTTTAAATGAATGTCCATATATGATATAATTTGAAATAACATGCTCAAGTCGGTACATAATATACACATATATGCTGCATTTAAATATTCCATGACCGTATAATATACATTTTTATATTAAGATAAATAAATTTATATTCATATATACAATATAGGACATTTATGCATATATATGCATTTATACATACATACATATATATATATATATATATATATATATATATATATATATATATATATATACATATATATATATATATATATATATATATATATACATAAATTTAATAAATTTCAAATATTTCAAAAACAAGAATACTTTTGATGAATATATTTATTAAAAGCTTTTCGCCTATAAAATAGTATCAGCATCTTCAGGAAAATAATTATTTAATAAAATACTTTTATAAAATTCTATTTTGTAAAAGTATTTTATTAGATAATTATTTTCCTGAAGATGCTGGTACTATTTTATCGGCGAAAAGCTTTGAATAAATATATTCATTAAAAGTAGTCTTGTTTTTGAAATATTTTTAATTTATTAACTATATTACAAGAAAACATATCACCATATTTAATATAATCTATATATATATATATATATATATATATATATATATATATATATAAATAAATTAATAAATATATATATAATATATATATATATATATATATATATATATACGTTAATATATATATATATATATATATATATATATATATATATATATATATATATATATATAATTGCCGTATCTCAAGGTGACATGTTTCGAAGGATCTTCATTAAACAGAACTTTTTACATATAGAAGAGGAAATGTCCCAAAAGTGGACAGCAACAATATGTTACACTAAGAAGTGTTTTGAAGAGGTTATTAGAAATATAAAGCATTACAGTAACTAGAATTTGAAACATTATAAAAGGAAATAAAATTGGGAAAATCAAACCGATAATTAAATTTTTAAAAAATTGATTATTTATAAATAGGTTTTAAATTTTCAAATGAAAACTAAAAGGTTGTAATAATTTGTTTTAAAAGTGATTTTCTCAATGTATCCTCTAATCTGAGCACAATAATAATAATATTTACCATAATAATAATATAAATAGTATATAGGCCATACATGAGAAATATGGAGTATATAAATTAGAATGTGAATTTTGTAATAAAGTTTATATAGGACAAACAAAGAAAAAATTGAAAGAAAGGTATAAAGAACCTTTTAATGTTTTTTTAAAACCAAATATATATAAGTCTAACTTCGCTACCCATTGTATTAATAATAATCATATGTTTCCTAATATAAATAATATGAAAATTATAAAAGAAATAAATAAAGGGTTAAAAATGAACGTATGTGATGCTTTTGAAATTTACAAGCATAATATTGATAACAAATTGATAGATGAACAAATTCAAATACGTTCTAAATTCCATACTATATTTAATGTATATAATGTTGTGGAAACAGTGGAATAGGTTTGGCAATATTGTAATAGATTTGGCAACTGTGTAATGCTTTATCTAGTAGCTTCATATTTGCTAGACAGTTTTTTATCATTCTTAGTATTGTAATTCCTGAGGATGTTGGTAATGTCAACCAACGAAAAGCTTTGAGTGTATTATTCAATAAATTATTCCTGTAATTAGTGTATATTATTTATTCTTAAAAATAATTCTAGCAGGAAAACATATTTGATATTCTACATATAAATATATATATATATATATATATATATATATATATATATATATATATATATATATATAAATCATAATATATATGATAAATTAAAAATAAACTCTTGCCTTAACGTATCAGTCAAGACTGTCGAGAGTACTACACGTAAATATATATATATCAAGCGTCTCGTGATGGGTGCGATCGAATCAATCCCGTGCAAAAGTATACAATCAAACCGAGCGTAAAGAAGTAGTCACTCCAATAACTGTCTGGAAACAGTTGTTTATTTACTGAAAAAATGATGATAAATAAAGCCAATCAGTGTTATAAACATAAACATTGCCTTCTTATAACACAGAAAATGAATATTTTACACATTATTATTAGTTAAGACGTTCTAAAGTACGTAATAACTGCGCCGCAAAATATCTTGGACTGAGTCCGACAGTGGAGCAGAACGTTGTTTTTAGTGGTGTTGGACGTAGTTTGCCTATGGAGAGCAAATTATTAAAAAAGGAAAATTAAGTAAACGAACAAATAAATGTACAGTCGAACGATTTTTTTGAATTCTAAAATTATTAAGTAGTTGGACGGAAGAAGCAAGAGTAGGCGTGGACCAATAGGAAGCGAGGTCTGGAAGTGCTGTAGGCGTTGCTGATACTATACAAAGGGAAAATTTACGAAAGGGTTCTAATTCGCCCATTAAACGACGACCTTTATAAAGGCTTTCCTCGCGTATTATGTTGGCTAGCGTAAAAATGGAAGGGTCTTACCACAGTTCCACACTTTAGAGTGTTTTAATAATTAATTCTACACATAGTGCTACTTTCCACAAAAATGTAAACAAAAATTATTTTTCTGTGATATTTCAACTAGGTTGCTATAGTTTTTATAAAATGTTGTAATTTAATAAATATAAACTTAATTAATGCATGAATTATATATTTAAATTTTAAAAATGTACAAAATAATTACAAAAATAGAAATTAAAATTTTGAAATACAAGGCTATTCTATTAAATATAGTTATTAATTTGATTTTACATTTAAATTTTTTAAATTCACTAATTAAATACAATATTAATCTGTTGAGTATCACATGTTATGTCATTCCTAGAATTGCCATATCTCAAGGTGACATGTTTCGAAGGATCTTCATTAAACAGAACTTTTTACATATAGAAGAGGAAATGTCCCAAAAGTGGGCAAGAACAATATGTTACACTAAGAAGTGTGTTGAAGATGTTATTAGAAATATAAAGCATTACAATGAGTAGAATTTGAAAAATTATAAAATTAAATAAAATTCGAAAAATCAAACAAATAATTACATTAAAAAAACCATTTCCTTATAATATGTTTTAAATTTTTAAATGAGAATTAAAAGGTTGTATTATTATGTTTTAAAAGTGATTTTCTCAATGTATCCTCTAATCTAGCACAAAAGAATACTAAACACATCCAGAACTTTTTTATTAATCCAAAAACATCCCTCTAAAAAGGTTTTACAAAACTGTTTATACGATCTATTTGAATTATGTTTTTGAAGAACGTTTCAAGTATAGCTATGTAAGCAATTAGTCTTTGTGCGGGGCTCAAAGTGTTTAAAAAGTAAAAGCTCTAATTCTCTCCTGTCTCTTTGTGCGGTTGGTACTCCGGTTTATTGAAGAGGCACATCAATAAAACGTCAATAATAATAAGGGTTGTGGTTTTAGAAAATTAATTGAGCAAACAAAAGATATAAAAGTGAATAAAAGGTTTAATTAGAGAAAAGGCAAATGGTGATATTCTATTTTGTTGAGTCGCTTTCAGCCAGAAGGCTTGTCCCTGTTTCATCACGTTTTGTTCCCTTTGAGAATAAACGATGCTACAGATGCATGGGAGGGGAACGTTTTAAAGTTATTTTTTAGACATCATTGGTGTAATTATTTTGAAATTTTTTAAAATAAAAAGTAATGCTTTTATTGATATTTCCCCCAATTTGCAAGTATGTAGCTCATATTTATGCAAAATTATAACTAATACATCCGAACATATTAATACAGATACTTTGAGTTCTAAATTTACCCAGATGATTAAATCATTGGTTAGATTTCTAAAGGGGAAAATTAAATATTTAAAATAGTTTATTTTACAGCTTTTTCTAAATTTGTTAAAATATGTTCCTTTTAATAAATAAAATATATATTTATTTGTAATAAATGCAAATATAAATATGAAATACTTCAACTTAAATATTTATTTCCCAGTAAGAGTTTCTATTTACTATATTACTTATAAAAATATATACAAATACCTCAATGGCACATAAATATTCAAAAATAACTAATAAATTACGTGACTTACGTTTAAACCCTTGACCTGTCTAGTTTGTAATTTATTGTATTTTAGATTGTAACTTTGTAATAAGACCCTCTGATGATGACGATGTGGTCATAAAAAGGTACATAAAGGTTTAATTTTAAGAAACGTGTAGTGTTAGTTATTTTTGATTATTTTTCTGGTATTCAGAGTTTTTTTAAATATTTTTATTGTAATATATTGAACCACTGTGCTCTTGAAATTTTATACTTAATTACTCAGTTTAAATGTGTATTTTTCCTGTATAACCCACAACAGTAAGCTGTTTAAAGGATTTGTTTCGCTTACTAACTCTATCTGTCACTTGTTAGTTATTGATGTTTGAATTGTAGTCAGACAAGAAGGTGTAATTGAGCCTATACAGCCGCAAATTTGAGTACACTATTTTTTTCTTGCATTTATTGTTGGTCTTTTAGGAAATATTCAATAACGCTCTTGAATATAAACAATTACAATTTCTATAAATTGTGTAATTGTGTAAATCTTATAAATGTGCAATTTGTAGAACCCATCATTTTCCACCATTTTGAAAGTCCGTAGTTTTACCTCAGAAAAGAAATCAGTGACTACCAAAGTAATTTAAACTGTGTAAGGAATGATAAACCTTAATTAGATTCTGGAATGTACACTTTTTTATTGTAAAATTTAATTATAGTCTGTACGACGTGCCTTATTACTTGCATTTGTTTCCTTAATGAGTCAAAACTATTAGAAAATTTAAACCAATCATGACATTCATTTGTAAAAACAAAACGTAACTTAACTATTTGAAGTAAAAATCATAAATTGAACAGATTAAATTTAACAAATTTGGTCGTGTTTGGTATCGTCCTCGATTTATTTTTGCCTACTATTCAGACGTTCGATAGATATTTGGAAATTAGGTTTAGGGTTGGGAAAAGTTATTTACTTCCTGAGAGGGATCTATTAGGTGACTCATTAAGAAATAAAACTGCAAGTAATAAGGCACATGTTAATGAAAGGGAAAGGATATTATTTGTGCTATCCAAAACCTATTTAAATCATCAACATATGCTTTTTAGATGGTCTGTATTATTATATAGCTTAAAATTATTTTGTGGTTCTCTGATTTAAATTTTTAGCTATTATAGCGTGAGAATACTTTTGTATAGGTCTTAAACCGAATTTAATAATAACTATAAACTGAATAATGTGACGTCACACATTCTAGAATATAGCCAATGTTTTAATCGGCTTAAATAATGTTTCTAAACCATTACAAAACTATTTATTTCCTTCGATTAATTTTTTATATAAACGTTTTATGTTTTCCACATAGTTTAAGTGAAAGTTTAATAAACAGGTAGGCTAACTTGAAATATCCTGACTGTGCAAGCCTCGATTCCTTGGTTTTATAACTTAATCATGGTAATTCTCATAATATTTAACTATTGTTTTTTTTATAATCCTAATATATTTCTTTTATATTCAACATTATTATTAATTATTATATTTCATATTATATATATATATATATATATATATATATATATATATATATATATATATATATATTATTTATAAATATGTATTGTAAATTTAATATTACAATAGTATCAATAGTATATTATGTATAAAAATATCATAATCCTAATGTCAGGTTTTTTACAAATAACAAACTACTGTTTTGTAAAATAAAGAACACACAAAGCTATACAGATTCTATTTAATGAATTAATAGAGGAGACATTAAAAGCAAATGACATGCACCCGTAAAGTGTGTGAAAGAGATTAAGTTATTGTTTCTCCCTGTAAAAATGTTTACGTCTGCGGTAGTAGAGAAGATAAAAATACCGGAGGAGGCAGCAGGATGCGAGATAAAACTTAGATAAAATTTATACCGATCAACAAAAATTTTAAAAATATAACCGATTTTAGTTCACATGAACATAATAGTTATCACAAATAGATGAATTTAGTTTTTCTCTAATCTAAATACTTTCCATATTTAAGGAGTTTTAAATAAACATTAAATTTAATACCCCATACGGTTGGTGGTATTTATTTGTAAGGTAAAACTATTGACATGCAAGAAATAACAATGGCGTAAATGCAAACTACCAATTTTTATTTTTCAGAAACTACAATTCTATAATGAAATTAGCACTATTTCTTCTTTGTTTAACTTCTCTTCCACCTAACGCCAAAATCTATTATCTCCTATTTAGTTTGCTAGTATTTCTATCACACACTATTTTAACGCGCATTTGTTACGTTACAATATACACCATCACTAATAACCATTTGTAAAAACTCTAATTTCTTTTCTTGCTTTTCTGTCAAACATCATTATAATTATTTTTCTCCATCTTTCTTCATCCCCTGTGATAGATTTCTAGTGTTTTTTTTTTTTTAAATATAAATGGTTGCATTATTCTTATATAGTCGTACTAGGAAATCGGTTTTCGGTTTATGGTATTTGTAAGTGATGTCAGACCATTATATATTTATCCTTTTTTTTCTTATATGATCTTGCAACGCATATTTGTCTAACGGGAAAACCTCTTGTTCGGGTCGTATAACTTTGAAATATTTTGTCACTCTACATAGCACAACTTTTGGAAATATATGCAAATCTGATCTTCTTTGCATCTTTTTATCTGACTTTTATTTGTGCACACTTTGGCTATTGTTGTATTAGATATTTCTTCAGGCAATACTCTCCCCAGGTGTTTGTGTTCTTTGCTTTTCTATCTACTCGTATATTTGACACTTGCCCTGCACAGTTGACACCCGAAAATTCAACTTTCTCAGTACCTTGGTGCTATTCTTCTAATACTTGTATAACTAAATATATACAGTAAT
This sequence comes from Prosapia bicincta, assembly GCA_036971475.1. Lineage (NCBI taxonomy): Eukaryota > Metazoa > Arthropoda > Insecta > Hemiptera > Cercopidae > Prosapia > Prosapia bicincta. Next base: position 14,212,806 of record JBAIZL010000003.1, on the reverse strand, counting down.
GCTGTCAATGCCGTCAGCTGAATAACTTTATCCGCTGCAAGTCAGGTCTTAATGTACTACTCCCCGATATGTACTTCTATTTTACTTCAAACTTGCCGATGTATCCTAGGTGAAATAAATCTTAAACAGTCTGATACTAACAAGATCCATGCATTAGATCCTTTTTTGTTAATTTTAAAGTAATAACCTAAATAAATGAGAAGACAGCTAATATAAATATGTACCATAAGCCGTTATGAGTATAAGTTGAGGAAGGTTTTGTGTAGGATATTTTCATAACTACAAGTACCAGAAGTTTGAACCAACTTTGTTCAAGTTGTGGTATCAGTGTTATCATATGTTGTGTGGATGGATGTGCAAACTTTTAATTAGCGCTATCAAAGGAGACAGGACATAATTTTCAAGAAATTTAACCCAGAGAGAACTATTTTAAAAACCTAAATGGATCCCTAAAAAGAAGCGTAGTTAGATTGCCTACACTGCGCCGTAGGTTAGATTTCAATCCGTATATATGAAGGTGTATCATGTCACCAAGATATATCAGAAACACGCGTCTAAACATCGGTTATATTTAGAAAATAGTTTATTGTACTTAAACAGGAATCTTACTTGGTATATTTGCGAGTCGACTTTCGAGAACTATTTAATACGTGCCCTCATTTTCTATCTTTTTAGAAAATTCTAAAAAATAAGTCTCCTAAAACCTTGAAAATGAGAATACGTAATGTTTAGTTCTCAAAAAATGTTAGCAAATATGTAAGTGAGATTCTTGTTTAAGTAAATTAAAGTGTAAGTGATAGGTGTTGCTAAGTTATATATATATATATATATATATATATATATATATATACATCAACCTTTTCATCACTATATAATTAACTATACATTCTGGAATATAGTGAATTATCCACCCAAACGTATTATTTCAACACTGATCCAAAAATGTTCATTCTGTTTCCCACTCCGATAACGTATAGCGTTAGTAGCAATATTCGTCACCTTACGAACTTGACACATTCTCCACAAGGAGATTCTTACCGTTGCAGGAATTGCAGCCATGTTTCATACTTTATTTAATTACACTAATAACCATCTACTAACACTGTACTGCATTGAAGAGCCCAAATTGTAAATTACAAAACAAGTTAGAATCGTAAAGGGTCACAAGGAAATCAGTATTTTTTTACTAAATCTTTCAATTACGTATTTTAGAATGATATTGCTAGTATCTGATAAACCTAATTGCTAGAATAACATTACAGGACAAACAAACTATTCGAGATGCAGTGTTGGAGGTTGTAAGAAGCTGCAAACATAACTGCAGACACATTAAGTTCAGAACATTCAATTAGTTTCTCAGATTCCAATAAACAACTGGCGTCTCACATAATTACTAAGCATATGAATTTATATGAGAAACTGATTCATATAAATTGTGCTTCCACTCTCTACAATGTTTATTATTGTAATACATTTACTCCCTGAATTATTAAACACTGTATGATTTATGTAATAATAGTTTACTAACTAAATATGGAGTTAAAACTCAATGCATTACAATAATTATCCCAATGTGTAGGTGGTGCAACTAGATTGTGGGGAACGGATGTTGGTTTGCCACACTTTACATTCTTACTTTACATTAGATTAATACAAAACCCTGACAACTGTGAACTTCCATTACAACCTTGGTTTACCGCCGTTTAGGCATTAGTTCCAATTCAACCGAGTTATCTATTGAGATGTACTAAAGCTAAATATTCGATTTACAGGCGTCCAACCAATACAATAAATTTTGAGTTATGAGGGAAACTATTAAAGTGTTTTGAAATTGCTTTTATGTTTAGAAATTGCCACGATGGAAAAAAATCTCAAGATTTCGGAACAAGCTAAGAAAACAAAACTTGAAAAAAGGTATAACCTCTTAGCGTTAATGTATGACTCTATGATGGAGTCACATTTTCTTTCAAGATCAGACAAACTGTATTCGTAGTGTTAGTATTACATCGTTTCTCCTTTTCACCGTTTATTTTACCTTTCTCATGTCGTTGTTTATTTTAAACATTTCCTTCTCGCTGATTGTTTCACGTTTCTACGATCCGTTTACCTGTCGATGTTCATTTTAGGTTTTTACTCTGTTTATTTTATGTTTTTTAATGCCACTGTTTATTTGTTCTCTTTCCGCTATTAATATTACGTTCATCCATGTATACTATGTTTTTCATTATTCTTCTTTTAGTATATTACACTCTCTCCGTTTGGCTCTTTCTTATAAGTTTTTACATGGTCCTATTAAAACTATCATTTTTTACTAGTTACTTCCCTCTTCTCTTTGCTTGCGTTTTTCCATTTCACTGTTGACGTATCTCAATGTCACTGATTATTTTAACATACTCGTACTATTTGAAGCTTATTACTGTATGATATTGCTGTTGTTGCTTTATATATGACGCCGTTTATCTTAATACTGTTTGTAATTGTTTATTTTACGCTTCTTATCTTTACCTTTTATTAATTGAACTTTCTCCTGCTGTTTATTTTATGTTTCACTTCTAGATTCTTTTTTCGATGTTTATTTTACTTCTTGAATTGTGTAGTCCATTAGGTTCCGTGAATCTTATTAATAACTTAAACAATAGTTTATGACCATACGAACTTTAAATTTAGTAAATTTGTTAAAACTCACTGAGACATAACTTTTCGATCGCTATGTGCCGATCTTAATCAGTGTCTTCTGCTTTGAGATATTGGGTCAAGCGATGACGGTTTTAAAGGTAGGTTTTCGATAGTATCAAATAGTTTGTGCGATTTGTATTGTGTTTGTTCGTTTATATGTTTGTACTTTGTGTTTTTGTGTGTCTGTAAATTTCATATTGTTCTAGTGTATTGAGATATGGTCCTTTTTTGGTAATGTGTAGGATATCTAGGTTATGGTAAATGTCTGTGTATTTGTGTCCTGTTTCTTTTATGTAATTGTAAAATGTTGAGTCGGTGTTCTGTTTGTGTTCCTCGAGTTTGTTTAAAGCGGCGACCTGTTTGTTTAATGTAGAATTTGTTACATTCGTAGCAGTTCAGTTTGTATACGCCTGGTGCCTGTAGTTGGCTCCTATCCGAGCCATCATCAACTACCAGAATGCCCCTGCACATAAATTAGCAAAATACATGGACAAAATAATCAGACCATCTATAAACATAAACACAGAAACACACATAAAAACAGAATAAACTTCATAAATAAAATAAAAGACATAAACATATCACACAACCCATATCAACACTACCTTCACTCGACATAACAAATATGTACACCAACATACCCATACCCGAAACACTCAACATCCTAGAAACCCAATTAATACAGACCAATATACCTAAACCCATGTTACCGAAATAATAAACATCCTCCAAATCATCTACAAATCATCACCAAACAAAACTATTTCCCCCACAACTTAAACTTCTATTCACAACCAGATGGCCTACCCATGGGAAATCCTATCAGTAGTATTCTAAGTGAAATTTTTCTACAATACATACAAAACACCAAGATACTCACAAACAATACACACGCACACAAAATTATTTACTGCCACAGATACGTAGATGATATTATAACACTATACAGGGGCAACTCCCGTTAATGGGAACAACTCCTCACCTACACTAATAAAATGCACCAAAAACTCCACTTCACTTCTAAAATTGAAACCAACCGATCACTAAACCTTGACCTGATCATAACAAAAGGCCACACACAAAAACACAGCTTCAACATTTACAGGAAACCCATAACCACAGACACACTTATCCACAACACCTCAAACCACCCTATCCAACACAAAAACGCTGCCTTCAGATCCATGCTCCATAGACTTAAATAAGTCCCAATGACCACAGAAAACATAAACAAAGAACTAGACACAATTAAATATTTAGCATACACAAATGGATATAAACCACAATAATAGACAAACTATGGTACAAAATACAAAAACACTAAAATTAACACTAAGGTCAGGGAAAGCAAATACATCACATTACCATTCATAAACAAAACAACAAACAAAATAGCCCTGAAATTTAAAAAAATAGGATAAAAAATAGCACACAAAACTAATAACAAGTTACAATACAAAATACAACACGGCACTAAAAACAAAGATACATTACAAGCATCAGGCTTATACAAACTGAACTGCGACGAATGTAACAAATTCTACATTAGACAAACAGGTCACCGCTTTAAACAAAGAGTCGAGGAACACAAACAGAACACCAACTCATCACTTTACAATCACATAAAAGAAACAGGATACAAATACACAGACATTTACCATAACCTAGAAATCCTACACATCAACAAAAAAGGACCATATCTCAATACAATAGAACAATATGAAATTTACAGACAAACAAAAACACAAAGTAGAAACATAATAAACGAATAAACACAATACAAATCACACATACTCTTTGATACTATCGACAACCTAACTTTAACACCGTCACCGCTTCACCCAACATCTCCAAGCAGAAGACACTGAAGAAGATCGGCACATAGCGATCAAAAACGTTCTGTCTCAATGAGTTTTAATAAATTTACTAAATTTTAAGTTTATTTTACGTTTGTCTATATTTATGTTTTCCGTCAGGCTGTTTAGTATACTACTCTTTGTCACTTGTTTATTTTACGTTCCTTCATTTATCGTTTTATTTATAGTATATCGTATTCGTTTCTCTCTCAGACTATTATTTTCGTATAGTTTTTATTGCTTACTTGACAATTCTAGGTTTTACATTTTACGTTTTTATTGCTGTTGATTATTTTACATTTTCCGATCATTTTTTATTTTGTTTATTTTCGTCTATTCTTGTAGTCTCTTCACGTTTCTCTTGTCGCTAAAACCTTCTACAATTCAAGTAGAACTGTCAAACAATCGCTCCTTAAAAGTACTTCTGTTAACTAGTTTCCTTTTTGGCATCTTAATAGGCCAATGACCATCGCACGTATTATTACAGTGCAAAGCTTTTAATCCGATAAGGTCAATATGCTACCGGAGCATTTTAAATATTTAGTCATCTTAATTTTTTCTGTAGTCCAAATTTTCAAAATAATTTACATGTTTAACCTTCATGTTAACCTTCATAGAATGTAACTATCAAAATGCTGCACCTAATCGATATTGTATATGTTGCTAATATTGCGTTGTAGGATTAGGAATTTGGGATATTGAACTTTACCGAGTTATGGATATAACAATTTCATGCAACTCGAGCAATTAGATTAAGTACCGCAAATCCAATTATACGACTATCAATTGGCGTCCCAATATATGGAATATTCAGTTTCGGGTTTTTGTTATTTCTAAACTTTGATTATATACACTAGGTAAATAGGTGTACTTTGCCGATCTAATTGCAACATGGAAGTAATAATAATTTTCTAACCAAATAGCAATAATCTGAATTAACTGTATATTTAAAAGTAAATGAATGTTAAGTATATTAACTACCTAACAAGACTATAATTATAATCCATCTACCATCTCTCAGGAAACAAGTAATATAATACATTTTTTTTTAGAGACAATTCCTAATTAAATCAACAGAGAAAATTTTATTTTACTTTCTTATAATTTTATAAATACAAATAATGTAATAGGTATATACATATGTCAGAGTAACAATAATAAGTGCGAAAATAGAAAGGGAATTTCCGTGCTATTTTATTTTTTTGTATGTTGTTGGACTATTATTTTTGTTTGTTACTATTTATACACTTTCCTTTTCTTTATCGCTTTCATTGTGTTGTAGTTTTTCCATTTCCCTTCACATTGCTCATGTGTGAAGGAAGGTTCGATAATGTTAATCCAGTTTGCTTGTTTATTTTATTCTTTATATTCATTTTTAATCCTAGAGCTTTATGTATGAAATTGTGTGGTAACCATGGCAACCATTTAAGGTTGTGCAATGGAGGTTTCAACGTAAACCAGATGGGGGCACATGAAAAATTCATATTCATCGTTGAGAAATAGATTTTTAGCTATGGGAAAGTTGGCATATTGAAAACGCACTAAATTTTATACAGGAAGATACTCAGTTCGAATCCGACCTAAATCCCCCATTTCTTTAATTTAATTATTAAGTAAATATTTAAGAAAACAATACTAATATCAATTGTCATCCACTATTAAAAGAAAGGTATTTGAACTTGAATTTATGAATAAAAAAATATTTTATTAACGATTAAAAATTTATACAAGATATATATCAGGAGAGTGTAAGCTAATAGAAGGAATTTAAAAAAGCGGTAAAAACCATTTACTCTATGCAATTTTAACAATTTAGTAAAATATAATTTTAAAGTTACCTGTTCTTTACAAAACTAAACCTAAGATGCAATTATTTTACTTTTACAAATTTTTAAATTTATATTTTCAATGAAAATTCTGTTTGCATTTAATATTAACAAAATGAATAATTCAAAGAGTCTGAACAGAGCTATTCACAATGTATCTAAGTAAGGTTTTATTGCATACGCATGTGCCTAAAAGGATTTGTATAAATACATATTCTAAGGTTAAATGTATCTTACGAAATAATTTCCCAACGTATACAGACATTTAATACATCTTCCACACTGTAGTATGGGGTGGGGAATAAGAGCCTAATTCATAATCCAGAGACAAAATTTTGAATGTTAATTATCATTTACCATATGCTAATTATAAGTGATTTGATTTTTTCTAATTTTAAAACATTCAAAATTGAAAGAATATTTAATTTGATTGTGTACAGTGTAGCATTAGTTAGGGAATTGGCTGGATGTGAAATAAATAATAATATCTTTAAATCAATTTTTCACTTTCTGTGTTCACTTTCTAAAACTAAACCTCTGTCAAGGAATATTGAAACTATTAAGATAGTGACCGTGAAAAGTTTTAAATGAAGAAAGATGGTGAATAATGAGGAAATAAAAGGACCGTCATTCAGGCGATCGCCTCATACCCCGTCGTCCACATAACACACAGAAGAGCAAAAGTGAGGTATTCTCTACAGTCCAGCTTGAACATCTACGACCACTCCACATAAGGGCAAGATATACTGCGTCATATGTGCAGCGATCAACCCAACATAATATGATTTTACAATAATAACTTCTTTACTGATCCTACTGAGGAGTGTTTTTTTCGCTTAGATGTTTGCTATGACTTTGTTGTGTTAAATTCAAAAACTCGGCGCAATTTTTTTGAGTAGACAAAACACAAATTTGAAGACTGAGTCCATGTTTGAAGTGATGAGGATTCCTCATATAATCTCTCTTCAGTTTCCATCAGTGTAAACAGAGATCGCTACGGTCTAGGACTTACTACTAACCAAACATCTTTAATAACCAACCGTATAAACAAACACATTGTTTACGAATAAAACGTATTATGATTTACTGGTAGTAAAAACTTTCACACAGTTCACACTGCATGTTTAAATAATATTTAACACAGTTATTATAAACGAAAATGAGGTCGATAAACGAGTCAATGAGTATTTAATTAAGTCATAATCCTTTTCAAAACATATATCAGCCTGAAACTCTTTGGCTCTATAACACAAAATTGTTACATTTGATTTTTGTTCTTGAGCTATAACTAACAGACTTTTTAGGCAAGAATGAAAGTTATAATATTTATCCTTCTCCCATTGTATATTTGGTTGTTAATTTTAACCAATTTGTTTCTTACAGCAAAACAGTTTCATCCTTGATAACGGCAACTAAGAGGTTGCCAAAACCTTTGTATAATTAAAATAAATATTTGTTTACTCTTTTATAAATATAATCCTTAATAAAAACCTCATACGCTTTATTAAATAAAAATGTGTACAAATAATTTCTTTTCGAATCACGTATTGATGATAGTGATGCAACTCTGCACGTATGAAGGAAGGTATCAATTTGAGAGAAAACTAACTAAGCCGGAAAGGGTTGGCTACTGTTGTACATCCCACGCGCCCAACATCAATTCTTTGCTATGGAGTCTAATAATCATTCTGCTCAAACTGTGGACCACTTTTCTACCCACAGAGCTACTTGATAACGTGTAAAGTGACGATGGCTCAGTCATCCTGATGACATCAACTTTATGACACTGAAATGTTTTTGGAAAGTCTACAGTACCAACAACATGCACTGAGACGTAAATCTAACAGAGTTTTGTTGGTCCAAGCTATAGTTCAGCTCATGCGCCAACTCATTCGCCTCACAAGCTATTTAATGAAATAGTCAAATAGTGTGTTTATAGTCAAATAGTTAATTTCTTTACAATCATTTTTTGCGTTTGGAAAACTATTTTTTTGAATTTTCAGTTCTAAGTACTGCATTAAATAAACAAATTTGATTTTAAATGAATTATTTAATAAACGGTAATAATAAATTTCAATTATTACAAACTCGTATAGATCCCAGAAAAATTTTGTTTTTACACACACAAATTTCATTAATGTGTTAGATGTATGCACAAGGCTACGAACATTATATATTTAGGCCTATAGATAAAAAAGTTGGTTTTCAAAATGGCATCAAATATTTAAATTAAAAAACTATACTTTATCTGCAAATCAAGTCATTCTTTTTTATTTTATCTTAAATTTCTGAATGTCTTTCTTCTTTTATCCGTATGTGGCTCTTCAACTATTCCACGTCAAGCCTCCCAGTAGCGATTTATAATGGATTACGTCGGATACGTTAAAACCTGGCAGTCCCGTAGAAGTTCAGTCTATTATTGCAAGACTACACATGGGCGGGTTTCATCAGCAAGGGCCAATGCTGTAGAATGGACTGGTAGGTAGTCATGCCCCATGGTTAAGAGGAGGAACACCATAGCTACACTATTTTTCAGATATCCTGAGGTTGCTCCCTCTTGCATATTTCTGCAATTGTAAACATGAACTATGTTAAAAATGTTTAGTTGGTAAACTTGTAAGTAAAATATATTTTGAACTCTTCTGAAGACGCAATTTTAAAAGCAAAATGAAAAACAAATTGTTCCTATATAATTTAAATAAAAAAATATATCTCTTCCGACGAAATACATTAGCTTGTAAATGGAAATTTAATTATTGTTGACCAATTAAAAAGGCATAACTGCTCCATCAGAATGTCGCTTTTGGGTTTTTACGTTTAACTGTCCAATAAAACCGATTCCGTTACTTGAATTAGGTACAATTTAACGCTTCGCTTCCTTTTTATTGGTTTTTCAATTTATGGTGCTCAAGAAACCGTGATAAAACCGTAAAAAGATAAACAGAAATAAAAACGTTCAAAATTTGCTTTAATTCTTTAAGTTTGCTTTTATCCTGTACTGATTTAAATTGAAACATTCATTTCACCATTAAACTAATGAGCCATTGGGATTTTAGAACTAACCCGTCTTATCGAGCACAATTAACATAATCTTGTAATGATTTGTACAAATAACGTGTTTCTTAAAGAACTTAGTACTTTATACAAATAAGTCGTATAATTAATGTAATCACTAAGCATAGTAAAACGTATAACTAGTAATCTAGATAACTGACTGGAACCAACTTAAAGGCAACGTTATTTCCATATTAACAGCTTTGTTATGTCTAAGTTAAGTAGAAGGGAGAATATGTTACGATGAACTTCTAAATTGTGTACAAATAATTCATTTAGTTAATTATAGAAATAGTCTCTTATTACGTATTGTAACTTAATACCCAAAGTTAGGGTAAATAATATTCTATGTGTAATAGGAATAATAGACGCGAAACTGCATATATACCAATATTGATTTTTAGTGTTAGGGTGATCACTTAGTGTGACTATTACGATCTGTGAAGGATATGAAAAGAGTGTATACATCTAGGATTAAGGTAGATACATCAAACTCCTTTGTAGATGATGAATTCACATTATAGCGTCATGTCTACAAGGCGTCATACATGACATATTCTCTGTCGGAGACGTAAAAAGCTGATTGAGTTACACATCCCTTGAATTAAGAAGAATAAGTAAGTGTAGATACACGTAGGTAAGAGTAGAGAAAAGACACCATGTACGGGGAGTAAAGGGAAATTATAGTATCGTATGGGTAGGTTAGCTTATCTGAAGTCGATCTCATCACGGGTAAATAGATGTGTATATCTGTTATGCCCGCTTGCAAATAAAAGAATAAGAGAGTGTAGATTGAATTAGGTAAGAGTAGAGAAAAGACATAATATACGGGGAGTAAAGGGAAATTATAGTATCGTATGGGTAGGTTAGCTTATCTAAAGTTGATCTCATCACGGGTAAATATGAGTGTTTTGCTGTTAGTAAAAAAATAAGAAAGTGTAGATAGAATTAGGTAAGAGTAGAGAAAAGACATCATGTACGAGAAGTAAAGGGAAATTATAATATAGTATGGATAGGTTAGCTTATCTAAAGTTGATCTCATCACGGGTCAATAGAAATGTTCACCTGTCACGCCCGATTGGAAATAAAAGAATAAGAGAATGTAGATTGAATTAGGTAAAAGTAGAGAAAACACATCATGTACGAGGAGTAAAGGGAAATTATAGTATCGTATGGGTAGGTTAGCTTATTTAAAGTTTATCTCATCACGGGTTAACCCTAAGGGCTCGCGCTAATACCCGTTACACTAGAGCTCGCGCGGGGTAATTTTTTACCCCAACTAGTTTTCAGGTCAATATCAGTAAAATATTTAATATTATAAATAAAATTATTTAAACATATTTTGTTATATTATAAAAGATATGAACAAACTCATGCAATATTATTTCCTTCTTTATACGTTAAAACACTCTTCACATACTTCAGCTAAATGTTCTTTACAAAAACGTTTCCCACAATTAGCACAGCATTTCTTGTTTACTGTCTAAGTTCTTAGGGCAAAAATCACACCTGTAATTAAAATGTTTGTTTGTAATATTTGTAATATTGCCAAATATAAAGCTATAGCCTATATTGTAAATAAACATTTTTGCTGCAATAATCATGAAAACAAAATATTTTATAGACCAGAATAGTTTACAAACACAATATATATCAAAACGTAATACTTGCAAGAGAAAATAGAATTTGTGTCTTGACATTGTACATGTTACTATATGCAAACCAGTTCTGTCTGTTGTCCATTTACCTTTAGAGTTATTGTACGAAGACATCATTTCTCCACAAATATACAATACCCCAAACAATGCTTTAATTCCTTCAAAAGAAGTTTCATTTGCGTCTCTCTCTCTCTCTCTTGAAAAGTTACAAAATAAAATTTGTTCTCTATTATCGCCATGACAAAATATATACGTAGATAATTTAAAATAGATTATGAAATTCATAATTTAAAACTAAGTTCAGTGATAAATTCCTCACAAAATACGAAACATAGTGAAATTCACTCACAGCAATCTTCCAAAAAAATGAAAATAGATTTGTGTGATAAAAAAGTTGCAAAACACAATTTGAAATAATCTTCACTTATAAAAACTTCATAAAATACAAATATAAATAGACTTCACTTATAAAAACCTCGCAAAATACAAAAAGAAATAGACTTCAATTATAAAAACCTCGCAAAATACAAATAGAAATAGACTTCACATTATAAAACCTCGAAAAATACAATTAGAAATAGATTTCGAGGGACCAGTATTGTAACGTGAAAACTCGCGCGGGGTAAAAACTTTCCAAGCTGTTGCAACAATAGCTTCAAACCGTTATAAGTAAACAACAACTGTCAAACTACCTGATGTAGGTACAGAAATATATACAGGGCGAGTCAATTAGAAGGTTTGTAAGGGGTGGAAGAATTTCAGGATTTGCAACTGTTTTATAATCTTTGTTGAAAACTCATTGGGAGAATAATTGCACCGCGCGAGTCCTCTAGGGTTAATAGAATTACGCCCAATTGGAAATAAAAGAATAAGAGAATGCAGATTGAATTAGGTAAGAGTAGAGAAAACACATCATGTACGGGGAGCAAAGGGAAATTATTGTATCGTATGGGCAGTTTAGCTTATCTAAAGTTGATCTCATCACGGGTAAATATGAGTGTTTATTTGTTAGTAAAAAAATAAAAAAGTGTAGATAAAATAAGGTAAGAGTAGAGAAAAGACATCATGTATCGGGGAGTAAAGGGAAATTATGGCAATTATGTGGGTAGGATGGCCTATATAAAGTTCATCTCATCACGGGTAAAGAGGGGTTCACCTGTTAGTAAATAAATAAAGAAGTGTAGATTAATTAGGTAGGATTATGGAAAATAGATACTTTGTCTCTTGTACTAGAGAAAGGGGAAAAGTTTGTCATCGAGTGGAAAGTGTCGCTCACCTGGTATGAAACTGGATGAGGTGTCTGTCCACTAATGGTGCTTATATAAAAGTAACGTATAAGAAATATTTAAATAGTTTATGTTTAGAAAATATATACTGTAACAATGTCAAGCAAAATATGTAACTTTTATTGAGCAAGAGGTCTAGATGATGAATATTTAATAGATATTAGTTATTAATATTTTTATTATAGTATATAAATAAATATAAATATATATATATATATATATATATATATTTGAGAAATAATATTATGTGATTTGTAATCACACTAGCTTAATTTATAATAAAACCAAGAAACACTTACCTATAAAGAAAATAAACACTTTTAAAAGAAGTAGTCACATTTTGTTTACGCAATCAGAAGTCATAGAACTGAGGGAAAAGAGAAAAAATATAACTAGATTAAAAGAACTGTCAGCTGGTATTACTCATTTGTGTCACAATAAGTCCAGTGAATTGATGTCTTTACAAAATTATCTATTCTAGTTTAAGATAATCAAAATATTATTTTCCGATAAGTTATTTAATAGTTAATAGTACTTCTATTGTTAGAATAAGAATTTATTTGTTATTGATAACTGAACTAAGCATTAATCCTAGATCTATGTTTTCTTTGTTACAGCCGACATCATAGACGAAGTGTATTTACAATGACTTCTAATGAAAAACAAAACTAAAATAGTTTTACTTTTTATTTTGAAGTAATCTATAGGTTTCTAGAATTTCAAATGCCTAAGAAAACTACAAAAACACTTGAGAATAGATTCTGCGTTCGAGACGCTCAATGTCATGTTTTATATTTAATTATTACCTTACTTTTACTATGGTAAGAAGTAGTTAGAAATAGAGGTGATACGACCTAGAGGTAGGAAGTTTGTAATTTGATTCATAATTTTAATTTATAAATATTATTGATTTAATATTATTAGTTATTTGCGCAATTCAAGCATTGTAGGGGTTGTATTTCATCTTTGAATTATTTTCGGTCATGTTCAACGATCATGAGTATGAGCTGTCGTAATTATATTATATTATTTTATCGAAAAATGTACATTTTATAGTTATAAAATTATCAACATATTTATTCTTGTTGTATACATACAGGGTCATTAAAAGGTATCACGTGTATTGGAAATGTACAGTACACAACAACTAGAAGAGTGGGGAACCGGCACGTGTCATTCAACCAGATGACTTTATTTTAGTCGCAATGGAATGTTGAACATCTTGTATTCGTGTAAGATATTTATATTAAATGTGGTGAATCTGTTATCCAAACACGCCTGTTTTGTAGACATTTCAACTTCGGCCGTCACGGAAACATACCAGGTAGTGAGACTATTCTTAGATGGGTGACGAATTGCAGAAAAACAGAAAGTGCAACTGAACTTAAGTGACCATGTGCCGTTTGTACTGGACACCATGGACAAAATGAGGGGTACTTGAAGTAATGACCAAAATTTTAGCTCCAGAACTACATAGGTGGGAAATAAACATTAGAAATGAATGGTTTCAGGATGATGAGACCACAGCCCATAAAGCAAGAACCTAAATAAGAGTTCGTCGGGAGATTTTCCATGAACGAATCCATTAACGTTTTGGTGATATACCTGCCCAAATCGGTCGCCAGATATAAGTATCTGTGATTTTTTCCTGCGAGGTTTTCTCAAGTCACGTATCTATGAAGCTGAGCCCCTGGAATTTCAAGAATCGAAGGATGCCAATCAACGTGAATGGCAGATTAGGAAATATTGGAAGATATAAAGACCAACTTGTAATGGAGGCTTGAGATTTGCATTGCAGAAAATGGCATCATTTAATTGATGAGTTTTTCCGGACACTGAATCTTTATTTGTGATCATATAAGGAAAACTGTATTCTTTAAAGTTTTTAAACCAATAGCCAGGTAAGTTAACTTTATTTAGTTGTGAATTACACATGTACTTACACCCCTAAGCTGTCCTTATCGATCGATTAATCACGATCTGTAAACGTCGCTATAAAATCCTTCTTAAAAATAAAACATCTGACAATAATAGGGAGTGTTAGTATTGTATTTAATTTAGCAATACGATATATTTAATTATTGTAATTCTATTGTATTCTGAAATTCAATAAATCGTCCGAAAATATATTTTACTCTTGAAGTAATTATAAGACAATATATTACTGTTGATAGATAATTTCAACTATAGTCCAGTTGTTATTACTAATACTCACAGAATTAAGTCGTTTGTGAAATTGTGTGCTGTTGGTATCGGCAGAGATATTGTCGATTTTTTTTTTTAGGCCAGTAGTTAGATATTAACTTGAAAAAGCCAAATAGTTAGTTGTAGAAACGTCGTCCTATTTAAAAATCGTTCTTTACTCGTTAAAACGCCCTCTTTTTATTGCAACGAATTTTATTGTATTAAACGAATCTATCTTTGTATTTAATTGTTGAAACGTGTTTTTCCTTGTGTATTTATAGCTTCCTTATTACATTCTGCTTTTGGGAAATATTTTAGGAGAAGTTAAAGTAAGATCCACACCCTTTATGAGAAGAGAAAATACAACCTTTTGCCACTTTGAATTATTGTTTTTAAAGTAGGTCTTAAAATAATTTAATTAAATGTACTGCACATTTTAAAGAGAGATAATAAAATATCGATTACATTTCAAGCAAGAAGTTCTTAGTGTGTAAGTCTGACTATAGATTGGAAAAAATAATAGGTTCTATTTGAAAGAAAATATCAAACTTTCATTTTCAATTGAATATTCCCTATTTTGGTATTTTTTATTTGCAACTATTTCTTACTTCCATTATAAATAGGCAATTAAAAATGTTAAAATTAAAAAACTTATAGTTATCTTTTTATAATCTTTTTCTTTATCATTCTAGTTCGGTTTTTGAGAATTTATAGGTAATAAATACAACTCAGACATTACTCAAAATAACTAACCTTGAACTTACTTTATACTTTGGTTCTTGTTTTAATTGTGTTTGTGTCCCCTTACATTATAGATTATAATATATCGGGCAATGCCTTGATATGAGTGTTGAATAATAAAGATGACAAAAGTAGGAGACGATATTCCTAAAATGGAAAATTGGTCAAACATTAAAACTATACGAAAAAATAATACGCTACAGGCTAACAATTTTTTTAAAATTAATTGATTAATTTCCTAATTTTTTAAAATATTTAGTTTTGCCTCGTTATATTAATTCTCAACATCAAAGAAAGAATTTCTGTACATAATACAAAAGTCTACCAAGTTTTAAAAATTTATAAACACACTCCCCCCGTAGTTCTGAGCTTCCATTGGTGAATTCATGTTTTATTTATGTCCTTTGCTGTTATTGAAAGGATACGGAAATAACTTTAAACGTAGAGATTGTGATAAAAATAACAACACAAGATAGCATTGCTAATTAATTTTATTCATGAAGCTACAGTCATTCTACATTTAGAAATATACTGCAGCCTCTGGCTCTTCGCAATAGGATTTCTGATTATGAACAAAATATAAGTTTTTAATGTTTCAGTAATTTCAATTCCGCAAATTATTTTCGTTTTATGCAAAAGAGGTTTTTATCGTCTATCTAATTTATTCCTAATACTGTAAATACCTTTGAGGCATTTGTTACGGGTCTCATTGAATTGTAAACTCATATAACATTGCATATTAATCGATACGGTGTGACGTTTTAGCTTGAAAAATTATGCCATTTCATCCCTTTATTTCTTCCTACCACTTAGTCTGTAGGATTTCAGAAACAGCCAAATGCCGCTACCGGTCCTTTTAACTATTCAGAGGTTATGTTTAAATAATATTCAAATACTAATTCATCATATATATTTGGCTTCTGTGATAACATATAATTTCATAAGAAATCTGTAACTCATGATTATTTGTAGGTTATATGGCATTTTACATGAGCTCTAACTTCAATTATTTTATTACGTTAGAATAAATGTAGTTACATAATGGACTGGCTTTAAATTACTTGAGATCTATTTTTTATCTAACTTACCAGAGCCAATTTCGTATTTGAAATCATTCGTTTATAGGCAGATCCACTTCTCCAAATTTTTCTCCATTTAGGCTTGTGCTTAAAACCTCAAAATTTCTGAACAAATCTTATTAGACCCATTACATGTACCGTGCTACAGCACAAGTAATATTTTCTGCTGCTTAATGATAACTTGCGTGTTTGCTCTAGAACGATCGTATAATTGCCTAATTACACCAATAACTACTAGTTTGTGAGGTTTTCATAAAA
The DNA here is from genome assembly GCA_036971475.1 of Prosapia bicincta. Classification (NCBI taxonomy): domain Eukaryota; kingdom Metazoa; phylum Arthropoda; class Insecta; order Hemiptera; family Cercopidae; genus Prosapia; species Prosapia bicincta. The sequence goes on along the minus strand of JBAIZL010000003.1, from coordinate 14,196,188 downwards.
ATAACTTACAGACAAAATCATTTTACTAGTATTAAGTGTTAAATAAAAATATTTGTCAAAACACCTTACTTTTAAATAGCCAAAATTATATTTCGTACCTATAAATACGCAAAAAGACATAATTCAATTCTTATGGTACCATCCTTGAAAGGACAATATATTCATTGATTTATTTCAGGAATAGTCAAATATTTGACGAAAAGTTATTTACTTTCAAAATACCGTGTTATGTTTAAACTATCTATGAACAATACAATATTTTAATTTTTTAAGTTTTAGAATGTTCGAGATATTCATAAGTTGTCGTTAAGATGTGTGTTTCATACATAACGCATTGCAATTTAACACAAGATAAAATTAACTTGTATCAATATAGCTTATTACGAATTATTTGTTTATACTTTGGTATTATAATGCATACAGAATAAGTCGAAATTTCCCAGTCAAAAAAAAACTGGAACGATTCCAATGCATTTTAGACATTGCAATTTGTACGTCTAAAATGCCTGTAACACTTGGCTACACCGGGCAGCAAATAAGTGTAATGTAAATATTGAATCAAAATCATTTTTAAATATCTTATTTTAAATTAGATATTCAAATAACGAATTTATAAATATCTTATAGAACATCTATAAAATGAAGTTATGCATTACTCTTTCCATATGTATTCATGTATGGTACTAGATTTCAAGAAGTAGCTAGATCTGCGGGGAGAGAGGAATGGCAGTAGATAATTATTTACATTACAACACGGTGAAAGACGTTTCTGTTAAAAAAAATTAGTTTGTAGATATCTTTGCTGACTCTGTCGAATTTAGTATGAATAATTGTTGACCATGGGCAACCTAATGTGTGTTGCCATTTTCACCATTATATTTGATTGTTCTCAGGTTCGCACATATACAGTTTAACATGAAGGTCTATTCTTCTTTATAGTAATAGTCACACTTTGTTCAAGTGAGAACAGTTGATTATCAAGACCTCATACACACAAAAACTAAGTGCTAATATGTACCCTATATTTATATATAAATCCCACACATAGACATACACACAAATACAAGCATGCAAGCAAACGCACCTCCCACACTCACTTACACACACACACACACACACACACACACACACACACACACACACACACACACACACACACACACACAAACACAAGCATGCAAGCATACGCACCCCACATTTACTTACATACACACACACACACACATTAATATATATATATATATATATATATATATATATATATATATATATATATATATATTTATATTTATATATATATATACCGTCATCATCATTTTACTTGCATCAGCTCTCTGACCATTACCTTTTATACTACAAAAGTAGAGCGAATTTATGCTTATATTTACTTTTATTTCTTTTCATATTAACGAAAACAAGTATTATTAACAGACGTTTACTACGCTATTACTAGTTATGTAGAAAATGGAAAGGATTTTAGTTTATTTAAATAATAATAACACTTTTTATTTCATTTTTAAAACACAATTTATCCTTTTTTTTTTAATTGACAAAACACATGAGACAACAAATTCTTGATTAAAAATTTCAGGTCACTGGATTGGATTCACAATTTTTAGCTTTATCTGAGCTTTGTGGAATTAGGTTCTTACTTCAGTGTAAATTTATAAAGCTCTAGTAGTTACTCTATTCTGTCTAATCCTTTTCTTTATAGACCTTGCCTATTAAATTACCGTTTATATTTAGTGCAAATAAATAATATAGTTAAATGCCAATTATTTAATATACACCATAAAATGTTTTACAACAAATGTAATCTGTAATACTTTTTCTGTTGAGAATTTCTTACTATACTAAATTAAAATGTTTTCTCTTACAATGTTTGCAATTTTCATTAATTCCATTTTCTCATATTTTTTCTGATTTTTAGGCTGTTTACAATTTTTAATGCTTTAGTTCCAAATTTATAATTTAAAATTTCTAAAATTGTTCCTATTTACGTTCCAAGATCATTATTGGGCCAATGTAATGTTTCAATTTAACCATTGTTTTTATTCAGTTTAATGAGAATATAAGTTTTAACATTTTTAAAATAGTTTAGCCGCACTCTGTTTTATGAATACAAATAAATCTTTGTTAGAATTAGATGCTGAGTGTATTGTAATTCTAGATTTTTTTTGTTATTAAAATGATCAAGAGTATCTCTTCTTTATAGTACTCATATTTTGAACTTGTCTCACATTTTGTTGAAAATAATAATTTTTCAGCGTTTCATAGAGGTCTCATATATTCTAAAGCCTACTTAAGTATCTAATACTTAATAAAGGAGACATCTTTTCCTGTCTATTTTTTTCTAACTATTTTTTCCAATTTAGTACAACTATGCACTTTTGTGAAACATATTTGGTTCTTTGGAAATTTATCTGTTTTACCTTCATAAAAACCTTAATTTTAATACTAAACTACAAATATTCATAAGACGATACCCTAATAAAACGGGTAATTATTTTAAAATATTTTTAAAACAATGTATATGACTACAGTCATTAAACATAATTTTGGGGTTTGGTGGACCCCAGTGTTACTGTTACGTTATTTGAATCGGTCGATTAGCCGTTAGCCTAATTAACGTTATGTTGGTTTATAATCTATTCTAACATTTCCAGTTTGTCTATTTAGTCCTAATTACTTTAGTTTACATTGATTTTCCCTAAATTTAAACTTTTTATTATACTACTTTGAAATAATTTGAATATTAGTTGAATAATCTATTTAACTATTCTAGGCTTATTTACATTATTCTGTACTAATACCAAATTTATTTGCATCGGTCATTCTGGCCGCTGCAATACGTACACTAGCTTTACTGTAATATACGCACACATAGCTTTACTCTACCATACGTACACTACTTTCACTCTACCGTTCGTACATTAGTATTACTATATCATACGTACACAAGTTTCACTCTACCATGCGTACACTAGTTATACTCTACCATACGTACACTAGTTTTATTCTACCATACGAACACTAGTTATACTCTACCATACGTACACTAGTTTTATTCTACCATACGTACACTAGTTTTATTCTACCATACGTACACTAGTTATACTCTACCATACGTACACTAGTTTTATTCTACCATACGTACACTAGTTTCACTCTATCATGCGTACACTAATTATACTCTACCATACGTACACTAGTTTTATTCTACCATACGTACACTAGTTATACTCTACCATGCGTACACTAGTTATACTCTATCATACGTACACTAGTTTTATTCTACCATACGTAGACTACTTTCACTCTACCGTTCGTACATTAGTATTACTATACCATACGTACACAAGTTTCACTTTACCATGCGTACACTAGTTTTTCCTCTACCATACGTACTTTAGTTTTAATCTACCATACGTACACTAGTTATACTCTATCATGCGTACACTAGTTTTATTCTACCATAAGTACACTAGTTATACTCTACCATACGTACACTAGTTTTATTCTACCATACGTACACTAGTTATACTCTACCATGCGTACACTAGCTTCACTCTACCATACGTACACTAGTTTTATTCTACCATACGTACACTAGTTATACTTTACCATACGTACACTAGATTCACATCTATCATGCGTACACTAGCTATACTCTATCATACGTATACTAGTTTTATTCTACCATACGTACACTAGTTTTCCTCTACCATACGTACTTTAGTTTTATTCTACCATACGTAAACTAGTTTTACTCTACCATACGTACACTAATTTCACTTTACCATTCGTACATAGTTTCACTATACCATACGTACACTAGTTTCACTCTACCATACATACACTAGTTTTACTCTATAATACGTACAGTAGTTTTATTCTACCATACCTACATAAGTTTTACTCTACCATACGTACACTAGTTTTACTCTACCATATGTAAACTCGTTTTACCCTACCATATGTACACTAGTTTCACTTTACCATTAGTACACTATTTTTACTCTATATACAAACACTAGTTTGACTCTACCATACGTAAACTAGTTTTACTCTACCATACGTACACTAGTTTTACTCTACCATACGTACACTAGTTTTACTCTACCATACGTACACTAGTTTTATCAAACCATACGCACACTAGTTTTACTCTACCATACGTACACTATTTTTACTCTACCATACGTACACTAGTTTTATCCCACCATACGTACACTATTTTTAGTCTACCATACGTACACTAGTTTTATCCCACCATACGTACACTAGTTTTACTCTACCATACGTACACTAGTTTTACTCTACCATACGTACACTAGTTTTACTCTACCATAAGTACACTTGTTTTATCCCACCATACGTACACGAGTTTTACTCTAATATACGTACACTAGTTTTACTCCACCATACGTACACTAGTTTTACTCTACCATACGTACACTAGTTTTACTCTACCATACGTACACTAGTTTTATCAAACCATACGCACACTAGTTTTACTCTACCATACGTACACTAGTTTTACTCTACCATATGTAAACTCGTTTTACCCTACCATATGTACACTAGTTTCACTTTACCATTCGTACACTATTTTTACTCTATATACAAACACTAGTTTGACTCTACCATACGTAAACTAGTTTTACTCTACCATACGTACACTAGTTTTACTCTACCATACGTACACTAGTTTTACTCTACCATACGTACACTAGTTTTACTCTACCATACGTACACTAGTTTTACTCTACCATAAGTACACTAGTTTTATCCCACCATACGTACACTAGTTTTACTCTAAGATACGTACACTAGTTTTACTCTAAGATACGTACACTAGTTTTACTCCACCATACGTACACTAGTTTTACTCTACCATACGTACACTAGTTTTACTCTATCATACGTACACACTAGTATTATTCTACCTTACGTACACTAGTTTTACTCTACCATACGTACACTAGTAACCGAGTCACAAATTAGCCTTGCACGGGGAGACACCTTTTATTAGATGAGAGAAGTATGGGTATATCGAGGGTGTTCGTTGGACACAGTTCGTTAGAGAGATGTACATTCAGGAAAACGTGTCCTTAAGGAGATGAAATCTTACCGGGATGTTTGAAAAACATCAAATAGTTTCCGTTTTAAATGCAATAAAAGGCATATTCCATTGAACTGAAAGCTTTAGTGATATGTAAGATACATCTCAAAATGTATACAAGGGAATAATGGGGATAAGTCACATATAGGTACAGTAATTCTAGGTATAGTACTAAGACATATTTTAAAGTGGAAAACATTGTTAGCTGTCTAGTGGATTCTGAGAACAATACCTTGTCTGGACTGAGACTATAAGACCAGACGGCGTGTTAGGCATTCTAACGCTTTAGTATACACACAAACTAATCAACAATCATCTTTCTGGACAAAAAATGTTTTATCTCATCAAACAATTTCTAGAAGCACGTTGTCATCATACGTGACTAACAAATGCTAAAAACAATTATCGGGATTCGAGCCTGCGTAATGAATCTTTAAAGGTTACTTTTAGCTTGATATAATTATCATAAAACTAAAAAAATATTGTAATATTTCTACTCAGGCTACATTTAAACTTATGCATATTTACTAATTTATTTAACTATATTACAATAGTTTATTTTTAGTATGGTGACTGAGGAGGGCAAGTAGTTGCGATACATGAACGTGAATATTAAACATGTTTTCGTGAGAATGAAGTTTTAATGTCTTATAAACTATTATAATGTATACTAATGCCCACTGATGTTGACAGCGTTTTTGTCAAACGTATTTTATCAAATGAGTAGTGTTAGTATGTGTATATTACAACAAATTTTTGCCAAGTACAATATATTTCATTTTGCCAGTTTCATTGAAAACACCCTATACGCTCATAAAAAGGTGTATACACCCACTAAATGTTGAATGCCTAAATCGAAAAACGCAATGCAAACATTTTAAAATTTGACATCAATCAAGAATGTAATTTTAGAACTACGTAATCACAATGCTAAATATAACAAACCCGTTTTAATTCTACAACTATTCAAAAAATAAAATAAATATAAATTTGTGTTCGTAATTTAACGACATTATTTTATTCCATATTTAGCTATCTGTTACAAGTCTACCAAATATGTGTTGCATACGTGCTCAATAACTGTTCCACAAATTAAATATATATAGTTTATGGAAAATGATGACCTTGTTCTAAAAATATATGTAGCCTAAATTGCAGCCAGGTTATAAATATGTGTTAGCAAGATAAGAAAGCCTGATGAAAGGGTAATTTGTTAAAGGATTTAGCGAGACACGGGTGGTGGAACACTGATCCCCGTAAACATTTATTTTGCCGTGTCAGAACCTTGTACAATAAGATAGAAATGTTACGCCTGACACAAGTCGCCATTTCTTGACAAGGATATGGATTTCATTTTTCAGAGAAATATCATCATCTGACTTTTGAAAGTGGTTTTCTTTTTAATTAGCTTAAAAGAGTATATTTGCATTACAATTTATTATAATGAGATTTTAAAAGTTTATGTTTCATAAATTTTTAATAAAGTTCAATTTCTTGTAAATTGAATTACTTACAAATTTTTAAGGGCTTTTATTTGTTACACTTAATAGAAAGTCATATTAGACTAAGACATTTTAACATAATTTTTATTTAGATTAAATATTTTTAAATTTCATAATTGAAATTTATTTTATTAATAGTATATTATTATCTAATATAATTTAAAATGAACACTTCATCTTATAAACATTAAAAGAAGGGTTTATAACAAAAAAAATTACTTCAAATTTGATTTTACAAAAGGGTAATTTTGCAAATTTTGGCCTAAATTTAATATTTGTTTCATTTATTCATCCCCATAAATATAAAGACCTAAAAAACCAATTTCGAATTTTAAGATAGCTTAAAAAATTACATTACACTAAAACACGTAGGTCCAAATAGGAATTCAAATACGTTAATATAAAGAAACGTTAATAAAACATAAGTATTGAATTTCTTTTCTTAAATTCTACTACATTTACGCATGTTTTATTCTGAATACTGTTATTTAACATAACTATATTATAATAGTGTTTTCAATCTTTTAATACAAAGACTATTTTAACGTAGGTTCCGTTAGTTATAGGTTTTAACTAACTCCTACGATTTTTACGATAGGATCCAATTATAAGTTACAGTTTGTAGTAGCCACACCCCCTGATGATGATGATGACTTTGTCATTGAAACGCGTATAAATCATTAAATGAATAATATGTGAGTTTTGTGTACGTCTTTTATTTGCTATTACATATAAAGGTTTTTAATAAAATCTCCTACCTTCGATTGTTTTCCAAAACATTTCCAAAGTTGCACAGTTCTAAAAGTCAGAACTACAAAATAAACATGTAATGCCGATAATAAATAGGTCTTCATATTTTTATATCTACATTATCTATTGCAGAATGTTTTAACAGTATAAAAAATACAGTATAAAAACAATATTTTTACATTCGTTCTGAACTTAGATAATATTATTGTTAATTAATTGTGGCCTAATTCCATATCCAAATTTACACAGGTTCAGCTTGCTCTCTTGAAACATTTGGTCTGTGGCTAATTATTTTTTTATTTCTACCCATCATCCCATAAACACTGTTAGAGAAGAAATCTTGCATGCACCTGTGAGGACGACGTGTCTTCTATTTGAGTATTTTATTGGACAGTAAACCCCTTTAGAAAATATTGAATTGTGACTAAAAGTAGATTTTAGCTCATTACTTTTTCAATATGCAGAAAATAACATAAACTACGAATAATAAAAATATCATAGGTTACCACTTAGTTTAAAATAATGTAAGATATTACCGAATTACAGGAAATAACAGTTTAAATGACCTGCACAGAAGTGGAACTAAGTGACGACGGTAGCAGCCGGAAGCAATATCTACCATGATTGTTCTTCGGACGTTTCCTTCATTTCAAGTAAATGTGACATTGATTACACGATCCTTTAGTTTTATTACAGGAGTAACCATTCCTTAAGTAGTTTGCAAAAAAATATTCAAAAACATTTTATCTATTTTATTATTTTAGGAATGAAATTTAGAAGTGCAGAAAAGAGGCAGTTACACAAACATCAATTTTAAAAACCCTTTTAAGAAGCTTTTAAATCGAAGCAAAATTTTAAGATCGCTTTAAAAATTGCATAACAATAAAAACGCGTAAATATGAAATCAAATATGTTAATATAAATACATTTTTATAAAGCATGGTATTGATTTCGTTTTTTTGCATTATATTTATTCATTTTGTATTCTGAAAACTCTAATTTAACTCTACCATATTATAATATCAAATGAATTTGTTTAATATAAAGTCCATGTTACGTAGGATCCGTTAGTTACATGTAACTCTTGTTTTGCCTAGTTACATGTATAGGGAGGGTCACTATCTGACGTAGAAGAAATCGCCTTTTAATTGACATCTCACAAATAAAGTCCTTCACAGAATTTTTCACCCAATTTTTAAGATTGGCTGTTTCGTATGGAGTTAAAGAATACCGAGGCAGGGTGACTAAATTTAATTTTCCCATTTAATAAAATCTTTCCAAGGAAATCAATAGGTTTACAAAACACTTTGATAGCGAGTTCTGACACTTAGATTAATTCGATTCGATTCTAACATTGAACTGAGCGACAGTTCTGAATCTGTCATTGTCAATACAAAAACGTTTGTTACTTGTCGTGAAGCATCGTTACATTACGTTATAACGTCAAACACCCGACAGACGCGAACAATGGTAAATAGTTATTTATTGTTCTTTAAGTTTTCTCACAATTGTATTTTTGTTTATGCGCTCCTTTTGATTGGATAGATTTTAAAATATTCATTTTTACGTTGGAATTCTCCAACGAAATAACTATGCAGAGCAATTAGAACTGAATTGATTCTCTATTTAAATTACTATGTCCCTGTGATCCGTGTAACATAATTCTTTCTTTTATCTGATATTTTCTTTGAAGAATCTTTTCGGTTCCTTCATTTGTTACACTTATCACATTGAATATTTTCTGACGAACTCTTTTACATTTTCAAAGCCCCTTGGCTCCTGGAATACAATGAATAATTATTAAGAAACAATGATAAAGAATATATTCAAATGAATTATTTAAGTTAACCATTAATTGGTAATAATTCACTCTTAGATAGTGTAATTTATGTCAATTCATAACTGAAAAATTATTTGTAGCTGAATTTAGTTGTTATTAAGAATAAATTACCATTTATATATCACTATGTTTAACTTATTTTAAAAGAGAATCCTAATGCCTCTGTCTCTGATTAAGAATGCCTGTTATCACCTCCAATATCTGAAACCATGTTCTTGGTATTTCCAAATTACATTATCGTAATTTTCAATAGTATATTATATTGTAATTTAATTTTCAATATAACGTCTCGACCTTTTAAGTTATATAGGCATCAGACTGTTTGACTTTTAATTTGTTTTGAGTAAGTTTTCATTCCCCTCTCTTGAGAAAAAATACGACATCGGGGTTGGAGATGCCGAAATGTTCCCCGCCCTGGTGGGAGAATCAGCCCGCTTCTCGCCAACCTCAGACCTACGCCGGGAAAACCACTCTATTTTAAATCATATGTCATCGAACATCGAACTGAGGACAGCTGCAGTAAAGATGATCTACTTAAAATATCCAGAACCAGAGTGGCTCCTCATATTCAGTGACGGTTCATCCATGCTGGGAACAAGCAATAACGGAGCGGGATATTTCTCCAAGACTTTCCAAAGCTCCATAGCAGTGGGGGCGCCTCTCACGATAAACAACTGGACCAGAACACGCAACAGGCAAGTCAGCATTAGGAAGAATTGGGTTAAGCTGATAGACTCTCCTATACCCCGAAACTTGCCTAGAACTGTAACGGTAGGTCCGCTCACAACGACCACTGGCTTCGACTACCGGGGAACCCATCTGCACCGCATCGGGTTATGCAGCAGATTGCGGCCTGTACGCTGTGTAGACACCACAGGATAGACGCAGCCCAACTACCGAAGTATCCGGCCCTAGCAACCGACCCTGTGGACGAAAAAGTAGTTAACTAGTGGAAGATCGCCCGCCTCTACTGGTCAGCACGCCGCCAAATGGCTAACCTGCCAAGGGTGGGCGTCGGCTCGTAAATAAGTAAGTTTTATATTCTCTCGTTTACTTGGTCTTTCTAATGATCATCTTCGTGTTGGCTATCAATCTCTTGCTATTTTTATTATTCTATCTTTAATTATTCTCATTATATTACGTTTATATATCGTCTTCTTTTCGCCACCCATTCATTCATGTTTTCCTCCTCGCATCTTATATCTGTGCATCTCACTGTGTCTCTGCGTGTATCTGTTCATATTTCCTATGCCTATTTATATCTGTTTTTTTCAATGACTTAAAAATTTGATAGAATATTAATTAATACTTTTTTTTACCAGCAAAGTATTCATCTTTATAAACCTTTACTGTTTTGAATAATAATTTAAGTAATTAAATACAATTTATTTTTATATTTATCGTAATATAAAAATTAAATTATGCGTTTTAGGACTAAGAAATTTCTACGTAGGCTATCTAAGACTTACGCTACTTGCTAAGCTTATTCCATTTTCAAGAATTGCAAGTTTCACACGAACCACTAAATGATTAGAAGAGCCTGTTTAAATAAAATTTATTTTTGCCCAAGTGAAATTGTATGCTATTTTCTTGTTTTAAAAAATGTATGACTTTATATACAACACCTACATAGCCTGTTCTAAAATATCTATTAGCAATTACTGCAAGAAATAAATTATTGTAAGTTTAAAACATTTAAGGTGAAGAACCTGGCATTTTTGTTTGCTTCTGTTATACCCTTAAAGTTGGCCGCGTTGCGAACCTTATTTGTCACGTTAATAAAATGAATAATCGTAATAAAGCCACGACAGTTCCATTCTTTGTCGCCTCCTCTGATTCGCTAAATGAACAGTAAAGTGTACGGAAGATTGTAACGGTATATTGAAATCAATAAAATGCGTGTGTGGGTTAATGTCACTGATTTACAAATTTACTCTCAATATGTCACTCACTTCTTGACATGATGATGTTAGTACAGATGCAGGATCTTACAGCCGCAAGAGATAGAGGGAAAACTGCATTGCTAACACAACATTCTGTAATAAATATAAATAAATTATATTATTACAAATATTTTTGTTAGTCACTAAATTTGTAATTTGAACAGATTAAAATTAACGAAAGGTTATCTGAACTTTAGAACAAAAATAGAAAAACTCACTGATTAACCTAAAAATTGAACAATAATTTACTAGAAAGAAAATTAACTAAAATCATTCTTGGTGGGGAGTATATTCTGACTTCGAGGATTTCATGGATACATTAAAAAAAAAATATTTCTGAGTGAAATAATCATAGGTAAGTCTCGAGACCAGTTAGAGAGCTTGGTTAATACGATGGAGGGGGTGCGTGTTAACATGATAGACTACGTCGAACAAACTTATTGTGTTTTCGACTCATACCCGTTACGATACTGGATGAATTTTTAATTAAGAAACTATATAAACATTCAATAAATTGAAAATATTGTTTTTCATTTAAAATAACCTATAATAAAAATGTACTTAAGTATTATTTACATATACTGCATGTGTTAAGTTAAGGTAAACTTAAAACATTTATGGTGAACATCCTGCTAAACCTTTTCGCTTCCATTACGCCCTTTAAGTTGGCAGCACTGCCGACTCAATTTGTCACGTTGTTTTTTTTTTTTTTTTTCCCCTCCCCCCGGGTCTGAGCCCCCAAAGCCCGCTAAAAACAATCATCGTAATAAAGCCACGACAGTTCCTCCTACTTGGCCTTCTCTGATTGGTCAAAGGAACAGTGAAGTGTACGCGCCTCTGATATGGTATATTTAAAACAATATTTACTAATATTTCAACTTTTATAAACTCTTTTTCTTTAAATTATATCCAAACACTACTTTGCCTAGACTTACAGTTAGTGAAGAAGGACGTAACAGAGTATGGAGTCCCAGACCGTCTACGCTTAGTTTGTCTACGCTTAGTCAGTCGGTGTGACAAAAGGAGTTGTGACCCGCGATGAACCAGAGTCTGTTTAACGCAGTATTGCCGGCGGGTAGAATGTAGGAGCACAGTTTTAGTTTCTTGATAAAATACGGAAGTCGTTTTTATAAACTTTATCTAAGCATGCCCTTATTGGTCAACTGAAATATCGTCCGCTCACTAGGACAATGTCTGAAATGAGAGATAATTATATTACTCAAAAGATTTATGACGCTTGTAGAAAATTGTCACAGTTTTATTGTTTATATTTGTCAATAAAATTGATAGGATTAACGTGAAATCAATTGTTATTGAATATATTGTGTATATATGAAATTGTTTAATTTCATTACATTTTTATTTGTGTTTCCTGAACTGTCACTACCTAGTTTATTGTATTTTTAAAACGTTTGTGCTATTTTGTCGTTGAGTAATGAACACACAGAGCTATTTATTTTATAGTCAACCTGAATTTTAAAAGTATTTAAATTTGTGTGTGTGTGTGTGTGTGTGTGTGTGTGTGTGTATGTGTGTGTGTGTGTGTGTGTGTGTGTGTGTGTGTGTGTGTGTGTGTGTGTGTGTGTAGGCCTATATATTTAAAAAAATTTTCTTCTAAAAAAATGTAATTAATTTAATATGATAACTAGTGGTGTGAAAAGAAACATAATTATTAGCGAAAATAGAAATTTGCTAGATATTTCACTATGAAGATGCAGAAAACAATACAAAACCGATGTGGCAATCATAAAATCACTTCGGCTCTATGCAAATATATTTAAACTCATTTCTTAAAGAATTTTTGCAAATTGTCTCAAAACGGTCCAATAAAGGACACTTCTGGAAATGAGAATGAATATTTGAATAACGAAAATCACTCTAAACTGGGCGGAAATATTGCTTGGTATTTAAGTTTATAGGCGTTGATATACGGCTGACGGTTATTAGGAAATAACCGTAAAATGAGATATTGATGCGCCAGTATAAAACCCAGGAATGCGACAAGCCTTTTTATCCCTACGCTAAATAAAGGCCTATGTAACGTGTCTCCTAGACCACGTTCTTCTTGTTTGTTTCAATTTTAATGATAACTCTGTGAGGAAACAATTAGTACTTAAAAAATTTTCCGGAAATAGTTGCTTCATGTATGTTTATTCTTAATCCTTTAATAATTACTTTCATAAGTGTCATATTTTCTATATTTGGAAATTGGTGGTTATAATTATAAAAAACGATTTGCAAAATTTGACTTATATATATATATATATATATATATATATCTGGAATTTCATAAGCATTTAAATGATCTTTATATCTTTCTTTTAAATTTTTCTTGATTTGACCCGTATAAGTTTTACTACAGCTTTCACACTCTAATTTATAAACACCACCTATTCATGCATATTGTTCGTTTTATTATTGTTATTCATTATATTTATTATTAGTTTTGTATGCTATCTTGATATTTGTATTTTTAAATAATTTAGTGATATTTGATATTTCTTTAACTGTAAATAAAAATAAAGTCAATATTTTATTATTATTATTTTTGTAAATTAAATAATGGTGTTTATTGAAAATAATATAATTAGGTTTCTCAACTGTTTTTTATAACCCGTTTTCTATTGCAATTTCAAAATTTATTTACTTTTATTTATTTTATTTCTTTTATTCATGGGGATTTTATGCATTCTATAAAATAAGTTATATAAAGCAGCCATTTTTTTGTTATATGGATGATTAGAAATATTTGGTAACATTTGGTTTATTGGTGTTGGTTTACGGCGCATCATATAGGTATTCAAATTCTTCATTTTTTCTTATTATTGGTAAATCTAGAAGATTTATTTTATTATTTGTTTCCATTTATAAGTAAATTCGATTTTGAGTTAATTGTATTTATTTTACCCATAATACCCCTATTTGTTAAATTTATACTATTATTGTTCGATATATACATTCTATCATCTACATATCTAAAAAAATAACCATTTTTATCATAACTTTTTATAATTTCATTTATTTTAATATCTAATTGTTGTAAAGATATTTTAAATAATATATTTGATAATGAGGAACCCATAGCAAACCCATCTTCTTGATTATATATTTTGTATAAAACATAATTTTGATTTAATATTATTTTCAGTGTATTTAAAATATCTAATATTAATTTTTTATCTTAATTTATTTGAAAATGGGAACCCTTTATCAAAACTATCTTTTATGTTTCAAAACTTTATCATTGTATAAAAAATAATTTAGTTTCTTGACATAGTTTGTATGTCATTTTCAGTTTATTTAAAATTTTTGTATTTTTTATGCTATTTATTTAAAAGTACAAACGTTAAAATTGCTTACAAAACTAACATTACAATAATAACCATAATGAATAACCAGAATAAAACAAATAATATGCATGAGAAAGGGCTTGCTTATAAATTAGAATGTGAAAGCTGTAATAAAACTTATATAGGCCAAACCAAGAAAAATTAAAAGAAGGATAAAAGAACATTTGAATACTTATAAAAATCCAGAAATATATAAATAAAATTTTTCAATCATTGTATTATTAATAATCACCTAATTCCAAATATAGAAAATATGACGCAAATAAAAAAAAATTAATAAAGGATTAGGAATAAACATACATGAAGAATTCGAAATATATAAATATAGCAATAATAACAAATTATTAAAAGAACAAATACAAATACATTCTAAAATTGATACTTTATTCAATATCTATAATGTTACAGCAACAAAATAAACTTGAGAGTTTGTATAAATTTTGTAATAATTATATTTCTAGTTTAACATATATTTTATATCTTGCGTTATTGTATTATTCATTCCTTATGATGTTGGTACTATCAAAGAAAAGATTTGAATATTAAGTAATAAATAATTCTTGTATTTGATTGACTTATTAAAAGGCCGACAAAGACGGCTTCACCATAGTATATTTCAGTTGGGGCAATAAAAAAGTAGTGGGGACTGTCGATAAAAAAGGAGGCATATATTTCTAAGCTTGAAGTATTTTGGGAAAACTAAGGAAAACATGGAAACGTAAGAACTGTTACAGTGTGGGAAACACAAAAATTTGTAACGATGCGTGAGAACCACCGAAATAGCTGAGACCTTCGGCAGAAATTTAGGCGTTCGAAATTTAAAAAATTTAATTCTGATTGTCTGAAATACTTAAAGGGGGATATCATGCTCGTTCTGAAAAACTAAAATCATGGGGCAAAGTAACTAAGATTGGGGAGCTTTGGAAAGTTGTAAACGTATTGGGAGAGATAGGTTGTCAAATATGTTTTTAAGAGGGGTTAATTTGTTTAGAAGAGTTAAGGGAAATGTAAAAGGAATGTATTACTTATTTATGTTTAGAAATTCTGCGATGGGTACTGGATTAAGAGATATTAAAGAAAATAGAAAAGAAAAATTATTATTGTGTAAACATGAGGTGAAGAGCTGCTAGCAGCCAGTGAATTCTAGGAGCCCAAAAATAGGTAGAAACTTTATTATACGAGTATTAGATTCAGCCAATATAGATATTTATAATTTAGTAAATTCAGAATACATTTATTTTCATTGTATTTATAAAAAATAATCTAGTTTTTTATCACCACTTTCTACTACATAAATGATCCCGTAATGACGCTCGGAGAGAAGGAGCAATCTAACAATGTATTTATTAAAATGTATTGTATTAAAATTTATGTTTTTACAAGAGTTCGCCTGTTTAGTAATTGTAGTATTAGATATCAAACAATCTTTGGCATCTTTGGCTAAATAATAAAATTAAAGGTATAATTTGAAAAGTTTGAAAACCTGATGAATAAATGTAAGTGATTTATACGATTGTTTTATGATTGATTAATTATTTAGAAACCTAAGGCTGCGACTATTAGCAAAGTAAGGTTATTATAATATAATATATAGGTAAAAATAATAAGTAACTTTTATATGATATATTTTTTTTGTTTAATAATCAAAAACATCTGAGGTTATTCAAATACAAAAGGTATTTTAAAAATTATTATTCAAAGCATTTTGTTGATAAACAGTGCCAACATCATCAGGATTTGTATGATTATTCAACGAAAAGTTTTAAATACATTTTATTATTAATTCTTGTACTTGAATCACCTCAGCTGTTTTTGATATATATATATATATATATATATATATATATATATATATATATATATATATATATATATATATATATACTCAAATTTTCAGTCGTTAATTAAATACTTTTTATTCATCCACTCAAGTTAAAATAAACTACACTTTTAAAACTTGTAATAGATGACACTCTATTTTAATACACTATTTTTCGAATAATAATTCTTTATTTAAACCTATTAAATTAATATTAGGTTTGTATTGCAGAAAAACGTTTCACAAAAGGTGCGATGTATGCATTATAGTTATTTAGTCCAATTTGCCTTAAAATGAGTGGTAACATATGATTTCATAAACAACTGATTTTATGTTATAGGGATGTGGTATAACAGATGTTTAAATTATAAGTTATATTACTTTATTTATATAATCGTAACTATTATTTAAAAATTCACTAAAATAATATTGTTTTTTAACCTACGTTGGAATTGACTTTAAATTTTTTATGTTTTGGTATCTGTTTCAATTTTCCTCTCTTTATTTTGTTTAATGATTAATTCACATGTTACAAATGATGTTATTAGATTATTCAACTTTTCAGATACATTTTACGACTTGACCAACATCAGGTAAAAGATTTTACACTACATTAACACTGCATAGGTATCACGGAGCAACATATTGATCCACGTCATTTTACTTGTTACCATTAGCAGCTGACAACACGTTCGTCCTTGGATAACTTGAATTTCTTCTACGCCACACCTCATCTGTCAATGTATTCTATTAGGTTCACTTTGAAGTCTTTTGTGAAAATGTTTGTGTGGTGTTGGATCACCATTGAAGTCTGTGACCCGATTAAGTGAAGGTAGAATATGTATTTATTACTTGTAAAGTCTCTGAGTTTATTTACCTTAAATTCAAAACTGTTTTACTTTTATTTCAAATCTAAATAACTGATTACTAATCTACGGATACTAACTGTCTTTGCGAAATTTAAATAAATAAATTACACATTTCCATCTAAATGAAAACTCTCCCTTTCCCAATACTCATTTAAACAGCATATGCATTCAAGTAGTTTAATTGTGTTGTGATATGTGTTTATTGAAATGAAAACATGAAATAATTATAATTAAAACCTTAAAGAAGATAGCAAATGATCTTCTTTGAGCAACGAAACGTCGCTTTAAAAAAAAATAATAATGTGCTCTGACTCATGTATAAGTAGTTACTTCATTATTTATAAGACCTGTGAGTTTATTATCATTAACACACAAACATAGTTAAACATCTGCTTAAAATTGTCCTATAGGTACACCTCTATAGGTACTTCAAGGATAAAACCATAATTTTTCGCAATGCCGTTTAGATACTGCATATTCCAGCCTCTTATACCTCTTAGAAGGAAAATTAACTTGAACGAAATCCACTCTTCACAAATAATATGACAACGCGCACTAGTTAATCAAAACGCGAAACAAATCAATAAGATTATAAATAATTTAACTAACTATAAATTCATATACAAAAGAAACTAACTGTAATGTTATACTTTGAGAGGTAAAGCTTAAGAAAACATGCAAAACACTGACTAGAAACCCCGTGCTCAAGATACTAAGTTTAATGCTATGGAAAGTACCTACAACGTATATTGTTCAATAAATTTCAGTTAAAATCGAAAAGTTGGGTGACAAATTTAAAAGAATCTCTATTGAAGGAAATGTATTCTCTACAAATCTCGATTGCACGTTAAGCACTCGTGTTTTTTTTTTTCCTTTTTGTAATTCATTACAATTACAGTATGCCCCAAAAGTGAAGAATTAGAGAGTTTATACGATTTATGGCAAGATAAATGACCAAATTGTATCAGTAAATCTCATATTTGCTAGTATTTATAGTATATATAGAGTTTTTGTAAGTAAGAGATGATTCTACGGACTTTGAACATTCCCGTTTAGGAGTTGATCAGTAATAAAACGAAAATTAGCATTTGTTGCTTTTGAGAAAAATAGAATAAGTATTATAAAAAATATTTTTCTTGTTATAGAGCAAAATGAAAAAAAACAACTACATGAACCGTGATAACGGGGATGCGAGGTGAACCAAAACCTAAAGACCAAAGCAAACATATTTTAGCATACATTCTTAGCATAAACCATGTAAATAGATATAAATATTTAGTGAGTTAAGTAAGTACAACCATTGAAATATCTTTATTGGTTTGAAAACTGCAAATTAAGAAGATTAATTGTATTAATGCCTGTAAATGTTGTAAATTATTTTCTTTTTTATTATAGTGTGTTTTTCAAAACGGGCGTTATAGAAGAAAGTATCACAAACTATTAAAAGTAACTGTTCAATAAACAGCAAGTTATTAAAACGTAGGGCTACTGCTGTTTGTATTCTCGTTTGAATACATTCTAACTTTGTATTTTACGGTGAAAATGTTACACATAATAATTCACTAATACTTATTGAACGGACATACTGCCGCGGATAAACCGACTTTACTACACACGCACAAACGTTGGCAACGCACACGCATCCTCCTCTCTACGAAACGTAACCACATTCATATCTTTTACACGTTAGTTGTTCATGGTGATGATGGGTACTCTAGGCCTGAAAAGTGTCAATTCAACCGCGGTAAAAATATAATTTCATCCGACTTACCAGATCCTGGTACCTGTGGT
Organism: Prosapia bicincta; assembly: GCA_036971475.1. Lineage (NCBI taxonomy): Eukaryota > Metazoa > Arthropoda > Insecta > Hemiptera > Cercopidae > Prosapia > Prosapia bicincta. The sequence goes on along the minus strand of JBAIZL010000003.1, from coordinate 14,177,199 downwards.
GTGTCGAGCGTAATCTGCCAGTGGATAAATCCTTGGACTTTATTTAAAAACCAACCAAAATGTTCAGTTATAATTATATGATTTTTGTTTAACTGTTAAATTAATTTACTAATAAGCTGTTGCAGGAATACTACTTTCAAAAATCTTTATTCTAGCTTTATTTGAATTATTGAATTCTGCTTTTGTTGATGGTTGAGCGCTCTTTGTGTAGACAAGCGAGACAGATTTGGGCGTCATAATACACATCCTGTCTCTCTCTTTCACACACAAACACCATACGCGCACACACAAACACCGTGACGGTCAGCCCTCACCAGCAAATAGTATCCTCGTGGTGGGTATCTTATGCCCGAACCACAACGTAGGCCTATATGTAAACGGATGACGCAAGTAAAGCTTGAGACAAACAGATCTGATACCACGCACAACCTCTGCTATGCTTGCCAAATTTCGCCAGAGAAACAGTCGCTGTACTAGTAATCTAAAAACCTCACTCGCTGAGATTTAACTCCTCGCGTTTGTGTTTTTACCTTCAGATTTAGCAGTTTATCACTTTTTTAAATATTTAAATTTTGATCAAAAATTCTATGCTGAAATTACTATATATTTTACAAAAATCTTTTCAAAGTTCCTAATGAAACATTACGTTTTTTGCCCTATTTTGACCATTGTGAAATATTCAAAACTCATATCTAGGGTAACATAGTTTGTAATTATAGCCTTTAAAACTCGAAGGCTAACCTGAACAGTAACTAAACTAAGTTTATAAATAAAATTTAAATTTCAATTTCAACAAGGTTTATTATTCTTCTCTACAGTTGATTTACAATAAGTTTAATTTTTATAATATATATTAATTTTGTTTAGTAAAAAACAGTTTGAGAAAATATGCTATTTTATTTGCGATCAATTGGCTAATATTCATATTCGAAACAATCACATTTCAATACCATGTGGCAATGGCCATTATTTTTTCATACATTTTTTCTTAATTTTTAAATTAAATACTCATTTAAACTTTACTTCTAACTACAAATAATTCTGTTTTACAGTTCGTAATATAAATATTTTTCTTAACATTTTATCCCTATTTCATTGTGAAGGAGAGAAAGCCGTTTAATTCGTAGAATGGGAGCAGAAAATTTGTTTAAAAAGTTAATTTATTTTTCTTTTGAAGAACACGATGTTTTCTAATATTGGAATTATTTTAAACTTAATAAGTTGTTTTTTTCCTGCGAGATGTAGAGGAAAAACACTTTAATGGAATTGTATTTCTATTACCAAGAGTAATGTAGGTATAAGGTCATTTTTTTAAAAGATTTTTGTTTTTCCTTATAATAATTATTTGTTTAAGAAAGTCGTTCTTTTAAAACGTTGAAAGCTGTACAAAATGAGCTTCTCAAGTTTCTAATATCTCCAGAGACGTGACGCTCAGATTAAATACCTGGCATTCACTCAGCGCTACCTGTGTCACTTGTAAGAATCAAATCACCGGTTTTCAGCCCAATTAAATTCTACAAAATTTTAAAGTAGATCTGTTGAGGAATAGTTTCCGACCTTAACAGAGCTTGCAAGCTCCCTTATGACTACGTGTAACTAATAAAATGCATCATTATTTTATTTATATTATTGTAGTATACTATTTTAAATTATAATTAGGCTTTTGATATCCGGAATTTTTAATTTACTAATTTTTGCTTAACAATAAGCAATAAAAAAACCGGCACTACTGATATGTATATATATATATATATATATATATATATATATATATATATATATATATATCAGCATTATTTTGTATCTGTATTACATGGGGACAACCTCTGAGGGACATTAGGAGCCAAGTCTGGATAATTTCAGAACTTAGAGATGAGTTAGACAGGGCTGCACTTAGGTTTCAATCAGAGAAGCTGATGTTGCTATTAAAATATTGGGATCAACTAAATATTACCCAATTTGGAGCTGGTACGTTAATATTAACTGACGATATTTAAAAGCTTCAGTATTCACGTGATAGTTCAGGATATGAAAGTCAGACATACGGTCTGTGAGTTAATATCACGAGAAAAAATTTAGGAAAAGAAGTAAACATTGTGTCTCTGATCGTCCTCTAAAAGAAGAGCACTAAATATTAGAAAAAAACAGACACATTAGTATATCTACGAATCACTACTAATGATCAATGGTTTCATTCAAAGGAAATATGAATGAACCTAATTGATAATGAATGTCAAAGTTTTGTTCAGCCGCATAAATAGAATTTTCAAGAGTTATTTTAGTCTGGACACGTGGTAAGGCTTCTGAGCTTCATTTTAAACCTCTTCTTGTTTTGCAGAGTGGGGACTTCGAACCAGACGGAGGCCATGTGGTGGCCTATTAGATGTGTCTGTATATAAAATCATTAAGTGAAGCGAGGATAGACCATTACAAAAGAGAAGATTATTCAATGAATGATGAGAAACCGAATATCACGAAAACTTCAGATCCTGGAGAATCCTTTCGTAGTGATAATATCAAGTACTTAAGAAATTGTTTAAATATGAAGGTATTCAGATATGTAGGGAGATTTCTCCTCTTTAAATACTAGCTATTTATAACGAGAGTGATTAAGATAAAAGTAGACAAAATGGCTTCCAAACCCGGAACGGATACGAAATTTAGGAATACCCGTGCTTTGATCACATGAAGGATTAATTTAAATAAAGGAAAAGAGTGCGGTAAGTCGGAGCTAACGAAGTATACTAATACGGTACCAAAATGGAAATATGCACAATATATAAATTGAAGGTTTTAGAAAATTTGCGTGAGCACTGACATGTAGACTAGCCCAAAAAGGAAACCATATTAAAACAATAAGAAAACATATATCGTAGACTATTTTTATCTAATTGTTGAAGTTTACTATTTATTTTTGCCAAAATAGTTTATTAAAAGTTGATTACTTTTACAAGTATAGATGTTGATAAAAGTACGTTTAAATATAATTCTAACCTTTTTTAGAATAAAAATTATCAAGTTTCTCTTTAAATAAGAGTAATATAGTTGGGCCTCCGTATTCACAGTATCGGTAACCGCTGTTTCAATTACCCGCGGTAAGCTGTCACGCTCAGAATCGAAGAATAGTTGTTTGTTATGTATAGAATACCGTTTTATTAACGTTCTGTGGCCTATAGCACTGCGTTGTTGATTGTTGAATTGTTGGACTCCACAGACTTTCTGCTTTCCTCTGAAATCTCTTCTAGCGGTTATAGTAGCATATTCGCTCCACAAAGATTGTACGAAAAAATAATGGATTACGACCCACTAACGGAAAGTGGAATTAAAATTACCAGAATAATTAAAGATGTCATGCAGCTTCTTCGGGAAGTCTTCAGCGAAATGAAAAGAAAAAACCCTCTATCACAAAGTTTTCCAAGTAGGAAAAAGTGCCAATTATCGTTCCTCCTGTCCCAACAACATCGTCACCATCACTAAACGTAATATATCTCTCTTTTTTGAACGCTGAATTTTCTCCACTTTCAGATGAAGCGGTTTTTGACTAAAACTTTCTTGTTCTTAACTTCAACTTAAAACTTCTTTCCGTAGTACAGATATTTTGTTTACTTGTAAATTGTGAAGTCTACTAATCATGCGGATTTTCTGTACAACTTTATTAAATAAGTTTACAAAATCAAACATAGTTATGTCATAACGACGTTATACCATTGGGTTTGATAACATACCTTTTATTGTTAGTAGCTATAAAGGAAACGGAGTACTGTACACTATGAGATTGTAAGTACAAAGAGTAAACACAATAGGCCCATTGTACATAACAATACTTACGTACTGTACTGTAATATTCTAAAGATTATACAGTATATAATGCACTTATGCAATTCACGTATCTCTGTATATGTACTACTGTATAATGTACATTTCTTGTATGTAAGCTATAGTATTTGTGTGTTAACGCGGTTAACACATCTCGTCATAATTATACGAGTACATGCTTCAGGTTACCCCAGTAGTTTTGGACCCCATTATCCGCAGATAAGAAGTTAATACTGTATATCCCTTTCATTTGATTAAAACATGCCATTTAGAATACCGTTTAAATATAAATACTATTGCAAAATTGGCAAAATTATAAAATAGTCAGAAAACATGGTTCAAAAGTTTATCTATATATTTATGTCGAATGTATGGATTATACATCTCAAAAAATACAGCAATAAATAATCATATGATTCTAAATAAAATCAACAGATTACACCTCAACATAACATTTACCATGGAAGGAAAAATAAATTATCTAGACCTAACAATAACCACAAATACAAATAATATTGAATACTCGATTTTTAGGAAACACACACACCAATAATACAATACCAAACTACTCTAGCCATCCCCACAACATAAAATGGCTGCTTACAACTCACTCTTATACAGAATGCTGAAACTACCTTTATAAAATGAAGAAAAGCCAAAGAAAACAAATAATATATCAAATATCTAAAAAACATGGATACAACACGAAAACTATAGATAAATTAGAATTTGAAATATTAAATAAATTAAAACAACCTAAAATCTGTCTACAAACAACAATAAAATGGACCACATTCCCATACACAGGATACAACATGAGAGGAATAACTAAAATACTAAAAAAAAATAATATTAACATAGCTTACAAAAACACAGGAAACATAATAAAAAAATAAACCAAGCGGAAAAGGTAGGTACCACACTTAATAACGAAAAATATAAAATCGAATGCTCAAACTGTAACAAAATATACATAGGCCAAACAAAATAGAAATTTAAAGACAGATATCAAGAACACCTCAATGCATACTTCACATTTACAAATCAAACTTAGCTACACACGCATCAAACACAAACATACATTCTCCCACACTAGAAAACATACACCTAATAACAAAAGTACAGAAAGGCCTCAAAATCGCAATCTGGGAATAACTACATATTTATAAACACAAATATATTATCATAAACAAACAAATATAAACAAAATTTAAAGAAACGCTAAATTATTCAACCTAATACACAAAATTAATCCCAAGACAACATTAAAAGATTTCCACAGTGTAGTGAATCCGAAAATAGAACAATAACGGAATACCACGTGACAACGGTAATTCCACACAACAGTCTACTACAATAAATTCCAACTGGCAGTCTAATACAACACCCCGTTCAGTTGATGCTCAACAATGAAGATATATATATATATATATATATATATATATATATATATATCACTTTCACAATATGTACTTAAACAAGAATCGTACTTTGTATTATGTGAGTTAACTTTCAAAGATTGATAGTATCTCCATCATCAAGCATCACTGATCGTTGGTTGTAGTAAACTATATATATATATATATATATATATATATATATATATATATATATATATATATATATGTATAATACAAATATAGCTACTGTCATTTCTCATGGTAATATATCCATTTAAGTTTGTTATCTCAAGCTAAAATTAGTTGAATGTTTGTTATTATTTCTATCATATTAATACCTGATATTATAGAATTCAATCATCAACACTCTTCCTAGTGATATTTTAAATATTTCTTCACCATATACAGTATACAGTTGATCTCTATTTCACGATGCTCGATTCTAAATTATTATTTACGAACAGAATAATTGTTTGCCCTTAAAATTGTCACGTCCTTTCGGAACGTCACAGTAACCCTTGCAGAAACAAACTTGGCGAAGTCCCTTCCCGCCAATATCCGGTTACACGAAGTGGGTTCATATACCGTGAGTGAGCATCACCATTTGATACGGACTCATTTACGATGGAACAAAAATCCATGTTACAAATGTAGAAATATACAAAATATTATCATAATCATTATTTGAATAAAGCACGAAAAATAACTTGAAGTGACGATATAACTTTTTTGTATTACAAATACAAAATATTATTTTAGTATACAAAATGTGTTATTTGCAATTTACCCGTGGCGTCGTTCATAGGCAATCATATAAGTATATCAAATTGTTTTAAAAATCTTAAGCAAAAACAAGCACTTAGTTTTGTTATTTAAGTATGTGAAACTCTATGGTATTGAATGATTAAAAAAACTATTGCCATAAAAATAACCGTTTTTATTTATATACAATCCCTTCTTGAACTTTTTGACTGACATTATTCTCTGTTCTGTTGTGTCAAGAAAAGAGGTATCTAATGTGTTTGAATTGACTGTTTACAAACGCCGGTGCTGATGGTGAACTAAGGTCAGCTTAATATTGTAATTGGAAATTAGTGACATATTTTAGTAAAATATTTAATTTAATCGTATGAAAGAAAAAAACTATAATTTAATCTAGATATTCAAAACCTACTGTTACGTACTTTTCTTTAAATTAAATATAATTTAATTTAACCATTGTAATTGCTTCAGAGAAGGACTCCTTATCGGCCATTGCAAGGTTCGGTACGGCACAGTCCCTTTCAAGACGTCGGTTAAACGACATCTCTCCCGTCACTCTCGACGTGACGTAGTTTCACACAGTTCCTTTCAAGACGTCGATCAGACGACATCCCACCCGTCACGCTCTACGTGACGTAGTTTTTCTTGAGTTCTAAGCAAGGCTAGGTTTAGATCACACATATTTCACGCTCTACGTGACGTAGATATATCTTTCTTTGTTTCTCCCGTCGTGTGGCGAAGATACTATTAGCATTAATAGTGACTATTTTGAATTATATGTGATTTCTTTTAAGTTAGTTAGGTAAGTGATAAGTCCGTGAAAGGGTGCACCCGAACAACTGGCCGTTATCCGACAGGAAGTACAAGTGGTGGTACTTCGCCCAGTGAGGCATGTGCGACAGTTGTTACCTTCTTTCATTTATTGAGTATTTAAGGTCCTCCGGAAAACTATGCCGTTACATGGCAAAATATTTAAAACCTAGATTAAATAAACAACATCATGCATAAAATAATTATTGTCAAACTTTCTAGGGTATTATAAAGCCAGTGCATTGTCTATAATTGCAAGTGTTCGAGTTTCCCTTCAACAAAAGAGAGACAAATACCTATTGATTTATAAGCACTAGGAAATCCTCTTATACGCAAAGAATTTATTAGGAGTAAATCCATCTCTACTTGAACGTCAGCTGTGTCATCCTTCTGAGCCCTCTCGTCCTTTCCCGCCTAGGAAAGCTTTTACACTTCCCAAGTTACAAATTTCAGGTTCTGGAGACAACAGAACAAAGTTGAATTCCCAAGCAAATATTATTATCACGCAATCGATCGTGTACACCTTATTTATAAGAGAAGATATGTTTTTAACGTGTAAAGATTTATTAAACATATTTGTCAGGTTCAAATTAAGAAAAGGAAAACGTTAATTCGCTATTCCTAATTCAACCCACAATTTACAACGGAATAGGGAGAAAGCTCATCAGTATTTGAAACTAATTGAAACGATACTGATAATGCGAACTATGATACTTATTTTTATTCGCAAGAAAATTATTTTAAATTCAATTCCATATAACCCCTATCCTCCACCATAAAACTTTCCAAATCTCTACTTGATGGTACCTACCTGATAGTTTGATATGGTACCTACCATATCCCAAACTTAATTTGTACAACATTTCATACCATATTCCCCTCCATATATCTAACTGAATGCATATCATATTGTTACACATTAATTCGATAACATATCTCTTACCAGATCCATTACAATATTCTCCACATATCCTTAAATCTAACCGTTGTAATAATCTTATCCTAACTCCTAACATATAATTACTATACTTTTTGCTATACAGTTTTCTACATAATTTGCCATATGTTTTACCTTTCTCTTTCTATATGTTCTTATCTCTTTTCATTTTCCTTACAATATCCTTACCGTATCCTATTATATATATCTTACGATATTCTAACCAAATCCTTTGACGTAATTCTGTCTATATTTTTTCTCTTATTATTTACCATAACTCTTAATAAATCCTTCAATATCCTTACCATACCTTTCAACCTAACCGATATCTTACCTTTACTTTAAACCTCTCTATATACCTTACCGATTCCTTGATATGCCTTCTATAATATCCCTTTTATATTCCTTCCAATATTCTTTACCCTAAGCTCTGCCATACCCGATTATAATCCTAATTCCTAATTGGAATATTCAACTTACTATGAAAAGCAAATGGTAATTATAAACAGCTTATATATGTTGGAACAACTCTCGGAAGAAGCACTGCAATGCACTTCGAATATAACTCTCAATGGCGTGTGGATTTACATATTCAAAAGAGGTCACACAAATGATTGAAAAAGAAAAACGTTCTTCCTAATCAATAATAACTATAAACTATAATAAGAATAAAATATTTTAACGTTTTCCATTTCACAATTGCTATGGTTTATTAAATTAATTCCTCACACCTAAATTTTATCAGGGATTTTCTCTTGTCTCAGACTTTTTCATTTCTTTTAATATTATTAAATACTATGTTATATATTGTAATTAAATCTGGTTTTAAATTTTATCATACTTTTCAGTTCTTGTGAAAGTAAAAGGAAGGAAATGTTTTGTGCATGCAATCCTTAGTTGAAATACACAAATACACACACACATACACACACACATACACACACACACAGATACAAAACCGATTAGAGGCTCCATTCTTCATCTCTTTCCAAAACAGATCATACCTCATGGAAAGTGTTCAATTCACGAAATGTAATTTTTTATCAGCAACAGAATATAAATTGATCTTTCTATTTGTCCCAACTCCATTAACCCTTCCCTATTTCTTTTTACACATACATGTATCAGGTAAATGCATCTTTGCAAACAGTACTGAGAATAGCTTTTTTTTCGAACACGTCTCCTTTCAAATATGATATCCTGATCCCATCTATTTCCTGCACCTGGTGTTGTAAATCTTTCTCTGTGCCCTAAAGGCTTCGATAAACCTTCCTTGTTTCTATTTACACGTACTCGTTAGCCTAAACACCTCTTTACAGTCTCTATTGATAGAAAATAGCTTTATTTTGAATACGTTTCTGCACATATAATATCCTGACACCACTCATACCCTGTACCAGGTGCTGCACATTATATCTACGTCTTAATAGCTCCGTTAACCCTTACATATTCGTTGCTTACACTTACATGTATCAAGTAAACGCTTCTTTACGATCACCATGGAAAATAGTTCTATTTCGAACACCTTTTCTTGCACATGGGATTTCCGGACTCCACTTATATCCTCCACCAGGGTTGTGAGTCTTTGTCTTCGTCCGAGTACTAATCACGTTGAAAATATTATAGCCATATTTATGATTTGTTATATTTGGGTGACGAGAAAAGGAGAGAAAAAGAGAGATGTATATATGTTAGTTTGATAAACCTGACGCATTACTTGAAATTTAAAAATGTGTTACGTGGAATTCATTTAGTAGTCTAATCTATAATAGGATAAAAGCAGGGCTCAGTATATTACTTCATATTATTCAATGTTTACATTTTGAAACGATTAAACATTTATTATGGACAAAAGAAACTGGTTCAAGCGAAAGTCATTTTTAATTACTATATTAATCAGGGTTAAATTATTCAAATAATAAAGAGGGATAAAGAATTTAGCACGTCGTAAACAAAGCTCCCGGATTAGCACTAATTCACTTATCGAGAGGTATATGTACACATTCGCCCAATCCGGTAATTATAAGTGGTCATGTGGCTTTGTCGCACTGCAGTAGCTTTAATGATGAAGCCAGCTGCTCTAACGTCACTTAGCCACAGCCAACACAAGTCAATGGATGTGTAAAACCAACGGCTAATTACACGTAAATATTTCCTCTAAACTATGTTTTACGTCCCACCGCAATGATAGCACTAAACAACCGAAAACCGATTCCAAGTAAAGAAATATATATGAATTGCGGAACGTTAATTTTAAAAATATGTCAATAAGTGTTTCAAAAAAACAATATCAATATAATCGTAACAGGAAACCTTATAGAATTGCAAAAAGTAAAATAGTGTTTAAAGAAAATTAAAATACATTTTTTTTTTAAACAAATTTGCGCATTTTTAGATACGCGGTGTGAAAAACCACGGTTTCAGCCAGGAGCATATTTTTTTCTAATACAAATCCGCTGAGCATATGCAGATTACTATATGTTTACAACTCCACATCGTAGAGTTTTGTTTTACGCTTCTTTACGATCACCATGGAAAATAGTTCTATTTCGAACACCTCTTCTTGCACATGGGATTTCCGGACTCCACTTATATCCTCCATCAGGGTTGTGAGTCTTTATCACGTTGATATTATTATAGCCATATTTATGATTTCTTATATTTAGATGAGGAGAATAGGAAAGAAAAAAAGAGATGTATTTATGTTAGTTTTCATAAACCTGAAGCATTACTTGGAATTTAAAAATGTGTTACGTGGATTTCCTTTAGTAGTATAATCTATAATCCCAGGGCATACCTCGGCTACTGGGCAAGTCCACAGGTGGCGGATAGTGGAGTGGCCTACAGATATGTAGGTTAGCTGCGAATAAGGATTCCAAATAAGCAGTCCCGGACCAGAGGTGGCAACATCAACAGGGGTGGACGTTCAATCATTGGCAAGATCGTAAGTATTAAATACCACATAACCCGTTGACGATGCTGTGGCATGGCGAGTAAGAGCCGCCATCAAATAAGCACTGCCCTGTGCTGTCTTGCACGGTTTGGGAGGGACCCCAAAGACTAGGAGAGTGAACTTCAAAATAAAAACAAGGGTAGCTTGAGGTCTTAGCTGCAGAGAAAGCAATCAAGCTAGGGGATGGAAACCCTGATAAAAAATGACCTGGCCCACCAGTTAGTGGTTGAGCGTAGGGCTAACAACCCTACATCGTAAAAAACTCTTGTTACGAAACCAAACAATGTAATTATAAAGGATGGAATAAAAGGCAAAAGAAAACGGAACTCGAACCTGGTTTTAGCAACATGGAATGTTCGGACAATGTTCTAGACGGGTGATCTAAACGCCCAAGTGGGTAAGGAGAATTTTACACAAACTGTTGCTGGAACCTACTCACTTCATAATATAACGAATGATAATGGTAAACATTTGTGTGAATTTGCTGAAGCAAACAACATGATAATAAAAAGTACTTGCTTCCCGCACAAAAAAATACACATTGGAACTTGGAGAACACCAAATGGCACAATAACCCAAATTGATCACGTACTCATTTCAAAACGCCATTCTTCCTCAGTGACTGATGTCAGAACGGCCAGAGGCCCAAATTGTTATTCAGACCACTTTCTGGTGAAAATTAAATATAGAGAGCGACTGGCATGTTTGCGACAAGAGAAATTATATAAAAGAAGGCACTGGAGCCTAGAAAAATTTAAAGATCCGGTCACATTAGAAGGATTTAGAGAACTAGGAGATAGAAAAATGTTAGAAGTGTTACTAAAAGAGGGTATTGAAAATGAGAAAACAGGGATAGAAATAAAGTGGTCCAAAATTAGCAGAGTCATTGAGGAGACGGCGAGTGATGTGATTGGTGAGAAAATGAGGGGACGTGGTGAGGAATGGTTCGATGACGAATGTCGTGAAGTGCTAAGAACAAGAAATGCATATAGATTGATAATGTTACAGCGCGCTACAAGACAGAACACCTCAGATGAGCAACTAAGCCGTAGAAGAGCAAATACTGTCATACGTGAAAGAAAAAAGCCTTTCTAAGGAAGCAAGTACAGCAAATTGAGAAATTGAGAAGTAATAACGAATCCAGGAAATTCTACTGTGCAGTTAAATATATAAATAGAGGTTTCCAGCCTAAAATCGACTCATGCATGTATAAAGATGGTAGAGTAGTGGAGGGTAAGGCGGAAGCTATTGGCAGATGAGCAGAGTACTTTGGTAACCTGTACAACGCGGGAGCTCAGACGATAGACACGGACAAAAATACCTTGAGCCGAATAGAATTGACAAATGAGGATGACATTGAGCCACCGGACATGGATGACATCATGGAGTCGATCTAAAAGCTGAAAAGCAACAGAGCACCTGGTGAAGACTCACTTGTAGCCGAATTTTTTAAAAATTGTGGAGACATTGTACAGTCACAATTATATTCCCTGATCCTAGGCATATGGGAAAGAGAACGCATGCCTAGAAAATGGAGAACTAGTCTCATATGTCCTGTTTTTAAAAAGGATGACAAATTGGAATGCAGTAATTATCGTGTAATATCTCTGCTCACGGTAGCATACAAAATATTCTCAAACATAATACTGAAAAAGCTCAACGTATTTGCTGAAAACATCATAACAGATTATTAGTGTGGGTTCCGACAGGGAAGAGGAACTACCGATCAGATATTTGTTTTAAGACAGTTACTCGAGAGTTGTTTGGAATATAAAATTAACCTTCATCTTCTTTTTATTGACTATCGGCAGCCTTTTGACAGTGTCAACAGAGTAAAATTGATCGAAATCCTAAAGGAGTTCAACGTACCAAACAAGTTGATCAGACTGATAGTGACGGCAAAGTTATCATAGGTGGCGGTATTAGTCCCGAATTCCCTATTCTGACTGGCGTGAGACAAGGCGATGCCCTGTCTGCTACCCTCTTCAATCTCTCCTTACATTGCGTTTTGAGGAGGATTAACGTTTCAGGGAATATCATGCATTCATGCAGTCAAATATGTGCATATGCTGTGATATATGCTTGGTTGCCAGGAATATACCATCGCTCAAAGAAACTAATATAATCAATAATGAAAGCAAAAAGATAGGTCTCTGCATAAATGAGGGAAAACCAAATATATGACTACCAGCAGAGGGCGTAGAAGTACGACTATAGATATCGATGGATATTCATTTGAAAAAGTAAAAAGTTTCACATATTTTGGCTCGGAAATAAATGATGAAAATAAAACAATAAATGAAATCCAGAAAAGAATAATGACAGCTAATAGAGCATACTTCGCAAATATAAAGCTTTTTGAAAGTAGGCTATTGTCTCAAACCACTAAGGTACGACTCTATAAAACCTTAATTTAGCCAGTCCTAACGTAGGGAGCGGAGACGTGGACTTTAACCTCCGCGATGAAAAATCAATTGTCATTGTTTGAGCGTAAGCTTTTGAGAAAAATTTATGATCTGGTCAACGATGTACAGACAAATGTGTGGAAGCTTCGATCTAGTGCTGAGTTGTATTCCTTATACAAAGACGCAAATGTGGTCCATTTTGTTAAAACGCAACGTCTAGAATGGTTGGGTCACATCATAAGAACAAACGTTTACATGGCACTATGATTGGCAAAAGAAGAGTTGGCCGACCAAGAAAACGATGGCTACAGGACCTTGAGGAAGATTTAAGAGTACTCGGCATTACAGATGGAAACAGAAGGCTAGGGATAGAAGTACATGGCGGAACATTGTTAAGGAAGCCAAGGCCCACCCCGGGCAGTAGCGCTACGTAGTAGTAGTAATAGTAGTAGTAGTAGTAGTAGTCTAATCTATAATAGGATAAAAGCAGGGCTCAGTATATTACTTCATATTATTCAATGTTTACATTTTGAAACGATTAAACATTTATGATGGACAAAAGAAACTGGTTTAAGCGAAAGTAGTTTTTAATTACTATATAATCAGGATTAAATTATTCAAAAATTAAAGAGGGATAAAGAAGAGGGATTAAGAGAGGTATATGTACACATTCGCCCAATCCGGTAATTATAAGTGGTCATTTGGCTTTGTCGCACTGCAGTAGCTTTAATGATGAAGCCAGCTGCTCTGACGTCACATGGCCACAGCCTACACAAGTCAATGGATGTGTAAAACCAACGGCTAATTACACTTGAATATTTCCTGTAAACTATGTTTTACGTCCCACAGCAACGAAAGCACTTAATAATCGAAAACCGATTCCAATTAAAGAAATATAAATGAATTGTGGAATGTTAACTTTAAAAATATGTCAATAAGTGTTTCACAAAAACAATATCAATATAATCCTAACAATTAGGAAACCTTATAGATTTGTGAAAAGTAAAATAGCGTTTAAAGAAATTTAAAATACATTTTTTTTTACAAATTTTCGCATTTTAGCTACGCGGTGTGAAAAACCACGGTTTCAGCCACGAACATATTTTTTTCTAATACAAATCTGCTGAGCATATGCCGATTAATATTTTCGTAGAATTTTGTTTTCTATACGTCTTGTTTTGATATGCTCAATAGAGCGAAAACTTGACGCTGAGTCCCAGTTTAAAGATCGGTTAATCCTACATAGTATTTGACACTAGTATGGTTACATCAAAACGTTTAGTAAATACATTGATGAAAATGAAATAAAATTAGAGCAAGTTTAAGTAAAGCCAAGATTATGTTTAGTGTTGTTATAGATTTAGCGAAATTCTATTTTAGGTTTAAAAGGTTTATTAAAGTTTATAACAATATAAAACTTTGTATGAAATACTGCAATAAAATGTTAGTTCAAATACTCTTAAATCTTCCTCAAGGTCCTGCATCCATTGTTTTCTTGGTCGGCCAACTCTTCTTTTTCCAATCATAGTGCCATGTAAACGTTTCTTCTTATCATGTGACCCAACCATTCTAGACGTTGCGTTTTAATAAAATGGACCACATTTGCGTCTTTTTATAAGGAATACAACTCAGCATTATTCCACACATTTGTCTGTACATCGTGGACGGGATCATAAATTTCTCTTAAAAGCTTACGCTCAAACAATGTCAACTGATTTTTCATCGTGGCGGTTAAAGTCCACGTTTCCGCTCCATACGTTAGGAATGGCCGAATTAAGGTTTTATAGAGTAGTACCTTAGTGGTTTGAGACAATAGTCTACTTTTAAAAAGCTTTATATTTGCGAAGTATGCTCTATTAGCTGTCATTATTCTTTTCTGGACTTCATTTGTTGTTTTGTTTACATCATTTACTTCCGAGCCCAAATATGTGAAACTTTTTACTTTTTCAAATGAATATCCATCGATATCTATAGTCGTACTTCTACGCCCTCTGCTGGTAGTCATATATTTGGTTTTCCCTCATTTATGCAGAGACCTATCTTTTTGCTTTCATTATTGATTATATTAGTTTCTTTGAGCGATGGTATATTCCTGGCAACCAAGCATATATCATCAGCATATGCACATATTTGACTGCATGAATGCATGATATTCCCTGAAACGTTAATCCTCCTCAAAACGCCATAAAAGGAGAGATTGAAGAGGGTAGCAGACAGGGCATCGCCTTGTCTCACGCCAGTCGGAATAGGGAATTCGGGACTAATATCGCCACCTATGACATCTTTGCCGTCACTATTACACAATGTCATGTTGATCAGTCTGATTAACTTGTTTGGTACGTTAAACTCCTTTAGGATTTTGAGCAATTTTACTCTGTTGACAGTGTCAAAAGCCTGCCGATAGTCAATAAAAAGAAGATGAAGGTCAATTTTATATTCCCAACACCTCTCGAATAACTGTTTTAAAACAAATATCTGATCGGTAGTTCCTCTTCCCTGTCGGAACCCACACTAATAATCTGTTATGATGTTTTCAGCAAATACGTTGAGCTTTTTCAGTATTATGTTTGAGAATATTTTGTATGCTACCGTGAGCAGAGATATTACACGATAATTACTGCATTCCAATTTGTCATCCTTTTTAAAAACAGGACATATGAGACTAGTTCTCCATTTTCTAGGCATGCGTTCTCTTTCCCATATGCCTAGGATCAGGGAATATAATTGTGACTGTACAATGTCTCCACAACTTCTAAAAAATTCGGCTACAAGTGAGTCTTCACCAGGTGCTCTGTTGCTTTTCAGCTTTTAGATCGACTCCATGATGTCATCCATGTCCGGTGGCTCAATGTCATCCTCATTTGTCAATTCTATTCGGCTCAAGGTATTTTTGTCCCTGTATATCGCCTGAGCTCCCGCGTTTTACAGGTCACCAATGTACTCTGCTCATATGCCAATAGCTTCCGCCTTACCCTCCACTACTCTACCATCTTTATACATGCATGAGTCGATTTTAGCCTGGAAACCTCTATTTATATATTTAACTGCACCATAGAATTTCCTGGATTCGTTATTACTTCTCAATTTCTCAATTTGCTGTACTTGCTTCCTTAGAAAGGCTTTTTTCTTTCACGTATGACAGTATTTGCTCTTCTACGGCTTAGTTGGTCATCTGAGGTGTTCTGTCTTGTAGCGCGCTGTAACATTATCAATCTATATGCATTTCTTGTTCTTAGCACTTCACGACATTCGTCATCGAACCATTCCTCACCACGTCCCCTCATTTTCTCACCAATCACATCACTCGCCGTCTCCTCAATGACTCTGCTAATTTTGGACCACTTTATTTCTATCCCTGTTTTCTCATTTTCAATACCCTCTTTTAGTAACACTTATAACATTTTTCTATCGCCCAGTTCTCTAAATCCTTCTAATGTGACCGGCTCTTTAAATTTTTCTAGGCTCCAGTGCCTTCTTTTATATAATTTCTCTTGTCGCAAACATGCCAGTCGCTCTCTATATTTAATTTTCACCAGAAAGTGGTCTGAATAACAATTTGGACCTCTGGCCGTTCTGACATCAGTCACTGAGGAAGAATGGCGTTTTGAAATGAGTACGTGATCAATTTGGGTTATTGTGCCATTTGGTGTTCTCCAAGTTCCAATGTGTATTTTTTTGTGCGGGAAGCAAGTACTTTTTATTATCATGTTGTTTGCTTCAGCAAATTCACACAAATGTTTACCATTATCATTGGTTATATTATGAAGTGAGTAGGTTCCAGCAACAGTTCTCCATTATCTAGGCTTGCGTTCCCTTTCCGATATGTCTAGGATCAGGGAATATAATTGTGACTGTACAATTTCTCCACAATTTTTAAAAAAATCGGCTACAAGTGAGTCTTCACCAGGTGCTCTGTTGCTTTTCAGCTTTTCAATCGACTCCATGAAGTCATCCATGTTCAGTGGCTCAATGTCATCCTCATTTGTCAATTCTATTCGGCTCTAGGTATTTTTGGTATTTCATACCATAAACTCCAAAAACTGCTTAAATTGTAATTTGAAATATGACAAACAATAATTTTGAATATTTTCCTTTTGAAAATCTCAAAGTAATATTTTCAGTTTATTAAAACAATTATTTGCACAGTTTCTGCTACTAGACTATATAAACATTGTGGGCGGAGAATATGTGAAGTATTGCTTATATTCTGTTCTACTCGTATTTCCCTCTTCCGCCTCAATGTTTACCTGGACCCGTTTTATGGAGAGTTTAATGCATGGATGCTTTCTACTTAATTATACCTGATTTAAACATTTTGGACTGAATGGGTGGTTTAGAAAGAATGCTTAAGTACGTAATACCGTTAAGTGTGGAGAGTGATTGGTGGGTCTGAGTGATTACACAAGTTTCGTGGTTAATGTAGCGTTGCCTGTCTGAAGGAAGGAAGACGTTTAAAGAAGTAATCAGACGTATCGGCTTTGATTAATCGCGGATCTCTCTCTGACCTTTGCTGAGCTTTAATTGATAGTATACTTTAAAGTTTTATCATTATAATTATACGTGAGTTAATTCTTGGAATTGTAACCCACCAGTTGTAATGTGTGTAGTTAGTCTAAAATAATCTTTATTCACATACATATTACTATTTATACTTTACAAAGACTTACCGGAACAATTAATTGCTTACATTAATAATTATATCTAACAAATTGACTTAGGCTGACTCGCCGTGTACTCAAATTGTTTTGTAAAAATGTAGGTTGCATTAATTAAAGTTTACCTTGGATTTTCCAAAAAAAAAGAACGATTTTATTTTAACAATATTAACAAACAACACTAAAAACGGTTTTTACAATACTTCTTCGAACAAAGGTCAACACCTACAAATTGGAACTATTCGAACATCTTCTACAAATTATAATGCAATGTTAGGTCAAGAAGCATATAAATTTCTTTCTTATATTTATGATTTGATTTTAAAGAATTATTTTTAAAAAAGTAACTTTTTCACATCGTTAACAATGTTTATTAACATTTTTAGAAACACAGTTTTCTTCTTGTTTAGGGCGATTTTACGTTAGCTAATACAAACAAAACATTTATGCAAAATGCTAAATTACTGCCAAAAATTCAACATATTATAGGGTATGCAAATTTTATTGTTTAATAATTATAACAGGACAAACATAAGTGATTTATAAAACTGATAATTGGTTGTACAAGGGTAGAAGATATCTTGAACTAGGCCTATTAAAATCATGATAGCAAACAAAACTAAAATAAATTATGTATACTTATTTTAATAATACTAGGTCTGCGTACAAAAACATTCTCAACAAATGCGAGAACTGGGGGAAAAAGGTTTCGCAATACAGTTTTCGGAAAAGGTGACTCCCCCGAAAAACGTTCAAATCGCAAAAAGTGTGTTTAGAGCAATTTTGATGAAATGATTTCGTCTCAAAACACGCCATTAATACACCAATTATTTACGTGACCTTTTATTCATTTTCCAGTGTCGAATTTATTTTAATTTCTGATGTATAGGCCTACAATATTTTACTCTGTGTAAAGAAATGAGATAAAAAAGTAATATAATTTATGACCACGGTCTACACTCTTAAATGTTTTAATCAATGAACCATTAGGAAAGCTAAAATAATTTGTCAGACAGGAGCTAAATAAATTCGTAAGAGAAATAAAATTTTTTTTTGTTGCTTTTGTAATTAATAATCAATCTTAAATAAACTCAAATTATTTTCCATGAAATATTTTATATTTTTAAATATTGGATAAATATTATTTATCCAATAAATATTATCCATAAAAGTTAATTAAAACTACTGATAACATAAAAACAAAAGTATTATTCTGAATATTTATGGCATCTTGTCATTCCGTTGCTTTGTAAATGTTCATATTTTGGTTATTCACTGTGGTGGTGAATAACGTGATTCACTGTGGTGGTGAGCATTACGTGATGGTCGTCCGGCAGCCGCTATCCTACTATGTTTTGTATTCTTGTTGTCGCTATACCGATATCTCGGTAATAGGTTTGTCATTAATCAATAATTTAACATATTGCGCTGTTAATCAGACAGATACTTTAGGCACGTGTATATGTACATAATTGTATGATTTTCATTCAATCAAAATGTTTTACTTAATTTTTAGCGCGAGGAAGAGCGAGGCCTGGAGCGGTCGCTCCACTGTAAGGACGGCATAACGCGTTTTAGTAAAGGTTTTTTAATTGTGAATCGTATATATTTCTTGTGTTTACCTTAAATGGCTACCCAGCTCGAATATAGTTTACATTATAGTAGTTTATAGGTTTGTGTATAAATCATTATAATTCCATTTCCACAAAAACATGTTAAATATCCTCTTTACTGTTTGACAACTACCTTGCCATCCTAAGTAGCTATAGTAGATATAAACTATTGTAGGTAATATACATTTGTACATATCATTGTAATATATAATACTATGCAATAATATAAAATAGTGTTTTATTGTTTAATGACGTATATCATTGTGTTCTAATATTAGCAATTTTATAAACTATTGAATGTATAAATGAGTAAATGAAGCCTAAGTTAAAATTAGCCTAAAAAATTGAATTATTCTTCAAGTTTAACGATAATTGAATCAATCTAAAAGTAACAATCAAACCCGCACTTAATAGGATCGAATCCCGATACTTATATAGTATTTGTTAGTCACTTATGATGACAACGTGTTAACTAGAAATTGGTTGATGAGATTTAAACATTTTTGTCCAGACAGAGGATTGTTGATATGTTTGGGTGTATATTAAAGCGTTAGAATGCCAAAGACGCCGTCTAGCTTTATAGTCGCATACCAGAGACGGCTTTGTTCTCAGAATCCACAAGACAGTTAACCATAAACCCTTTTTTCCATTTTGAGATACGTTTTAGTAATACACATAGACCTACTGTGCCTTCAATTATTTCTTCGTATAAAATTTGGAATGTATCTTACATATTATTAAAGTTTACAGTTCCATGGACTATTCTTTTTATTCCGAAAATGTTTTTGACGTTTTTAAAACATCCATGGAAGATTTCTTCTCCCTGGGAATACATTTTACTGACGAGACATCTCCTAAGGAACTGTCCGCAACGGTACATATTCTCTATATACTTATATTTCTCTTGTTTTTCCTAATTCTGCTACCTCTCACAAACTCCTTATTTCTCCTATCCATTAACCCATCTTGACTTACCTATACCTCTCCGTGTTTCCCCGTACAATGCATATTTGTAATTCGCTTATCTCTTAATCCTCGTCCTTATATCCTGTGACCGTCTGAGTTACGCGTCTCAAGTTCACTAAAGAATAACGCTGAAATTATTGTAGATAAATAATATTTTCTTAAATTCATTATATTCCAAACTTTGTCCACGTGGTTACTAAAACATTAAAAAAGGAATTTACCAAGGGTGTTATCTGCTATATTTTAAGGTCCTAAGTTTATTTTGGTGAAGCAAATTATTTTATTTATGCAGCAAAGTTTTAATTGGTTCGCTAATAAAGTCATTCGAGAGGGAAAACAAGTATTTGCACTTACCGAAGTAAGTTTTAAAATTAAGACCAAGTCAAAAAAAAATCTTCAACTTGTTTATGACACAAATGTCATAGTATATAGGAAAGAATATTTAATTTCATAATAATTATTAAAATATTGTAAAAATTATTTCCTTTTTTATGGGTAGACCTAGGTATGCCTAAGTGAATTCAAATAAATATAGACATTGTTTGATATTGGAAACAAATATATAACAAAAATAAAAAAGCAATAGTGTTAAAAATTAACAGGAAATTTAAGTAATTTTGAACTTAATATATATATATATATATATATATATATATATATATATATATATATATATATATATATATATATATATGTTTTAAAGAAATATAATATTGGCGAACTTTTGTGCTTCATAAATTCATGGACTCTTTCTCCATAACTATTAGCGATTACTTGTGTTTAAATTAGGTAAAATTAAACTTGCTAAATTAACAATTAATATATTTTTGTACAAAAACGTTCTGACAAATAAAGTTGAACTACCATCATCAGTGTTCAACTTGGTGTCTTAGAAGCGTTGTTGAGCTAGAGTAGGTTGGATTTGAAAACAGGTGTTATACAATGTGGACAAAGAGTGTATGTGGTTTTTATTCGGTTTATTCTTTATCTCTTTTATTATATTTCTTGTGCTAAGTTTGTAAAATAATTATTCTTTTAGTGTGATAAGTTGTTGGTATATTCAGCACATTACTGAAAAATATAAAATCTCTAACACTCAAGAAGAATATAAATTATAAGAAACCGCCAGGTCACAAAATAAAACCTCTTCCATCTCTAACAAGAGTAGTTGAAATGTTTTCGTAAAGCTAGTCTAATTTGTAATGAAATCAAACCCTTAAGAATATTCTCAGGGTTACATTAGATCCGAGAGATGTAATTGGGATGTGAAAGATTGAAAAAATGACACATTTAACCAGACGATAGAATAGTAGATTGAAACTAGTGTAACTTCACATTAATAAATGCTAATGTACAGATAGATGAAAAAACTTAATACTAGGTAAGTTTTAAAACAGTCAAACAATAACATTGAGTATTTAGTGATTATTGTTAATTTAACAATAGGTTTTTACAAAATTATAAACATTCAGTTTTTTAACAAACTATTATATTTTCCGTTTGTTGGAATTTTCCAATTTTACCGACAGATTTTTTTTTACTTCTGTAGTTGAATTTCAGATCGGAATGCAAGACGCTAAAAAAAATCCATCGTTCACACATAACTTTAAAAGGCATTAGCAATAGGTTGGCCGGATACCGAAAAATGTATAAACTGTTGATCTGATCGACATTCTATTCAAGGTAGATTGGAAAGGCTTTTGACAGGTCCATTAAAAAAAAAATATTAACTTAAAGGCTGTTATTTAATAATTACCGCGTAAAACGTATAAACTGGAAGAACGAAGAAGGAAGGGGACGCTCTCGTCTCCTTTGTGGAAATTAAATAGCAGGCTTCAGTAAAATTAATTTAGAATTTAGGTCAGTAAAATTAATTATCTGACTCTCAACAATACATACGCCAGTTATTGAGAAATTTTAAGAAATATTAATTTATAAAACAGACATTTTCTATGCATTATATACTAAACAGTTGAAAAAAAATAAAATTTTAAACAACTAAAGTGACTGTACAATTCTACGAGTGGTCTATAAATCGAAGCTTAGGGGTGAGTAGAATAAATAACTATATGGGGATCGTCATGGTGACCTTGAGTTAAACCAAAACACTTGAAATAGGTATGTGTTGAGGTAGCTGATGAGACAGTATCTTCATAAAGACGGGGTATGTTAGAAGTAACGTTCGGGATATTATAATATACAACGCTTCCCACACACTTTCTCTCCTGGGCATTTCATCGGACAGGCTAAACCTGACGACCTGTATCAAAGTTCCACTATTTATTTCTTAAATGGAAAACCATAGCGAACTCATGTGTTGCAGAAACAAGACGGAACGTTATTGAAAGGAAGACTGGGTCAGGTAGTTACTGAAGCTATTGTCAACACTTTTTTCTAGATCAATGGTGGGTTCTTTACTTGTTTACATAGCTCAATTCCAAACATAGCTTCATCAATCGGGAGTGGTCAATGTTATAACCTCTCTCTAAGGGCTTACCACTCTGATTGACAAAGGACACAGTGTGTCCAAATATATCAGTATTTTAAATACATAGTTAATATGTATTTATTTTAAAACTACAGCCCGGACTATCATCAAGGTAAGTATGCTGTCATATAAATATTCTTTTAAAAAATTAAGCCCTAATTGAAAAAATTTCGAACAAAAACATCTACATTGTTTTTAATGTAAGTTATTGTAATTTTAAGGTTGGACTCATAAATGTGTGTTATATGTTGATACTATTTCTTACTGTGCAACATTTTATGATTTTTTTCATATTTGATTGTTTAATGATCGAAAAATGTAATAATATATATTACCATAACCGTTGTTATTATATAATGGTGAGGTAAACGCTTGTCAGGTTTTCCTCTCAAACCCTATTCTTTTATAACAAAACACATGTTGCATGAAACAATGCTCTGTTATGAACGAAACTTCGCCACTGCAAGACGTCTTTACAAAAGGGAAGACGTTGTATTCTTTGCTTTAAAGTGAAATGGGTCACCGGCAAAGATATCTCCATTACTTGGTATTAGACACTTAGGCTGAGATATATGAGAACGCTATGAAAGGTTGAAAAAATAATAACCCTGGAGTTGGGGCGCCCCAGTTTGTAACGTCAGCTGGTGCGCCAAAGTCTGACACACCCATTTATGTTTTTAGTATTAGCAGGAATAGAAATAAAGGCTAGATTTTTTTTAAATTGAAATACTTGTAAATTGTGCTCTGTCAAATAGTTTTTAAGGAGTGTAATAAAAACGTAAACAACGTTCAAAAAATGTGTTACATTCAAACCAACTTGTACAAAATTATATATAACAAAAATGAAATTTCGTGCTAGGGATGATAAAACAATAACTATACATTAAAAAATTAAAATAAACCTATAGAAAACCACGTCACAAAACAACAGACTGGTTTCAAAAAACGTTTAGACTTTGTTCTTACAAACTTCCTCATTCAGTGTTTGGGCGGTCCGGGCATACATACTTTGCGTGTCTTAAACATATAAATTGTTGGCAGTCCTACAACTATACTCGGTTTTGCTGTCCTTTTCCTGATACCTATAGGGAATTCGTACAGCTTGTTCTGCAGTTTTTAAAGTGCCAGCAACCTCTTGTCATAATAGGCGGACCTAAGGATAGATGTTAGGCAGCAAAGATCTGCGTTGACGTTCTTCAGATGTAAATTTCAATGCCAGCTCATTCAAATACTCCCTTCTACTTTTAATTGTAGTTGGCGTGTTTGCAATGTAAATTATTTGGGGGTTAAATCCTGCCATATTTAATAAAGAGTAGAATATAACCCGGGTTCCGTTCTTGTGCTTCTAACGAAGTCCTATGTAGCACACAACTTATGCAAAGTGTCAACTCCACCATTGGTCAAATTATAAAAAGCGATTATTTCTGGCTTCATGGCATAACCAGTACTCAATACGATCCTCCTCATCTTCATCTGGGCTGCCATCAATCTCAGAATAAAAACTTTATTTAGAAGTTGGTGCATGCATTTTTTAAAGAACACCAACCATTGCTCAAAGAGTTTATAAAAAACACTTTATTCGAAAGAAAATCAATTATAAACACTAAGAATAAACATTTTTTATCTTTTTTAAATCGCAAAATTCAGTATCACTACCCGGGGCGCCAAGTCTGCCAGACCCGGATTATAAATAAATGCTGAAGTGAAATCAAAAGTATTTCTACTTTAACTAAAATGAAAAAATAGACAGCTAGAGAAAGCGTTAGATTTCTTCGCATTCCTATCAACCATGGCAACAAAATTTCCTTGCTCCGGTTCTGTAACACTTGGCGCCTCGGCTCCAGGGTTAATTTCAATAAAATGCTTTACCAAATACAATGTATGCGTATTTTAGGGAATAGAGGATATTCTTGATTATTTTAATAAAACAAATTTTGAAATTGCAGTACAAACATACGACGCTCGGCATGTGTTTGCAACAAATATATATTTGTATACAGGTAGTGGTGGCTATACATCATTGAAAAAAATAAATCTATAAATCCAATGTAATCACTAATCTTAAACTCGCAAAAAATGCTTGAATTTGAGTCAATTTATTGGTCCAGTAAACATAACGAAAAGTAAATATAAACAATTTATGACAAAATAAATAGTGAATTTTAAAAGTCTATATACCTATATAAACGTATGTGTGTATGAATGTATCTTATGTATGCCTAAACCGCTGAACAGAGGTCAATAATATTTAGGAGGATTGCTTAAACACCCTCCTAGGATGATTTGTGAAAGCATGACAAACATATCGGTTAAACGTAAGGATAATAACTCTGTAATAACCATTTGGGTTTATATTAATTTTAAAATTGAAAATACCTTTTTTATGTTTTGTTTTGTCATGTATGCAGATATGTGTGTATATATATATATATATATATATATATATATATATATGATATATATATATATATATATATATATATATATATATATATATATATATGATATATGTATATATGATATATATATATATATATATATATATATATATATGGCTTTGTTCGTTTAAGATATATATCTGAATATTAATATGGGCAACAAGATAAGTGCTTAGTAATATCTTCTGCAAGAAAAACAACTTTATAGTATTTGCTTACTTAAACCTGTGATAAAGGCTAGACATATTATCTTTGGCTTTAATATTTTAGACTTGTTTTCAGCATATAATGTTATTGTTATTTCTTTGGTTTTGTTAACTCATGAAACTAATCTTCATAATGGTTTTATATGTTGTCATTTTGTTTCTAAGTTTTCAATACTGTTTTCATATAATTTTCAAATTAGTTTTTTTTTATTTCAAAGACTTTAAGAAATTGTATATGCCGCATCAAACAGAAAATGAATGACTGTGAATCGGTATCATGGCCTAAGATAATTCCTAAAAATGAAAGAGATCAAGCAGTTGGCCTTTCACCTAAACCTTTTTCATTTTACATTTAAAAATATGTGTTATATTTTTACACATAAATATGAGATACATTTATAATTTCCTATGAAGTCAAAATATATATATTTTTAAAAAACCTTCTGACAGTTTATGAATTTCAACACAGCTATTTCAATAATCAAAAGTTTTGTTACTTTCTGAACTGTGCATTAGGAGTACGTTAAAAAATATCTCTGAGGAAAATTATTAAATGCCCTAATACAAAAATACATTTTTAATAATACAAGATGACTTCATTAACAATTTAGAGGCTAATTTTTTTAATGAAGTTAATGAAGCCTTGAGACAGACATTGGAGATTGCTAATAGTAATCAGAAAGGTGCCTTGCAAATGAAGAACGTAACTGTAATGGAGCTGTTTTTTTTCGTAAAAACAATCATAACTACTTGTATGTATTATTATAAAAACTGCTTGTTTTTGTTTCGTATTTTATATTTGTGATTGCAACGTTTTATAACTCCTTACAAAAATTAAATAATAAATTTTTAATTAAATACCAGTTCAATGAGTTACATATGTAGACATGTTGTTAAGCCAGGGTTGTAAGTAGAGATAGTAGCCTATATTTAAGGCGTCAACTGACCCCGGTCACTGAGACAAGGCTCCAGTGCTGCTATTTCATTCTAAACGTTATACGAATTTCAGTTGTCATTATTTTATCCATTTGTCGCTTTTCTTCCCCACATCACTTGCCCTTGCAGAGTAAAGTTTACTTGATTTTTTAAAACATCTTCTTTTTAAATAAATCAACCATCTGGGTGATTGCGCCTTGTTCAGTGTACTGCGATGAATATTAGGAAAATAAATTATTGTTAGAGGGAACGGTACAGTAAAATAATTTAAGATTTGGTTTTTTGGGATTACTGGTCTGAAATCGTTTCAAAACATCTCTAACAGTGATAAGACCGAAACGAGTTTACGTCCAAATGGTCTGTAATCACTATTCGGCAGACAAAAAAAAGGCTCTTTACCATAGACGATTGCTTCATCTCTGGATATTTTAAACCTAATATTTACGGAACCTTCTCTAAAACAATTTCATGTAAAATCTGTAAACATAACTTCAACGTAAATATGAAATAAAACAATTTGAGAACAAATACTAGTTTTTATTGTTGATTACTTCAGTGATTAAACCTATTGAACTTTTGGAAATCAGGGCTTCCTTTTATGTTAAATGCTCTGGGCAAAACTACAGTCTATATAACACCCAAATATATTTCCACTATTTTTCCTAGCCACATTTTGACATTCTATTTTATACTTTCGTAAAATCGTGTACTTGTTATCGTCTATACGGGTAACGGAAGCTATGACATAACATAAGAAACAGGTCGACAGAAAGAAGGCAAATGAAGTAGAAACCAAGATGATAAAAAGAAACAGTAAAAAAACATTCATCTATTTTCAAAACCAACAGAGCAAGTCCATAAAAAGAAGACAGTATCAAAGGTAATGGTAAAAAACATATTGTAAATACAATGATGATATATATATATATATATATATATATATATATATATATATATATATATATGTATGTATGTATATAAAATTATTATAGGAAACAAATGCTTGAAGATGAATATATGTGAAACATTAGAAATGTATGAACATGAAGTTAAACACTACTTATTTGAGGAACAGAATCAAGTAAGATCAAGGCACACAATTATTTATAAGGTCATTGAAGTTATAGAAAAAATTACATAAAGTGCAATATTTTTTGTAGTACATATGATTTAATTCTTGTAAAAATATATATTTTTTGGTTATTCCTGCTGTTACTGTTTTATCACCGAAAAGCTTTAAATATTATATGTATTAATAATATTCTTATTTTTGAAATGCTATAACTTTATTAACTATATTACAAGAAAACATATCACCATTTTTAATATATATATATATATATGTATATATATATATATATATATATATATATATATATATATATATATATATATATATATATATATATTTATTTATTTATGTGTGTGTGTGTGTGTGTGGATTTGTGTGTTATATATATATATATATATATATATATATATATAAATATATATATATATATATATATATATATATATATATATATATATATATATATATATATATATATATATATATATATATATAACAATTTACAAATACAAGAATAACTTATTGAATTCACAATTCAAAGCTTTTCGTTGGCAAACAGTACCAACATCCTCAGGAATACTATGTATTCCTTACTATTCCTGAGGATGTTGGTACTGTTTGCCAACGAAAAGCTTTAAATTGTGAATTCAATAAATGTTTCTTGTATTTGTAAACTGTTTTATTTCTTTATATATATATATATATATATATATATATATATATATATATATATATATATATATATATATATATATATATATATATACAATTGTTTAATATTCCTGATGATGTTGGTAGTGTTAGCCAACGAAAATCTTTGAATTGTAAATTCAATTATAATTCTTGTATTTGTATTTTGACTTAGATCTTTATATATATATATATATATATATATATATATATATATACATATATATATATATATATATATATATATATATACACGCACACATACACCCACACAAACATATATATATATATATATAGATATATATATGTGTGTGTGTGTGTGTGTGTGTGTGTGTGTGTGTGTGTGTGTGTGTGTGTGTGTGTGTGTGTGTGTGTGTGTGTGTGTGTGTGTGTGTGTGTAGGATATATATTAGCTATTACAATTGGTTCAAATGAGGTATTGATAATCAACTGTTCTCATTTTAACAAAGTCTAGCTATTACTATAAAGCAAAATAGACCTACATGTTAAATTGTATATGTGAGAGCCAGTGAACAACCAAATAGAATGGTGGAAATGGTAACACACTCTAAGTTGCTCCTGGTCACAAAATATCCACACTACATTCAACAGAGTTAACAATATCAGGGAACTCTGCAATCGAATCACTTTACTAGGAAACACCCTCCACCGCGTTGTAATGTACATTAATATCTACTACTATTCATCTTTCCCCGCAGGGCTAGCTACCTCTTGAAATCCAAAAAAAAATTACATGAACACATGTGGAAATATAAATACATATCTTTATATAATGGATGTTCTATAAGATATTTAAAAACAAAATATTTGAATATCCCATTCAAAATAAGATATTTATAAGCTATTTTCAATCAATACTTACACTGTCCACATGTGCTGTACGGCGTGGCGTAGGCAAATGTGCTACAGGCAATTTAAACCTACAAATTGCAATTCCTTTTGACCGGGACTTTTCGACCTATTCTGTATGTTACATAAAGGTACAGTTTAAAAAGATAATTCTTAAATATTTATAAGGATGAATGTTAATTTTATCCTTTATCCAATACGTTTTGACGAATATCTATATTTAAAATTTAATACTAGTAATAAGAACAGGTCTTTAGGCTAGGTTTAGCAAAACCTCGCAAACTAGTCATTGTTGTTCTAATCAGTGAATTATACGATAGTTCTGGAGTAAATACACTAGTTATCATTACGTTAGCAGAGAGAATCTTGTGTGCTAAAGCATGGTACATGTAATGGGTATAAAATATTTGTTTAGAAATTTAGACATTTTAAATGGGCGCAAAGAAAAATTGTGAGAACTGGGCTGCCTATAAAATTTCAAATGCCATTTACGATATTGACTCTATTAAGTTAGATAATAAACAGAGCTCAAGTGATTTAAAGCAAATCCATTATGTAACTACATTTATCATGACGTATTAGGAGATAATATAAGTTACTGCTCTTGCAGAATGTGATATAATGTACACAGAAATCATAACGTACAGCTTTCCCATGAAACCATACATAATCACCATTGGCTTATCAAATATACAATGTTAAAAAATATAGACATTTTTATTTGAATATTATTTACATTACCTCTAAATATCCTCTAAATTGAATGAAAGAAAGGGTAACGAATACGGTGTTTGGTTATTTCTGAAATTCTATAGACTATTTGGTGGAGGGAAAGAAAGGTAATCCCTCTCGTATAAAACTATAGGGGTAGTGATTTAGTGGAATTGCTGTGTATTCTCATACCTACAATCTTTCAAGCCAGCACATCACGCTGTATCGATTAATATGGTATGTTGTAAGAGCTTACAATTCAATGAAACCTGAAAACAGATTTCTAAAAAGTATTTTAGTAATACAAATAAATTAGATGGACGATGAAAAAAAATCTATTACATAAAATAAAAATAATTTGCGGAATCGGAATACTGAAACATTAAAAGGATTTATTTTGTATATAATCAGAAATTCTATTGAGAACAACCAGTGGCTGCAGCATATTTCTAAATGTACAACGACTGAAGCTTTATAAATAAAATCATTTAGCAATGCTAAGTTGTGTTGATGTTTGATATTTTTACCACAATCTCTACGTTTGAAGTTATTTCAGTCTCCCTTCAGCAACAGCAAAACACTTCAATAAAACATGAATTCATCAATGGAAACTCAGAAGGACGGGGTGTAATTTTATAAATTTTTAAAACTTGGTATACTTCTACAATTTGAACAAAAATAATTTCTTGAATGTTAAGGATGAATCTCATAAGGCGAAATTAAAGTAAAAAAAATTAATAATAAATAACAAACTTGATTGCCTGTAGCCTATTATTATATGTTGAGCTTCTAATGTTTGACTAATTGTCCATTGTCACAAACGCGAAAAATATAGAAAAACAAGAAAGAAAATATAAAGTAAATATAAAGTAAGAGGCGAAATGAGGATCAAAGCCAAGGCTAGAAAATTGATAAACAATGCATATTTACGGAAGACAAAGTTAACCTGATACACTTGTACACGTACTCATATTATACTATTTTATCATTTCTTAGCCAGTTTTGTCAATGGGAAAGAATATTTTTATCGAACAAATCAAATAGAAACATTTGTTTGAGTTCTGATTTTCCGTTACATTCAAACCCGGCTTCATGTCGCCCAAGCCGTGGCATTAATCAGTTAAGCTCCGGGCGTATAAAATCATGTCAGCACTGGCGCTTTCATATAAGAACTAAAGTGTTATTTAGATGGATAGAGAACAATTAAAAAAATGTTTTTTGATGAATTTGTGCCCAAAAATAAAAAGTTTGCCTCGGAAAGCTATTTTAATATTAGACACCACAACATATGTATGAAGATCAACTGGTATCTGATGATATACGCGCTATGTATTTCCCCGCCAATATTACGAGTCTAATCTGCCGATTACTTTGGGGAAAGCAAACGAACGCATGCGGACAAATGGTTGCCCCCGAATGTATACGGCGTTCACTTGAAAATTGATTGCTGTCGTTATTCCAACGAAGGATTGCGTTTATAGTTGTACTTCAGCGTTCATCGGTTCATGTGGTGGTGACAAAAGTGGAAAATGCTCTTATTTTCATTAGCGTTCGCAGGTTCATCCAGTGGAGACAGAATGTGAAAAATACTCTCATTTTTATTAACTTTTGCAGTTCATACAGTGGTAACAGAATGTGATAAATACTCTTTCTTTTATTAGCTTTCGCAGGATCATGCAGTGGTAACAGAATGTGATAATTACCCCTATTTTCAATATCGTTCGCAGGTTCATGCAATGGTAAAAGAATGTGGAAAATACTCTTATTTTTATTAGCCTTCGGAGGCTCATTCAGTGGTAAGAGAATGTGAGAAATACTCTTTTTTCATTAGCATTCGCAGAATCATGCAGTGGTAACAGAATGAGATAGTTACTCATATTTTCATTAGCGTTTACAGATTAATGGAGTTGTAACAGAATGTAAAAAATAGTCTTATTTTTATTACTATTTATTAGGAATGTACTGTGGTTGAATTTAATACTAAATACACAAAAACCTCTTAACCACAAACTTTCTTTATTTTACCCTTATTTACATTTCAGTTACAAAGTAACGATCCTCAGAGGGATAACATACAAAGACTGATTAACGCTAGAAAAATACCTTATTTATAATCTTCAGAACTAGTCACTCCCACTCCGAACGCCGCGGCCCCACCTGTTAAACAAGAGCGTAGCCACGCCTATCGAGTGAAAGCAAGATATCTTACTTCAACTTACTAAAATATAAATTAAAATTACAATAAATACATAATTAAAATTGTTTTTTGAAATTATAACCACCACAAAATTTAATATAAAAATCATAAACCTATTTAACAAATGAATATAAAGTTGAATAAGGAATATGACCTCTATCAGAATTTAATAAATTCTCAGTTTTATGTTCACAAATTTTTAAACTTTCGAAACTATTTAACAACTTATTAGTTCTAACATTCTTAATCAACTTGACATTATTAACATCTAGATAATGATTGGTCTCTATAATATGGGCAGCAATACTAGACTTATCAGATCTGTGGTATTTAATATCCCTAATAAGTTCCTTAAATCTAGTTATTACTTTTCGTCTTGTCTGCCCGATATACATTTTATCACAATCCTTACAATTAACTTGGTAAATCCCTGATTTATCAAATGTTTCTACTTTATCTTTTGCATTACCTAATAAATTTTTAAGGTTATTATGATTTGTATACGTAACTCTCAATTTAACATTCTTAAAAATTCCCTCTAGCCCTTTGGTTAAAACTTTGTCAAAAGGTAAACTAATAAAACGGCTTTTTTCTTTAGTTTCCAAAAGTAATGTTTTTAGTTTCTTCCGAAAAATCCCAATCTTTTGCTTCCTAAGGATATTATCAATAATTTTACGTTCATAACCATTAAATTCTGCTGTACTTTTAATATGTTCTAATTCAATATCAAAACGTCTTTTACTCAAAGGAATATTAATCAACCTATTAACTAAATAATTGAGAGCTGCAAATTTGTGTTGGTTACAATGGTTAGATTCGTTTGGAATAAATCTATCATTGGATGTTGGCTTTCTATAAATATCAAAAACTATTTTATCTCTATTTCTAATACAATAAACATCAAGAAACGGTAAAAGTTTATCTTTTTCAATTTCATAAGTAAATATAATATTAGGATGTTGATCATTGATGATCGTTAGAAATGGATCTATATGAAATTCTTTAATATTAAATATAGCGAAAATATCATCAACGTATCTTATCCAGACACGAGGAAAATAATTAAGTTTCTTTTTCAATCCTAATTCAAAATTATGCATAAAGAGTTCTGCTAAAAAAAGGTGATAGGCTGTTTCCCATTGCTGTACCATCTTTTTGTTTATAAAAATTATTAATTAATTGAAAATAATTATTATTCATTCAACAATTAGTTAATTGTACAAACTGGTCAACTCTTTCAATATCGAGATCATTCTCAATTAAAAACTATTTAACAAATTTAAAGTTTCCGTTACCGGAATACTTGGAAACAGAGAAAAAACATCAAAAGAAACTAAAATTTCTTCATCTGTTAATCTAATATTCTTAACCTTCTCTAGAAAATCAAGTGTATTCTTAACCGAAAATGGTGCCAACTTACATTAAAAAAAAACTGAATTCATTAATATACCATTTAGATAACATATAGGTTGGTGAATCAATTCCCGACACAATTCGCCTCACGGCATCGCCTACTTTATGCTTAACCAAAGGGCTGGAGGGAGTTTTTAAGAATGTTAAATATAGAGTTGCGTATACAAATCATAATAACCTTAAAAATTTATTAGGTAATGCAAAAGATAAAGTAGAAACATTTGATAAATCAGGGATTTACCAAGTTAATTGTAAGGATTGTGATAAAATGTATATCGGGCAGACAAGACGAAAAGTAATAACTAGATTTAAGGAACATATTAGGGATATTAAATACCACAGATCTGATAAGTCTAGTATTGCTGCCCATATTTTAGAGTCCAATCACAATCTAGATAATAATGTCAAGTTAATTAAGAATGTTAGAACTAATAAGTTGTTAAATAGTTTCGAAAGTTTAAAAATTAGTAAACATAAACCTGAAAATTTATTAAATTCTGATAGAGGTCATATTCCTTATTCAATTTTATATTCATTTGTTAAATAGGTTTATGATTTTTATATTAAATTTTGTGTTATAATTTCAAAAAACAATTTTAAATATGTATTTATTGTAATTTTAATTTATATTTTAGTAAGTTGACGTAAGATATCTTGCTTTCACTCGATGGGCGTGGCTACGCTCTAGTTTAACAGGTGGGGCCGTGGCGGTCGGTGTGGGAGTGACTAATTCTGTAGATTATAAATAAGGTATTAGCGTTAATCAGTCTTTGTATGTTATCCCTCTGAGGATGGTTACTTTGTAACTGAAATGTACATAAAGGTAAAGTAAAGAAAGTTTGTGGTTAAGAGGTTTTTGTGTATTTAGTATTATTTTTATTAGCTTGCGCAGGTTCATGCATTGGTAACAGTATTTGATAGATACTCCTATTTTCATTAGCGTTTGCAAATTCATGGAGTGGTAACAGAATGTGATTTATACTCTTATTTTCATTAGCCATCAGAGGTTCATGGAGAGGTAACAGAATGTGAAAAATAGTCTTGTTTTCATTAGCCTTCGGAGGTTCATACAATGGTAACAGAATGTGAAAAATAATGTTATTTTTATTAGCCTTTAAAGGTTCATGAAAATTTCTATTTTCATATCTAATAACATTATAAATATGACAACAGAAGACGACATAATTATAGCTATTTCGTCGTACATTAATGTTAGTGAGGAGATGAAACACAGGTGCAGGAGAGCACAGAGTCGTTGGTGGAATTGTTTTTTGTTCAAAGTATAAATCGGTATAGAGGGAGAGATTTTTACCGGTTTTACTGTATTTTCTGGTTTTGGACATTCTGTCTGAACATCCCAAAATTGAATCTATTTTCTTTTTAACGATTGTGTATCACACTTCATATCTCACTAATTTGATCCAAGGATCATTTTTCTATATTTTATTTTTATATTAACCTTGAAAGAGTTTCCATTAGCATTCACGTTGTCCGTAGGAGTCTATTAATTTTAATGAGTAGGAGTTACACAACTCCATGTTCAATAAAAGTACAAGATCGAAGACCAAACGTTCATTCTCACTATAACTGAAGCCGTGTGTTCCCATTTTGTTTGAGAAAAACAACGAATCCAAACGGATGCGTTCGAAAATATTCTTGCACCTCAGATCTAGCTTACTCATTGTATGCGTCAAACGAATGCGTTCCCTCTTGTATTGTCGCATCCGTTCGCCGGTGTGTATGCGCCTTAAGACGAAACCGTAGCACGTAAACGATCTGATAAGCACACGTAAAACACATAACAAATGTTGAGGCAAAACATAACATAGGGCAAGGCTAAAGCAAAAACAAAATTATAAGCTGTGTTTATGTTTCTATTAAGCTCCTAATATTTTATGTTATGCTTTTAATGTCTGACTAATTTTGCATTGTACGAACTATTCTTTAACAAACTTTATTGTTCAAAACACCATTTTAAGTCATTGCCGGAAATAATATTCGATTTAATGTAGGAGAACACAAACAGAAAAAATATAAAATAAGTACGAGAGTATAAAGTAAATGAGATTCAAAGCAAAGACTAAAAAATAGCTAAACAAAACATTCCGAAGACAAATCTAACCAGTTACACTTGTACGCGTACTCATATTATTCTGTTTTATTATTCATTTTCCAGTTTTTAAAAAAGTGAAAGAGTATTTTTAATAAACAGTCCAAATATAATCTCAACTCTCTAATAAAAATAATTGCTACCAAAATTTTAAAATTATCGCTTAGAATGTTTCAGTTTGAAAAACAAAAAAAAATAATTTTGGAGAAATTAAAACTTTTTTGTATTATAAAAATGTAATTTTATAAGACTTTGTAGTCTTTGAGTTTAAAAATATTAGGTTTTGTTTTTTTATTACTAATGAATTCTTCAAAAAAAACAACAAACGAAAATTATGAAGAAATAGAAGCTTAAAACTGACTGTTAAACAAACGAAAAGTTAAAGCTGGTAGTTTTAAAATTAGGCAATGCCTTAATCAGCAACATTTAAAATTTTAAACATTATTTTTATTGGGTATTCATAATTGAAGTAAGAAACAGTTGCAAACAACAAAGTGCCCAAAAAGGGAATATTCAGTTAAAAATTAAATTTTTATAATTCCTATCAATTAGGCCCTATTATTTTTTCATTCTGTAGTTTGATTTACTGAATAATAATTCCTACCTCTTAGCTTAAACGGTGTTTTAATTTTTTCGCTATAAATGTGGAATTACTTATAATTAAATAATTGTAAGAGCTTTTAAAAAAAAAAACAACTGTTCAACGTGGTAAACGTTTGTATTAATCTCTTCTAGTAATGAGTTTGGATCTTATTTAAATTTCTCCAAAAGTAGTATGTAACAAACACGCTATAAATACACAATAAAACACGTTTTATTAAAGAAAATTATACTATTTTATACTATTTATTAAATTATTCAATTACTATTATGTCATTCGTATTAAATAAAAATAAAATTTTAGAATCAAAAGACGGACGGTTTAAAGAGTCAAGAAGGACTTTTAGATAGGGTGACGTTTCTACAACTAAACTTATGGTCTAAAAAAAGAAATTCGACAACATTTGTCAATATGAGCAAAAGACAAATTCACAAACCGCTCACTTCTGTAAATGAGACTAGTATAAACAGGACATCAGTTGATATGTTTTATCAACAGTAAATAGATATAGCCTTTAATTTATGTCAAGAGGAAAATTCATTTTCGAACAGATGTTTAAACTTCAAAATACCATAGTATAGCAATAATTGACTAAATTGTATTCTTAAATAAAAATAAAATAATAAATTTCCCAAATATTGATGCATATTTTATTACTAAGAGGATTCTTTGTAGTGATATACACATCGTACTTCGACTATGGTGATCAAATGCACTGATATGGTTAGCTGCGGAGTGGAGGCAAATGTGGACTTTGCAAACTAAATAAACTCAACTTACCTGGCTATTAAATGAAAACTTTTAAAGAATGTTTTCTTTAAATATTAAGAATAAAAACATTCTTGTATGTTCCCAAATAAGGATTCAATTCCGGTAAAATAACATCACTTAAATGACGATCCATTTCTGCAATGCAAATCTCAGCCCTACATTTGAAGTTGGTGAATACATCTTTGTGCATTTCCTAACCACTGCTTTGTAACTCACGTTGAATGATATCCTACAATTGTTTCAATATTCGGAGTTTATCTTCATAGTCACGTGACTTGAGAAAAACCCATAAGAAAATAAAACACAGACAGTTAGATCCGGCAACCGAGGTGGCCAGATATATCGCCAAAACGCTGGTGGGATCGTTCACGGAAAATCTCCCGAAGAACTCGTACTGAGGTTCTTTCTGTATTAGCTGTGGCCCCATCCTCCTGAAACCATACATCCCAATGTCTATTTTCCCCTCATTTGTAGTTCCGACACCAAAATCGCGGTGATCATTTCAATGTATCCTTCACTTTGTCAATGGTTTCTGGTGTCCGTGCAGAATGAACGGCACCTGGTGATTAACGTCCAGTTTAACTTACCGGTGTTATGAAATCCATTACTCATCTGAAAGTATTCAGCTACCTGGTATGACACTGTGACGGGCAATGTTGACAAAAAGAACAGTTTTGACTACAGTTTTAGCACTTTAATATAATTATCGTACCAAATACAAGATAGTCCACATCCCATGGCGATTAAGATGACTTAGCCACCGTAGTTGAACAGCACCTTGCTTCCCCCCACTTTTACTCGTTGTGTACAATACGTTTCCTCTGAATATGTATGATTAATCTGAATGACCCCGAATATTATACCCTGTATTATTATGACCCTGTATCATATTAAACCAGAAAAACGCAGAGAGAACTGGTAAATGGGCTCATCGCAGCCATCTCATCATTATGAATTTATTTTGTTAATATTTATGCCCCTGCACTAGGCACGGGGCAATGACCTCAAATATTCAAATAAACTTGCACTAGCATTAAATTATATTCCACCATAATATATTACTTTCATTATCTTAGCACTATAATGGTATGTTTTAATGACATCTATTCAAATATGTTTACTGAACTTACCCTCCCACCAATGCGTTGTGCAAACTGTGGGTTCTTTTAATCTAGTTAATTTATTCTTCTTTTCACGCTGTAACTTTCTGATGGTGCTGATTACGGAAATGGAATGTGGCTACCTGTTTTATAAGTTTTTATTTCCTTTTCAGTTAAGTATTTCTTGTTTGTAATATACATTAGGCTAATTCGAATATGCTACAATAGGTAATAACAGGAAATTTCTATAATTAACTAAAGGAATTATTTGCATATAATTTAAAAATTCATCTTAGCATATTCTCCCATGGTCTTAACTCAGTAACTTTTAGAATAAAGCTGTTTCTTACGAACTAACTTTGCCCCTTTTAAACAGTCGTTTAAAATTCCTTTTAGAAGGAAGTTGGTCCCAGTTAATTGCCTAGATTACAAGCTATACGTTTCATTGTGCTTAGTGCTTGCATTAATGATACGTCTTATTTGTATAAAGTACGAAGTTCCTTAAGAAACCCGGGACTGGTTCTACCTTCAAATTACTTTTGCTACGTTTAATTTTAAGAAAGATTTTGTTCAGCCATTATTTTGCAAGATAAGACATTTAAGTCATAAGCTCCATGCTTCATTGGTTTAATAAACCATGCTCCATGCTTCATGTTTCAATTTAATTCAAGTACATGATGTAAAGCAAACTTTATTTAAAGAATTAAAGCAAATCCGAATGTCTTTATTGCTGTTTTAGTTTTTATTGTTTTATCACGCTTTCTTGAGCCTTGTAAACTTAAAAACCAATAAAAGAAAGCGAAGCGTTACATTTTACCGCATTCACGTAACGGAATCGGTTTTATTTCACCCTAAAATACAAAAATGGACGCTCAAAGGCAACATTCTGATGGATCAGTAAATTTTAAATACGTAACCAATAATTAAACAGCAATTAACATGGCAAAGTATACCTTCAGGGGGGGGGTAATTTTGTATTTAAATTATGTAGGTATGATATATTTTGTATTTTCCCTTTATAAGCGCATCTTGTGTAGCACTCAAAATATATTACTTTAAAGATTCCGATTAAACAATTTAAACATATTTCATGTCTAGACGTGAATATGCAAAACTATTCATTTGGGACTAATCTCAGGATATCTGAAAAATATTGCAGCAATGTCTACTATTAACGTTTAATTAGACACTCGTCTGACGTTTTTCATTAAGGACCATACTGGCTACAGACAACTCAATAAATATGTATTTAAATTACAACACTATTCGGCAACCTCTTAGTTGCCCCTGTAACATTATTTATTTCGATGGATAATAAATATTGCAGTTATGTGTTACATCATTAATAGTTGACCTGTAAAATTGTGTTCATTATAATTGGATTAGTAAGTGGTATGATTCAAGAAAGACAATAAGTTTTAGATAAAAATAAAACTCAAAATATATTTTATTATGAGTTCAAAATATAAAACAAATTCAACTAAAGAAACCTATACACTAAGTACAGTCCTTTAAAAATATTAAGTATCTTTATGGAGCTAACCAATTTGTAGGGTAACAGATAATGAATTTGTGGTATAGATATGAGATATCCACTATTAAGATGGTTTCATTAATTAAATGTATTGTACATATTCTGAATCTAATAATTGGTATTTGAGAAATCTAATTTGTAACACCACGTGGTTAACCACTTTTTTTTATATTACTGGGATAGTAACATACATTTTTGGGTTTTCACCTAATACTTTACCGGCCTAAACTTTTAGCAGCGTTAAACGTTATTTAAAAGAATTCAATTTAAAAGGTAAAGGTTGTTTCAATTATTTATTACTTAGCTGGAAAACGTATGTAGAGTTGATGGTTTCTATTTGCGACTTCCCCCATGTTCCGGTATAGATTGGCCTGGACGTAGCATCGTAAGCTGCCATTATTAGATAATTTGAAACAACAAAAAAAAAAAAACAATATCTTAAAATGAAATAATTTTTAAAACAATTTACGTATTAAAATTTCAACTAAACATTGCTTCAAGACTGCTATGGACCATTTTTCCATGTCTGTAAATGTTGGAAAATTATTTCCTAAGATACACTTACATTAATAATATTTTATTTAGCCTATGCAAATCTTTTAGGCGTATGTTTATGCAAATTAAAACCTTGCTTTAGTACAATGTGAATAGCTGTGCTTAGGTTGTTTGAATTATTCATTGTGTTAAATATCAAATTCAAACCGAACATTTAAACAAATATAAATGTAAAAACTTTTATAATTTTAACATAATTGCATCTTTAGTTGAGTTTTTAGTTTTGTAATGAACAGCTATAAATTTGAAATAAAATTTGAACAAAACTGTTATATTCGGATAGAGAAAATAGTTGTAATTTTTTTTAAACTGAGGTAATTTTATTAGATGGATAATAAACTTAACAAACATTTTCTTAGAACTACAACAATAAAATAAAATAACTAATCATATATATTGTATAGGTACAACAAGTACACAACAAGTTAGTCCACATGGTTGACGCAAGAGTTCGTTACATACATGTTTGTATTTGTACAGACCTCCTCAATCTATACTTTCAAACCTGCTTGGATTTATGTAGCGAGATACTCTTTTGAACTGACTGCTTAAAAGTTCACGGTACGAAGACTAGAACTTTGTTTTATTCTTTTACATGCTCCTTCTAGCGTAGAGTAGCCAGCAGAACTGTAACACACTTACTCTATAGACTAACTAACAAGGTGTAAAGTAAAATCCCATCGTGTAAAGTGTAATTTAATTATTCCCAGCGATCATGCATGAACTCTACATGTTTTTTTTCTGACAATGTATCTTTTGAAAAGGTTTTTTCATCCCATTCTTTTAGCTATACATTAATTTTTTTTATCTCACGAGCTTCGAATATCCGTAGAAAGAATTGAATTGCGGTCTCACAAGAAGATGTTACCAGGTGGACATTACACGTTTTGATTGTTCACTGGATTATCATATGGAAGAAACGTATATCATAGTGAACACTATCTTAACATCTACACTCTATCTTTCATAACAAATCATTGCCTCTTAAATCGGAAAAAAATTAATAAAATTAGCGTAAATACACTTAACACCGTAATCACTCAATATATATCGTTTACTTTCATGATTTATAAATATTTTGTTTCCGTGATCTTTTAAAGCGTACACAATAATCTTCTGACCACACTTTACTATCAAGTACCGTGTAAGGTCTTATCATCTTTTTAAAACGTTATATTTTGAGCATCCTTTAACATTCTTCTTTCTCACTTTTTATATAGATTTTAGAGAATCACAGTATAATGATAAGCCTTATATTAATACTGGACCATTTAGAAAACCCTGTATTGATGATTTAAATATTTTTTGGATAGCACGATTAGTATCCTTTCTTTAACAATAACTAATATTAGAAATGGGGTGTTTCAGTTCTTCTAAATAAAAGCTTATTACAATGGAATTTTTAAAATAAAAAAGTTAAAATTAACCAAACGTTTGTTATTGTCCCACGGTGCTAGATGTTCGCCAAGCAACGAGACACCTGTTTAGTTTTATTATACAGCAAGTAACCTACTTTAGGAGAGTTAATACGATTAGTTGTTTAGGATCTCCTGATGCTGAAACTTGAAACTATTGTCGAACATTCCTTGAAGTTTATGTATTATCGAGAATCAATACCCGATACAGAAATGTACGCTGAGGATCTTAACGTTATCGTGTAGACAAGTATTTGTCAAAACTATTTGTCCTATAATTCCAAAGACGCATTGACACTCTTCTTTAACGAAATGCTTTTTGCTTGTACATTTAATTTAAAACGTTTAAACATGTTTTTCCTATTTTTGTACCGTTTTACTAATTGTATTTTAATCAATCTAACGCGTGTCTTACGATTAAATTCCTCCTAGCCTTTGTCACTGGCAAAAGCCTAAGAGAGATTAATAGATATTATAGAGAGATTAATAGTTATCGTTGGGCTGGAGCCGGATACACGCAACGCTTCAGCTTCCTGTTCCACTGAGATTTTACATCTCGGATATTTTATACACTTTAAAAGTTTACAGCTTTCATAAATAGAGGATTGAGAGTCCACTATTAGTCAAATATTACTTCCTGGCAATCATTTCTTTTCCTCTATGGTTACTAATGGTTTCTCGCCATGTTCGTATGGGTCTTCTCTCCGGTGGTATTCTTTATTCCAAAGCAACTGACTTTATCAGGTCTGTAGTGCTTTCATTTGTCCTATATTCTCGTTTAGAGAATTATTGCTTTGTATGTCAAGATACTCTTTACAAAGTTTATTTTTATATACGTTTTTTCTGTCCTTCTGTTGTATTGTCGTTTCACCATATTGGTTCAGTCTTTTCACTGCCCTTCGTCTCTGTCCTACTCTATGTTCCACTATGAACTAGATAATGGAACTGTAGATGTAACCGATCTCGAAAGATGTTTAACTGAGGATTTTAGAGGCTACGCTCGACAATTGGTCATCTGTTGATCGTGGCTTCTATCTTTAACCCTTGTCTACCCAGATCTTCAGGAATATTCAGGTGTTCCAGCTGGACATCCCAAACAAGCCACGGTAAGAATTTATTTATTAATTCAAATATCTGTCTAGAGTTGTACATTAGACTGTACGTCAATGGAAATATTAAGAGAAATGCTATAACTGAAATGAAAATGACCCTTAAAAGAAGTTATAAGAGCAAACAATGTTTAAAGTAAACTCATACTCAGGTGAATAAATAAAAATTTTATAATAATTACTTTTATTGTAAGATTACAAACAAGTAACATAACATACCCATTAAAATGCACTACCACCATATAACCTATAACATTAATTTTTTTTTTTTAACTTGGGAGCGGGTTTGAATTGCCCGAAGCACTGCTACCTTAAGGTATATTGTACTTACCTCCCTGATCTAGTCAAATAACCCCTTCCCTCTTTCCAGGTTTAGGAGTTTCCTGACTAGAGTTTTACCTTCAGCATCCACCAAAGCCGTTCCATCACCAAAGAGGTTGAAGCGCCTCTCAGCAAGTACTTCACATCTGTAAATAATGTGTGTGGCAGTCTCCAGTTCCTGCCCGCATAATCTGCACACTGGTTCATCTTTGTAGATACCCATTTTATGCAAATGTTTCCTTAGTCCACAGTGTCCCGTGAGTAGACCTGTGACTATCCTCAATTCCTGCCTAGACAGATAGATGAGACTCTTCTGCAGCCCCAAGGAAGGTTTCCTAAGGGTTAGCTTACTGTGTCTCATCCCTTCGGCCCTGATCCAGTGCTCACAGTGTCTTTCAGCCATCCACCTTCGCACTGTCATCTTGACCATAGATTTGGAAATACCTACCGCAGGCTCCGGTCCAATCAGGGGAGTCGATGACCCCTCCCTGGCCAGCGCATCTGCGGCTTCATTTCCAAGTATTCCCCTATTCCCTGGCACCCAACCTAACTTGATTTGATTGTGCCTTGCCAGAGCTTGTAGGTTAATTAGGCACTCCCTGACTATGGCCGAGGTGACCACGTGTCCGTTTAGTGCCTTAATTGCTGCCTGACTGTCGGAGAAAATAGCAATCCGGGTCCCGTGTGTTTCTCTTCTCGCTATCTCTCCCAGACAGGCATTTATAGCATATAATTCGGCCTGAAAGACAGAGGTATGCCTCCCCAAGGAAAAAACTAGTTCTACCCTTGGGTTTTTACAATACACCCCCGCTTCAGTGCCGACGTCCATCTTGGAGCCATCTGTGTACCAGATCTGAGCTCCCGATGTTAATGTCCCTGACCATTCCATCATAGTTTGGTGGACCTGGTCAGGTGCAAACATTCGAGTAATGTGGTCGCTGCCCATTTCCAAGACGGGTTCTTTGACCACGCACTCGATACTCATATGTCCCGAGACATCTGGGAGGTTAGCCCAGTTGCTCGAGTTGCGCAATCTCCATGCCGCCAGCCTCGCCTCTCCCCTAAGGACAAGCTCAAGGGGAGGGAGTTTAAGCATTACTTCCATTGCTGCACCTGGTGTAGTTGACATCGCTCCCAGTGTGCACAGACAGGCCAATCTCTGGATAGAGCTCAGTTTAGCTCTTGTCTGTGCCCGGTTGGCCTTTGTCCACCACACCAGAGCTCCATAGGTAATCATAGGTCTTATCACCCTCAGATACATTCAGTGCATCATTGATGGCTTCAGTCCCCATTTCTTTCCCACCATTCTTCTCACAGTCATCAGTGCCCTTTTGGCCCTGTTAACTGTCCTCTCAAGATGTGGGTTCCAGGTGAGTTTCCTGTCCAGAGTAACTCCCAGGTAC
The DNA here is from genome assembly GCA_036971475.1 of Prosapia bicincta. NCBI lineage: Eukaryota > Metazoa > Arthropoda > Insecta > Hemiptera > Cercopidae > Prosapia > Prosapia bicincta. Next base: position 14,132,942 of record JBAIZL010000003.1, on the reverse strand, counting down.
TTCACCTCCCCCACAAACTCAAGGTATTCACCAAACAAGCGGGGCATCCTGGTCGTCAGATCTTTTCGCTGTCTGGTAGAGTTAATGAGAGCAGTCTTTTTTGGATATACCCTAAGGTTCTCCTTTTTACACAACTCTTCAATCAGTCGTAGAGGTTTTCTGATTACCTTGAGGACTGTATCAGGGAATCTGCCCAGGATCAGAACAACTATGTCGTCCGCATATCCTAGACAGAAGTACCCCTGTTCATTCAGGAGTTCAATAAGGTTGTCAACCACTAGGCACCACAACAGAGGAGAGAGAACCCCCTCCCCCCTGTGCACAGCCCAGACTTGTCTCCGCCCTTCTGACCTCCCCTGCCACCTCTACAGAAATGCTTCTGTTTGTTAACATGGAACTTATCCAACCACAAGTGGTTGCATCAATTCCATGACGTCTTGCACCACTTACCATCGTCTCCACTGAGGGGTTATTGAAAGCCCCTTCAATGTCGAGGGAGGCACCTATGGCACAACCTTTCTTGGCGATCATTTGCTGAATCCTACCAACCACTTGATGGAGAGCTCCCTCGCAGGATTTCCCCGGTTGATAAGCATACTGGTTCCAATGCAGTGGTTTTATGGCCAAAGCACCCCCCCTAATGTGCCTATCAACCAGTTTTTCAAGTCCCTTAAGAACAAAGGACATGACTGTAATAGGTCTGTATCCTTTCCCTTCCGATTGGTTACCGGTGGGCTTAGGTATAAAGACCACCTTACTAGATTTCCAGGCTGCCGGCACATGCCCTAGAGCAATGCTTAGCCTTTATAATTTAGTAAGTACCAGTACCAGCAAATCCATTCCCTGCTGCAGCAGCACAGGATAGATCCCATCTGGTCCTGGAGATTTGTAGGGTTTAAATGTGCCAATAGCCCATCTTACCCTTTGTGGAGTTACTATCCTCCTTGCCACTTCCCAGTCCTCCCTCTTACCACGTCTTGTGGAGAGTTTGGCAACTGATTCAGTATCTGCTCCCTCAAGTTTCCTCAGAGTACTGGAAGGGAAATGTGTTCTGATTAATTCTTCTACATTTTCCCCTGCAGTTTTTGTCATATTTCCCAGTGGGGTTCTTATCATCCCCACCGGGTTAACTGGGTCCTTAGAGAGCACTTTATGCAGTCGTGCCCCTTCCCGAGTTTTGTCAATCTCTTGACAAAACTCCTTCCAGGACTTCCTGCGTGCTTCTCTAATTGCCCTGTTGTATTCGGTTAGTGTTTTCCTATACTGGTCCCACTCCCCGTTCGTTTTTGCTCTATTAAAGAGTCTCCTGGTGGTCTTCCGAAGTTTGGCTAGCTTCTTGTTCCACCATGACGGATCCCCTAATTTTCTCCCCTCACTGAGAGGGCAGTTATCAGTAAAGGATTCTACTATAGCCTCGCCAACCAATGCGGCAGAGTCTTCTAGCTCTCTCCTCCCACCATACTCCAATCCAGCCTCCTCAATCCGAACTCCCAGGTCCCTCCTGTAGGAGTCCCAGTCTGTTCTTCTTGGATCCCTGGTTGGCCGAAGCATGGCTGGATTTAGAGACATATCATACCTAATATGTCTGTGGTCAGAAGAAGATGGTTCATCCGACACATGCCAGTTTAGTACATACCTAGCCGTCTGGTTCGATGCCACCGTAATGTCCAGGACCTCCTGTCTGGCCCTAGTGACAAACGTCGTCTCTTCCCCCTGATTTAAGACTAGTAAATTCTTAGAGCTAAGATAAGCTAAAAGTTCCTCACCTCTAGTGTTGGTACCTGTACTTCCTCACGAAGTGTGATGGGAGTTAGCATCCATCCCCACCAGCAGCTCCTCATCCACAGCCCCGCAGTGCTCGACCAGCCTCCTCAGCTCTTGTGTTGGTAGAGCCCCCGCGTAGTCAAAAGGGAGATATGCAGTGGCAAGGTTCAGCCTCTTCATCCTCCCCTCCGCCCGCAGCTCCACCGTCAATGCTATTAAGTCGCTGCAGCAGAAGTCCGTTAGTACAAAAGCACTCAACCCCCTCCTAACCAGGATACACGTCCTGGGAACACCGGAGTCCTTATCGTACAACAACTTACCTCCAGATGTCACCAGCCCGCATATTTGTCTTCCAGAAATCCATGGCTCCTGGATGAGAACCAAGTCCACCTCTCCCCTGTCCAGCATCCTACACACGACAGCACTCGCCGCCCTGCTATGCTGTAGGTTCACTTGGAGGATCTTGATCATTGTTCTGCTTAATTTGCAGTCGCCTGGGTCCGCAGAGCAGCTCCAGGACTAGACAGCGTGCTCAACTCTACAGCCACTTCACCGGTTTCTGCAGTCGGCAGCTTGACAGCCGCCCCCGCACCCCCAGTGATGGTTGCCGTTGACACATCTGCTACAGACTCACGGTTTGCCGTCTCATTGGCTCCCGCTGTCTGTGCAGTCTCGAAATCAATTCTTTTACTTACTTGGTCCATTAACGTCCCACGAGTATGGGGGAAATAACGGTCGACCAGAGCAGAGCCCCCACTGCCCTGGCAAGACAAAATACAATGAGGTTTTGTCTGGTTCCTCAAGGGGATCGTGTGCAACTGCATTTTATACCCTGCAGCCATTCATCCTTCGGCACGATGCCTTCCACCTTGGATTGGGTATTCAGTCACTGACCTTGAAGCACACCCCAAGTTCAGGGCATTATTAACTGTTGCTCATGGAGCGAATAGCCTGCTTTACTCTCTTTTTTACAACTGTGTCGTTAGGGTAGTTTCCCGCCCATACTTCACTGTCGCATTGCCCTTGGTTCACCTGGGAGGTGAGAGTAGCATTGTGAGGACTTAATTCCCAACTACCGCAGTCTCCCCAGTCAGAGCAGTTATTTCTACCACCCCCAACCGGTTGACTGACGAGGAGGGATAATTCCTCACCTTTGAACCACAGCCTTGGTCCAGGCCTGCATATTCAGAAACCTTCCGGAATCCTTATTCACAGGTAACCTACATTTCTGTAGGCCGTCCCACTATCCGCCACCTGTAGACCCGCCCGGTTGCTCAGGCCAGCTTGCCGGGCAACATTAAATTAGGCATTTAATAAAATTATATATTCGTTCATTATAAGCTAAATTGAACGAAATAACTATTGCATTCCTTGCCATTTTTGGTAATAGTTATTTTCACATATAAAACTATTTTAATTAGTTATTAAAAATATTTAATGAATGATTATTTGGAAAAACTCTATTAATATCATGTGTCATTGACTACAAATTTTAAAAAATGTATCTGAACTTGAGTGGATGAATAAAATGTGGGTGGATTCTGCATTAATTTCCTAATTTTTGCATTTCTTCAAATACCTAATAAATACATTTCGAACCGTCTATTCGACAAAGGTCATGCCTTGATACAGCCAAACTTCGTAGAATGTGAGATTTAGTACTCGTATGCGCTTTATATACGCCTGACAGAGCCCATAAAGTAGAAGACATCGGCCTATAGGCTGAAGGGATAAGCAACCCGCAGAATATCTTTAATATTTTACGACAATAAGATAAAAGTGCTGGGAACTAAAAGCAGAAATTTTATTACGTTAGAGAATACATGACACGAAGTGTTAATAAAGGGGCGTACTGTCCTAAGCCAAAGATTGAAATTTTGTTCAAAACAACTCCATATTTTGAGGTTTAGCAGACTACATTCAAAAAAGAATTCTTTTACAGTAAATGTTTATAAGAATTAGAAAAATTCTAGTCTAGTGAAATAAAATGATTTATACAGGACATATTTTGAAGCAGATGCATATTCAAATGATAATGCGATTTCCTAAAGAGATAAAATTTTAAAAAAATTTTGGTTACAATTTTATTTTTGTTTTGTATAAATTTAAGTAGCCATATACTAGTAAACGGGATAACCACTAGACCAACATTTTTTGTTACTTAAAACTATATTCTAAAAAAATTAAATAGGTTTTAAAGTTCGCAAACATGTATTGTTGGGTTTATTTATTAAAACTTACATTTTACCTTTGGCCACGACAAAGGATTTCAATCCTACTTGAAGGATTACACTGCTCTTTTTATCCATTCAAAGGAGCTTTCATGTTTAAAAAAACCTAAAAAATGAATCTTATTGTAATAATTTTATTATTATCATAATTTTTTACATCTTTGATAGAAAATAATTTAATGTGTTACAATTCTACGTATACAGTTTATTAATTATTAGATTCATTACCACCAAATATACTTCAAAAGTTTAAAAACCTGTAATTAGTATTAAAACATAGTTCTACTTTGGTTAAGCTGTTGCGTGCGAAAAATATTAATATAGGGTCTTTGAATTGATAGGTTTACGTTGAATTTACCTCATATTTGATTTTATTTTATAATAAAATATTAATTCTTTAGTTTTGTTTTATTTTAAATGTGTGAATTTGTGTGTTGTATGACGGAAATTATTATAAATACATTTTCCTTTCCTGAGAAGGATTGCATTGGGAATCAAAACTTACAGCACCTTTAAACTGGCGGTTTAAATATTTTGCCTATTTTTGGCCCTAGGATGCCATTTAATAATATAATTACTGTGTTACCCTTCCATAGTCTTAGGTTTCATTATATATTGAACTTTAATTAATACAAATATATAATCACCCAATTCCTTACGTTAAGATCCTTAACATTCTAATCTTCACTTCTGTTACGAGTATTTGGGTATAGGCTATGGAAATACAGTTTTCGTCTTTCCTAACATTGTTGTATCTTTATTGTTGTATTTCGGAATAACTGCATTTTCAAATATTGACATATTGAGTAAGTTTTAACTTTGTAAAATGGAGTCATTATGAAACGCGACTGCAAAGGAAAATATTTAATATTAAGGAAGGCAGGAAAATGTACTGCAACATGTCCTTACTTTACATTTTAATGTGGGTAAATATTATAAAGACTACTTAGAAGCTTCGGGTTCAGTAAAATCTTACGAAATTCGATTATTCATTACTATTAGGCTACTCTGAGCCCTGGTGTTTTTATAAAAACATCCTGGTGTGGGTCTCGTTGGACTGCTCCTTGAGGGAAGCTCTTTGGTTCAGTCGGTGACTTTACGTTCCATGCAGCATAGCTGTGTTCCAATCTTTGATAATATATACGTAAATGTGTATTCTTCTAAAGATCCAACACACCTACTGTTGTCAGTGATGAAAACAGACTAAATATAAAAACAATTCGACAGAGAATATAGCATCAAAGAAGAAAGCGAATTTTAACGACCTTACAATTTGATGCAAAAAAATAAAAAAGCAATAACTTTTCAAAACTCCAACGTTTATTTTACTATTCGAGTAGGCGTTTACGGTAATAAAACGTAATAAACACTATAAAGCAAAGTGTCACGTAGGTACGGCTACGTGCCACGCCTTGAGAAAAATAACCAGCAGAGTTTGACAACTCATACAGTTTGTAACTGTAAATGTACTTAAAGAAACAAAACTGCTCTCGGTGAAGTTTTTTACACAGATTTTGCACAGATTTAAGTCACGGTTTTCCAAAATATAATATAATGCATAAAATATTGAAACCGTTAAGAAGAGTAAATTATATTGATAATATCAATATTGTAAATATTAGGTTTACATAAAGGAATTATATAAGTCCTTCTAGGAAACGAAATAGAGCTGGAGGGGGATACATCTTGCATGAAAATCAGAAATAATGAGAAAATGATAATAATAATAGTAATAATGAAATTGCATATATGAGTAATATAATGTGTATTTGTTTAAAGACGATAAGCCAGTATTTGTTTCACACAAACACACACACACACACACACACACACAAACCCACCCACCCACACACACACACACACACACACACACACACACACACACACACACACACACACACACACACACACACACACACACACACACACACACACACACACACACACACACACACACACACACACACAAATTTAAAAACTCAAGGTGTTGGGTAAATCCTTTGCTATTTCCTCATTTTTCCTCAAATACAACATTGTGAGTGAGGAACAATTATTTTTATTATAATTCATTTTTTATCTAGATTTTTACTACGATTGGAGCGCTGTCTCTACTCATCTTGCAGCCAAACGTAGTACTACCACCAGTTATAATTGTGACAGACAACCCCCTACAAGTAAGTGAACTTTCCCACTAAATCTTTTAGATTTCATAGCTAACCTTGCCTTAGCATCCTACATTCTATTTTGAAGTATATTAGCATCAAATACTATTATTCCGTTAATATAATTATAGCAACAGTTTGTCAGTAACTTTTACTTAATTATTGCACAAACATTTTGGTCCTCCCAGGCCGGATAAAACTGTCCGTGAGTGTTTTTAAATGTGTTTATAATCTGTTGAAATACTGCTTCAAAATATATTCGAATATTTAAAATTTATATGTTATTTTGTTTTCTTAAGTTATATAACGCTACATTAAGTTATAAAACTGTACATTATAAAGCTTAATACAGTCCACTGTAGGTTAGTTAATAATCTAATCTTTGCAATGTTTGTTTAAACGAAATCCGCATTCTCTTATAGCCAAGCTTAGGCCTATTCGCTTTAAATGTTCAAGTCTACTTAGTGAATTATTTAAAGAAAACTTTAATATTTTCTATGCTGTAAATTGTACATAATTATGAATAAACTAGTAAATCATTTTAAATTATTAATAGCTAGGAGAGAAAAGCTATATCGCCGTATCCAAATTATGTATGATCTTTCTAAAGAAATCTCAAATCTAACTAAGTTAGAACAATTTAAAGCTTGATATAATAATATAGACAACTCATATACAAAATTTGAAGCCGTTCAAGAGGAAATAATAGCCACGGCATTACAAATTGATCCCGAAAAACAATACGAAACCGTTCAAACAGCCGAAGCCTTTGACGAGTTGTATTTTAAAATACAAGTAGTCTATAATAGAATTAGTTCTGTGGAACAATCCTTTGTTGACAGTAGGAGTAAGGACAAAACTTCTAGTAAGCCTCGTTTACCAGAAATTGCCTTGCCAAAGTTTGACGGATCTTACAATGAATGGACACCATTTTACGATAATTTTCGCTTTCTCATACTCAGTGACATTGAAAAGTTTCACTATTTACTCTCTGCACTTTATGGTTCTGCGTTGAGCATTGCTCGCAGCCTTCCTATATCAGAGAAGAATGATTGCATTGTTTGGAAATCCTTAGTAAACAAATATCAAAACAAGCGTGTACTAGGAATATCCTTATTAAACACACTCTTTAGTTGTATTCCACAGCATAATGAGTCAGCTTTTACTTTAAATTATTTTTTAAGAAAGTTTTATGAACCGGTTATTGCACTTAAGGCACTGGGTATTCCAGACCTTGCTGATTTTTTGTTTATGTATATTGCTTTGAGAAATTTACCAGTTGCTACATGCAAGCAGTTTGAGTTACAGAACATTGATTCCGAAATACCTAAGGCAGGGTGCACACTGGAGAAACCCGTTTCAGGAAACTTGTTTCATGAAAGTGGTTTCAAGGAAACTATTTCTTTAAAAAATGCACACAGAAGAAACGGGTTTCCATCAGTGGAAATGGATTCGGATGATGATGATGTGATTATTTTGTGGTGGTGGCTAAAGAAAAAGAAAAGAAGGAAGTATTGGGTTCACCCGTTGATCAGGGATCGTCAACACAGTACTTATGTTGTTCCTCGTCACTTGTGCAGTGATCCTGCCAAATTTCAGGATTTTTTTAGAATGTCGAAGCCTCATTTTGACCGTTTGGTGGAATTACTTAGCCCACTATTAACAAAGAAGGACATCAACTGGAGGTTAGCTCTGAGTGCTGAGGAAAAAATAACAATAACACTGAGGTAAGTCAAAACCGTTTTATTGTTATTGCCAAATGTTCCATTAAACATAAAACAAAAAAAGTAAATTATTTTAAGGTTTTATTAAGAAAAGGCGCCAGTTTATTATACAGTCGATCATTTTCTTCCTCAATTAGAGGATGTAGAAGCTGATTGGATGATGATTGTGAAGACTCTCCCGACCATGACTGCGTTGAGATTGGCCTGGTCGCTGGTTGCTGATATGTCCATGCTGGTTCACCAATGTGATCTATCAAATGAAGAACACCCATTCGAAATATCTTGAATTATGGTACTGTCATGTCTTCCACATCTGGAAGTAAACTCAATAAAAACTGTTTTCTCGGATTATCACTAACGACTTTTTTTTGGAATTTATGTAATCCAATACTACTGCATCAGCATTCACTGGCTTGACTGTCTTTTTTGGAGGGTGGGGATGAGGAGTGATTGAATGTTTTCCAACTGTACAAGAACTTATTGTCTCAGTTGGTTTGTTGGTTTCTTCTACACCTTCCTCAGCAGGTTCCTCTAGTAAAGGTAGAACATGGTCAACACATTCTTCCTCGGTGTTATCGGCTGCTGATGAGTCTGCACCCGTGCATACTAAAAACAGCACGTCGTGGTAAGCACTTTAAAAACTTTATTTAATTTTACATCGTAATAAAATCACTAGAAATGTGAAACTGAAGCCTAGATGAAATCTGTTTTTTGGATTTCATATAACCCAGTCGCAAGAAACCAATGAAATTACGATTTCAAGCAACGCAGTGTGCACAGCCCTGTGTTAAACTAATCTATCTGTTGCAAGCAACTAAAGTTTCTCGTTTCATGAAACCAGTTTCCTGAAACGGGTTTCTCCAGTGTGCATCCTGCCTAAGTTTGATGATTTAGTGAAATTCTTACAAAACCATGTACGTATATTAGAAATATCTCAAGATAACGATATACACCTAGCTCATAAGTAAGTTAATAAAAACCCTGCTCTGAAAACTGTTACATCTTCAAAGCGAGGGTCCGCTGTTAAAAATCTTATTCCATTTTCAAATAGAGTCTTGGTCACTTCCTCTACTGATGCATCTAAACTTCGTCCATGCTGCAAACTACTTCATACTATATTCAAATGTCCTAAATTCCAACGTATGAGCTCTGATCAACGTAAAGATTTAGTTAAAGCCAATAAACTATGTTTTAATTGTCTGAAAGGTACACATAGCGTGTCTCGTTGTCTGTCCAAGACAAATTGTTTAACTTGCGGCCAACGACACTACACATACCTTCATATAGAACATACTCAGTCTATTGTGAACGATTCATGCAGCACTTTGGTTCATGTTGCATCACCTCAATCCAATCCTTCTCTTCAGTCGATTAAGGATTCAATTACTAACCCTACCTCTACAAGCTTAGTTCAAGATTCACAGCAGCATTATTCTACTGTAATACTAGGGGCTGCAGTTATTCATGTCAAGGACGCAAACGGTCTGTTTTAACCTGTTAGAGCAATTATTGACTCATGTGCCCAAACTTCCTTCATGACATCTGCCTGTGCAAAGCGTTTAGGGTTGATACGAAGAAAATGTTCATCCCCTATAGCTGACCTAGCCCAAAATGAGGTCAAGGGTACTAAAAGAGTTGTCACGTCTATACTAAAGCCTCGAGACTCCATAACTCCTCAACTAAATACTGAGGCTGTGATACTTTCAAAAATCACTGCTCATATGCCTAGCGTTCATATTCCCACTTACATCGTCTCCAAGTCCAAACATCTATATTTGGCTAATCCCAGTTTTCACATAACCTCTCAGATTGATTTTCTGATAGCTGCGGATTTATTTCCTGAGGTCTATGATGGGCAACAGCTCAGTACTACGGATGGCTGCCCCTCTGCTCTTCATAGCATCTTTGGTTGGGTTATTATAGAAAAGTTGAAGCATAAGCAACCTCAGCTTGCACTCACTTCATCATGCTTGCTTATTTCAAGTCCAAGTAGTATTGACAGAAATTTAAGACGTTTTTGGGAGATAGAGAAAGCTCCTCATGTGATACTTCCCAACCCAGATAATGTCCAATGTGAAGAGAGTTTTAAGAAATTACGCTAGCGTGATATGGAAGGTCGCTATGTTGTTCCTCTTCCAATAAGAGAAAGGGATAATGTCTTAGGCCAGTCACGCGATCAAGCAACCAATAGGTTCAAGTACCTGAAGAAAATGTTAGGGCGTGATGCCAATCTGTATAGAGAGTATAAGTCCTTTAAGAGAGAATATCTTAACCTTGCACACATGCGTCTCGTATCAAATAATTCACCCCAAGAACAACCTTTTTAATACCTCACCACTGCGTTATCAAAGATTCTAGTTCATTCACTAAGGTGCTTGTAGTGTTCGATGCATCTATGAAGACTACAAATAATAGGTCACTAAATGATATACTGTTGACAGGACCTAAGCTACAAAAGGATATTGCTGATGTTTTGGTAAAATTTCGATTTCATCCAGTAGTTTTAATTGCGGATGTTTTTTAAGACATACATGCAAATATTAGTCCGTTCACAAGATCGAAAGTACCAGCATATTCTCTGGCGGGAAAACCCCAAATAGTCGATCCAGGAATTTGAACTCATGACAATTACGTTTGGTGTTTCATCTGCTTATTTGGCTTTGCGAACATTGAAATAACTTGCTATAGACGAAGGAGATAAGTTCCCCCTTGCAGCCAAGGTTCTTCAAAAGGACATTTATATTGATGATATTCTGACTGGCGCGGCGAATGTTCAAGAAGCATTGGATTTACAAAATCAACTTATAAATGTTCTTGCTTTGGGAGAATTCAGTCTTCATAAATGGAGCAGCAACCATTTACCTGACGAACACAAGGGAGTGAATATTTCGTTGGATTCAGATGGAAGTCACATCATCAAGATTTTAGGTCTTCAATGGATTGTTAAATCAGACATGTTCTTTTACAGTATAACTCCCATCAACCTAATATACACAAGACATGCCATTTTATCCCATATCTCACGCATATATGATCCTCTCGGTTGGCTATCCCCTGTGATGATATTGGCCAAAACCATGGTTCAAAGACTTTGGATACTTGGGCTTAGTTGGGATGATGAAGTTTTCCCAAACATTCAAAAGGAGTGGGCAACCTTTGGTTCGGAACTACACCTTCTATCTAATATAAAATTAAGCCGGTTTACAGTGTCCCCGGGGTCAGGCCCATGCTACTTTGTAGGTTTTTCCGATGCTTCTGAAAAATGATACAGTGCTGTAATTTATTTGATTGACTATACAACCAACCCAGCTACGTCTCATCTTATTATTAGGAAGTCAAAAGTGGCACTTCTTAAAAAACATTCTATTCCTCGGTTGGAACTTTGTGGAGCATTATTACTTTCAAAAATGTTTGATTATCTTAAAAAATGGTTAAGTGAAGTTTTGCAAATAGAAGGTATATTTGCATTTACTGATTCAATGGTGGTAATTAATTGGCTAAAAACGACACCTTATTTGCTCAAAACCTTTGTTGCTAACCGTGTGACAGATATATTGGAGATATTAGATCCTAACAGCTGGCATTATGTGTCAAGAAATCTAAACCTAGCGGATTGTTGTTCTCGGGGTCTGTTCCCTAGTCAACTCATAGCTCATTCGCTTTGGTGGTTCGACCCATTGTTCATGACATCACCCATAAAGGAATGGCCGCTGCGGTACGCACCTTGCTCAAGTACGAATGTATTACCAGATATCAAGTTGAATATTGATACTATTTGTGTTGCTGAAACCAAAACACCAAGTTTTAATTTAATTGATAAATTGTCTTCGTTGACTAGGTTAATAAGAGTAACCTCCTGGTGCAAACGATTTATAACAAACTGTCATTCACAATCTAAAGTTAAAGGTTCATTATCTCATACTGAGTTAGGTTCATCTCTACATTTCTGGATTCAATACACACAGAAATAGTACTTTGAAGAAGATCTAATTTCATTTAAAGGTGGAGGCGAGACATCAAATGCCGTTAGGAAATTGAACTCTTTTTTGGACAATCGTGGGCTTCTTAGGGTAGTGGGTAGGCTTCGGAATGCTGCCTTGCCACAAGACTCTAGACATCCTATTCTACTACACAAGTTAAGCCGCTTGACTACACTTTTAATCGAGTATTATCACAAATCTAATTTACATGTTGGACCACGCACACTACAATCATTTATTCAACAGAAGTATTGGATTCTGAGTATTCGCAGTGCTATTAGGTCCACACTCTCCAAATGTCTCACCTGTAATAAAATGAAGCCAACGTTCATACAACCTCGTATGGGAGATCTTCCACCCTCACGAACAAGTCAAGGACGACCATTCATATCTACTGGAGTGGATTTCGGCGGTCCTATTTTAATTAAGGAATCTAGACGACGAAATGCTAAAGCATACAAAAGCCGTCCATATCGAAGTGGCTTCGGATCTTTCTACCGATGCATTTTTGGCTGCACTCGATAGATTTGTCAGTAGACGAGGTCTTTGCCACTACATGTTTTCCCACAATGGAACAAACTTTGTGGGAGCTAACAAGTACCTGACAGGCATATTCAGGTACTTCGAAGAGCGTGAAAATAAAGCTGGGATAACTGAACATTGCAGCTCTAAAGGAATCTCTTGGAATTTCAACCCACCTGACGGTCCTCATTTTGGAGGTCTGTGGGAGGCCGGAATACGTTCCACAAAATACCATCTCAAGAGAGTGCTAAATGGACAAGCTCTCACCTTTGAAGAATTATCAACACTATGTGCAAAAATTGAGGCATTTTAAATTCCAGGCCATTATCTCCTTTATCCACAGACGCTAATGAATTTGATGTTTTAACACCCGCACACTTTCTCATCGGCTCTGCTCTGACCGCAGTACCTGAACATGACCTTCAAGAATTACCCATGAATCGTCTAAGTCGCTGGCAACTAATTTCAAAGGCCGTCCAACATTTCGTATCAGTACGAACCACGCGAGGGATTTTCCGACGCCCAGTCGTCAAGATAAGTCCTCTCCCTTACTATGACTAAAGAACATTTTTAATATCACAAGTTATTTTAGTTCAAGAAGTGTTATTTTTTGTTGTTTAATGTGTGTTTTATTTCTATTTAATTTAGAAAACTTTATTCTGTTTTCGGTGGGGGGAATGTTGGGTAAATCCTTTCCTATTTCCTCATGTTTCCTCAAATACAACATTGTGAGTGAGGAACAATTATTTCTATTATAATTCATTTTTTATCTACATTTTTACTACGATTGGAGCGCTGTCTCTACTCATCTTGCGGCCGAACGTAGTTCTACAAGCAGTTATAGTTGTGACAGACAACCGCCTACAAGTAAGTGAACTTTCCCACTAACTCTTTTAGATTTCATAGCTAACCTTGTCTTAGCATCCTACATTCTATTTTTGGGGTATATTAGCGTCAAATACTATTATTTCGTTAATATAATTATAGCAACAGTTTGTCAGTAACTTTTACTTAATTACTGCACAAACATAGTTAATGAACCGATTATAGACTTTGCCAATCTTTTACAGCAACAATTAGAGAATTGAAACTATAGTAACCGTTACATAATTATAAATATTTGAAATCCAGACAAACGTTGTAAAACTAAAACTATTATTTAATATATAATACTACAGAACCTACAAAATTATTTGATAATTTTCAGTTAAAAATAAACCACAATAATAAAATATAAAATAATACACTAAATTATAATTACTAAAAATTGTGAGAAAGTAAAGTAATAGGTTTTATATAGACAGTGTATCCCAGGAATTTCAGACTTTAAATTTGAAGTGTTATTGTACGTGCCGTGCCAATAACATGCTGACTCCAACAGCAAAAGTCTTGCTGGCAGCGGCTGGGGCGGGGATTGTAGGAACCGGATTATATTTTGCAGCAAGTAAGTAGAATTATATTTTCAAGGCCTTGAAGCATGGTGTTCAAAATAATTAATTTTGGTCTGGGAATTGCTTGATATAACATAAAACTCAATTTTTCTTCAATCCCTGGTCAGCATATTTTATCAAGCCGGATCACTTGAAGTTTCACTAAAAGGTATTTAATAATTTATTCGTTATTGTTTCAGAATACATCAGAGGAAAAAAATCTAAAAAAATCCCACTACCACAGGACGACATTTTTTGGATAGACATATATCAACCTGTAAATGGCGGTTGGCGTAAGTATGAATTTGTATTTATTCGGTTTTAATCAAGTTAATATTTTCTTAATGTTAGGCCTACTAAATTATTTGAAAATAAAGTTTAAATAGCATAATATTTCAAGTGTTCCAAATTTCTTGATCATTGTATAAATGTTATATTTTGTGCAGGTGGTGGCAAATTTTTGACAAGAGACGGGGACCTAGCTATTTCTCTGAATGGTATCGAAGGTGAGTGAATATATTTATTTAAACATCAATTTGTTTTTATGGAAGTAAATAATATGTAAAACGTTTTATTATTTCCAAATTATTGAGTTAGGTGCATTAAAACAAACTGCTAAAACTATTTTTGATAATATTCGTGTTGCAACTAAATCTCATTTTTAAAAGGAAACTCTAAAACTGATTATTAATTTGCAACAATCTACTTCATCACTACAATAACAACATAATTATATCCAACAGTTTCATAAAGAATAATTCAACCTACTTGTTTAACCATAAATGTTTAAATAAAATCCTCCATATTTTTCTAACAAACTATTTCTAATTTGTTACAGCTGGATCTATTGATGGCTTAGAAGATTCTGTGCCATTGTGGCAAATTGACGCAGGCGTTGTATCTGCCTACGTAAGTTGGAATAAATAACTTTTGAATATTTTAAAATGGAAACACAACCGAGTTGTTATTGTATTTCTATATCTTTCTCTTGGCCAGTTATTGTTTGTTAATTTATGTTAATTTATTTAGATGTTTCAAAAATAGGTCTATAAATTTATAATGAAAAACAAGTTAATGGGTGGCAAACTTATTATTGTTTTAAAATATACCGTAATTAGTATTCTAACACTTTGAATATATATTTTTAAATTCTATTTTACCTTACCAAACCTAATGATATAGTACTTTTTGCTTTAGCTCGTACTCTGCAAGGTTCTGAAAGATCAACTGAAGGCAAAAGAAGCTCAGAATCAAGTAAGTTGAAATTTTGTAGACTTAAATAAAACAGGGGATTAGTTTCAATAGCTTATTATAGTAACACAAACATTCTCAATTAAATTTTATGAGAGAGAAGTATAGCAATGTTATTTCCCATTTACTGTATATTTAGAAGCATAACACATTTCAATACAATAATGTGTCATAAAGAGATACAACTGAAAAGAAATTTCAAAATATATTGCATACTTGAAATACACATAAATACAAGATTATATATATATATATATATATATATATATATATATATATATATATATATATACAAAGGTTAATAATATTTTTCAATATTTGAATTAATTATTAAAACATAATTTAACGTTACTGTTGTGCTTATTTGAATTACAGATGTAAAGTAATAAATTAAATTAGGATAATTTCTTCAATATTTTTTTAATAAAATTATCAATAACAACAATATGAAGATACTTTTTCTTTTACAGAATGAAATAGCAAGGCTTAAATCAGTGGAACAACATCAAAGAAACGTACTTGCAAAAAAAATAGAAGAAGCCAAAAACCAGCTCGCCAATATTTCAACCTAAATCTATGTAACTTTCTTGAACTTATTGTTAATAAATTAATGGTTTTGTTTTCATTAAAAATATAAAATAATGTTTTTTTTATGATTGAGTGACTAACCAAGTAACAAATTGGAATGTTAAAGCACACCAGTTGTATAGCTCAGAGGAGAGAAACCCGTCGAGAGAAGCCTACCCTCATTACTCTTCCAACTTGAGCCTTATCTTTCCTCATTTATTGTTGAGGGAGTTTCCTTATTGTTTTATTTACTTTTTGCGTTTCTGGAAACACGTTGTTACCAAAACAGTAAGTTTATCCCTAATTATGAAGCTGGAACTCCTCTAAATATGAAGGCTATAATTGTCCAGCATTACTGAGCATCTTGAGTAGGTTGAAACCCCAATCAATATCTGTTACCATTATTCACGCCCTTTTTTTTTAACTTGGGAGCGGGTTTGAATTGCCCGAAGCACTGGTACCTTAAGGTATATTGTACTTACCTCCCTGATCTAGTCAAATAACCCCTTCCCTCTTACCAGGTTTAGGAGTTTCCTGACTACCGCAGGCTCCGGTCCAATCAGGGGTGTCGAAGACCTCTCCCTGGCCAGCGCATCTGCTGCTTCATTTCCAAGTATTCCCCTATGCCCTGGCACCCAACCTAACATGATTTGATTGCGCCTTGCCAGAGCTTGTAGGTTAATTAGGCACTCCCTGACTATGGCCGAGGTGACCACGTGTCCGTTTAGTGCCTTAATTGCTGCCTGACTGTCGGAGAAAATAGCAATCCGGGTCCCGTGTGTTTCCCTTCTTGCTATCTCTCCCAGACAGGCATTTATAGCATATACTTCGGCCTGAAAGACAGAGGTATGCCTCCCCAAGGAAAAAACTAGTTCTACCTTTGGGTTTTTACAATACTTCCCCGCTTCAGTGCCGAAGTCCATCTTGGAGCCATCTGTGTACCAGATCTGAGCTCCCGATGTTAATGTCCCTGACCATTCCATCATAGTTTGGTGGACCTGGTCAGGTGTAAACATTCGAGTAATGTGGTCGCTGCCCATTTCCAAGACGGGTTCTTTGACCACGCACTCGATACTCATATGTCCCGAGACATCTGGGAGGTTAGCCCAGTTGCTCGAGTTGCGCAATCTCCATGCCGCCAGCCTCGCCTCTCCCCTAAGGACAAGCTCAAGGGGAGGGAGTTTAAGCATTACTTCCATTGCTGCACCTGGTGTAGTTGACATCGCTCCCAGTGTGCACAGACAGGCCAATCTCTGGATAGAGCTCAGTTTAGCTCTTGTCTGTGCCTGGTTGGCCTTTGTCCACCACACCAGAGCTCCATAGGTAATCATAGGTCTTATCACCCTCAGATACATCCAGTGCATCATTGATGGCTTCAGTCCCCATTTCTTACCCACCATTCTTCTCACAGTCATCAGTGCCCTTTTGGCCCTGTTAACTGTCCTCTCAAGATGTGGGTTCCAGGTGAGTTTCCTATCCAGAGTAACTCCCAGGTACTTCACCTCCCCCACAAACTCAAGGTATTCACCAAACAAGCGGGGCATCCTGGTCGTCAGATCTTTTCGCTGTCTGGTGAAGTTAATGAGAGCAGTCTTTTTTGGTTATACCCTAAGGTTCTCCTTTTTACACCACTCTTCAATCAGTCGTAGAGGTTTTCTGATTACCTCAAGGACTGTATCAGGGAATCTGCCCAGGATCAGAACAACTATGTCGTCCGCATATCCTAGACAGAAGTACCCCTGTTCATTCAGGAGTTCAATAAGGTTGTCAACCACTAGGCACCACAACAGAGGAGAGAGAACCCCCCCCCCCCCCCTTTGCCCAGCCCAGACTTGTCTCAGCCCTTCTGACCTCCCCTGCCACCTCTACAGAAATGCTTCTGTTTGTTAACATGGAACTTATCCAACCACAAGTGGTTGCATCCACTCCATGACGTCTTGAACCACTTACCATCGTCTCCACTGAGGGGTTATTGAAAGCCCTTTCAATGTCGAGGAAGGCACCTATGGCACAACCTTTCTTGACGATCATTTGCTCAATCCTAAAAACCACTTGATGGAGAGCTCCCTCGCAGGATTTCCCCGGTTGATAAGCATACTGGTTCCAATGCAGTGGTTTTATGGCCAAAGCACCCCCCCCCCCTAGTATGCCTATCAACCAGTTTTTCAAGTCCCTTAAGAACAAAGGACGTGAGTGTAATAGGTCTGTATCCTTTCTCTTCCGATTGTTTACCTGTGGGCTTAGGTATAAAGACCACCTTACTAGATTTCCAGGCTGCCGGCACATGCCCTAGAGCAATGCTTAGCCTGTATAATTTAGTAAGTACCAGTATCAGCAAATCCATTCCCTGCTGCAGCAGCACAGGTTAGATCCCATCTGGATCTGGAGATTTGTAGGGTTTAAATGTGCCAATAGCCCATCTTACCCTTTGTGGAGGTACTATCCTCCTTGCCACTTCCCAGTCCTCCCTCTTACCATGTCTTGTGGGGAGTTTGGCAACTGGTTCAGTGTCTGCTCCCCCAAGTTTCGTCAGAGTACTGGAAGGGAAATGTGTTCTGATTAATTCTTCCACAGTTTCCCCTGCAGTTTTTGTTATATTTCCCATTGGGGTTCTTAGCATCCCCACCGGGTTAACTGGGTCCTTAGACAGCACTTTATGCAGTCGTGCCCCTTCCCGAGTTTTGTCAATCTCTTGACAAAACTCCTTCCAGGACTTCCTGCGTGCTTCTCTAATTGCCCTGTTGTATTCGGTTAGTGTTTTCCTATACTGGTCCCACTCCCCGTTCGTTTTTGCTCTATTAAAGAGTCTCCTGGTGGTCTTCCGAAGTTTGGCTAGCTTCTTGTTCCACCATGACGGATCCCCTAATTTTCTCCCCTCACTGAGAGGGCAGTTATCAGTAAAGGATTCTACTATAGCCTCGCCAACCAATGCGGCAGAGTCTTCTAGCTCTCTCCTCCCACCATACTCCAATCCAGCCTCCTCAATCCGAACTCCCAGGTCCCTCCTGTAGGAGTCCTAGTCTGTTCTTCTTGGATCCCTGGTTGGCCGAAGCATGGCTGGATTTAGAGACATATCATACCTAATATGTCTGTGGTCAGAAGAAGATGGTTCATCCGACACATGCCAGTTTAGTACATACCTAGCCGTCTGGTTCGATGCCACCGTAATGTCCAGGACCTCCTGTCTGGCCCTAGTGACAAACGTCGTCTCTTCCCCCTGATTTAAGACTAGTAAATTCTTAGAGCTAAGATAAGCTAAAAGTTCCTCACCTCTAGTGTTGGTACCTGTACTTCCTCACGAAGTGTGATGGGAGTTAGCATCCATCCCCACCAGCAGCTCCTCATCCACAGCCCCTCAGTGCTCGACAAGCCTCCTCAGCTCTTGTGTTGGTAGAGCCCCCGCGTAGTCAAAGGGGAGATATGCCGTGGCAAGGTTCAGCCTCTTCATCCTCCCCTCCGCCCGCAGCACCACCGTCACTGCTATTAAGTCCCTGCAGCAGAAGTCCGTTAGTACAAAAGCACTCAACCCCCTCCTAACCAGGATACACGTCCTGGGAACACCGGAGTCCTTATCGTACAACAACTTACCTCCAGATGTCGCCAGCCCGCATATTTGTCCTCCAGAAATCCATGGCTCCTGGATGAGAACCAAGTCCACCTCTCCCCTGTCCAGCATCCTATACACGACAGCACTCGCCGCCCTGCTATGCTGTAGGTTCACTTGGAGGATCTTGATCATTGTTCTGCTTAATTTGTAGTCGCCTGGGTCCGCAGAGCAGCCCCAGGACTAGACAGCGTGCTCAACTCTACAGCCACTTCACCGGTTTCTGCAGTCGGCAGCTTGACAGCCGCCCCCGCACCCCCAGTGATGGTTGCCGTTGACACATCTGCTACAGACTCACGGTTTGCCGTCTCATTGGCTCCCGCTGTCTGTGCAGTCTCGAAATCAATTCTTTTACTTACTTGGTCCATTAACGTCCCACGAGTATGGGGGAAATAACGGTCGACCAGAGCAGAGCCCCCACTGCCCTAGCAAGACAACATACAATGAGGTTTTGTCTGGTTCCTCAAGGGGATCGTGTGCAACTGCATTTTATACCCTGCAGCCATTCATCCTTCGGCACGATGCCTTCCACCTTGGATTGGGTATTCAGTCACTGACCTTGAAGCACACCCCAAGTTCAGGACATTATTAACTGTTGATCATGGAGCGAACAGCCTGCTTTACTCTCTTTTTTACAACTGTGTCGTTAGGGTAGTTTCCCGCCCATACTTCACTGTCGCATTGCCCTTGGTTCACCTGGGAGGTGAGAGTAGCATTGTGAGGACTTAATTCCCAAACTACCCCAGTCTCCCCGGTTAGAGCCGTTATTTCTACCACACCCAACCGGTTGACAGACGAGGAGGGATAATTCCTCACCTTTGAACCATAACCTTGGTCCAGGCCTGCATATTCAGAAACCTTCCGGAATCCTTATTCACAGGTAACCTACATTTCTGTAGGCCGTCCCACTATCCGCCACCTGTGGACCCGCCCGGTTGCTCAGGCCAGCTTGCTGGATATTCACGCCCTAGTTTTACCTTTTATTTGGATTAACATATTTAATCGGTTTCTGGATTTCTCCTTAGTTTCCATCTTCTAACTCTAAACTCCTAACGGTCAAATTGTTTGTGAATTTATTAGTGATGACCTTTCCATCAATGTCCCATCAAAAACTCGATTCCAGTAATGTGATTGTGATTTTCCGAAAGGAGAAGGTACCAGCCCCGGCACCCCCTCGGTATAGCTTATAATATGTGTTACTATCACTTGGCATCAGTAACAATTTCCTCATCCTTTCCTATTTATTTGTACTATGTCATTGGAGAACTTAAACTCATTTATACTTAAAATTTTAACAAAATAAATTGTTAGTAAAGGGAATTTTTATAAAGAGTGATTATTAAAAAATGTATAGAAAAAGATAACATTGAAATCCAAACTTGCAGTTTTTGTGTTGTGCATCTTTAGGTTTTTAATAACTACTTTTTCATCACTTGGCAAAAATACGACTACTTACTGATTATTCCCTACATACGCGTTTCGCAATAGATCAGTGTATTCTTCAATGCTGTGAGTCGAGAACAAGGTTGCCTACAGTAACTACAGTGATTATGAAAGGAGACGCGTGGCTGACAGTGTTTTAGCCAAAAAAGCTTGGAAAAGAGGTACAGCAAGTGACGGAAAACTTGGCGAGCGTGCAGCGGCTCTTGCAGTGTCGGCAGCGATGAAAGCTAAAACTACATTCGGGGGAGGTAAGAAAAGACAAACTACTCGTCGGCGTCAACACACTGTTTATCAGCTGCCAAACGACTCCGAGGTAAGGAGCTTTATCTGAAGCCATATAAGAAGGAGGGTCAAGGGAGAAAGAGAAAGTGTACGAAAAAAACGTTGATTGATTCTATACCCATTAGACCTTTAACGAATGTCGATTTGGAAAGGTACGCCACTATTGTAAAAGTACCGTGGTTCAGAGGGGTTTACATGAGAGACACATTACCCTCACAACCGTGGAAAAACGAATCGGTCATTGTGAACTTGGATAGCATAACAGGTTTAGGAACTAACTGGGTTTGCTACAAAAAGAGAGGGAATTCTGTAGAGTATTATGATATTTTTGGTAATCTTCGATCCCCTCTCGAGGTTACCAAGTACTTTAGTAAGGGTGTTAATGTATACTATAATTACAAGCGAATTCAGAAAGATAACGCAGTCGTATATGGACATTTGTGTCTGAAGTTTCTGACATCATGAGTATAGTAATTACAGGGCATGAGTCTTTGTTGTCGTGTGACTTTTTTCCGCCAATAGACATTTCTAATGGTGACTGGGAGGTGGGGTTTATTTACTTAGCTACATACAATTCAATACCGAATCTTACACTTACTTACTAGCCAACACCCACTCTTGGCATTTCTGCCATTTGGTGACGCGCTGACCAGTAAATCATGAAGAGTTGTTCCTCAGGTCTGAGCCCTTCCAACTCTTCCAGGACATGTTCCAGAGCAGGGCATGCTTGGAGATGGCCTGCATCAAAAAGATTGAAGGAGCACAAAGGGCACTCGGGGCTGTCCAGGATACCCATGTGGTGGAGGTGAGCAGGCAGGAGGTCATGTCCGGTGAGGGTGCGGAACGCTGGAACAGCTATGAAGCGATCAAGATAGTAGTCCGGTCCGGATTTTGATAGTTTCTCCCACGTTTTTCCGGTGGCAGCCTCTTGGTACACAGCTTTCATTTTGTGTTTTACTGACAAATCAATGAGAGCCTTGGCAGCTGACAGTGGCATTTTCAGTTTCGGTTGTAACAGTGTAGTTCCCTTTTTGGCTAGGAAATCGGCCCTTTCGTTCCCAGCTATATCCACATGTCCAAGGACCCATTGCAGTTTGATGTTACAGTTACTTGTAATTAATTTATTCAGGATCTTTCGTGTTTCTAATGTAAGATTGCTATACGTAGGTGAGTTTTGTGATGAAGCACCTATGGTGGGTTGTGAGGCCACAAGACTTTAGGCATTCTACTCTACTACCCAAGTTAGCCGCTTGACTACACTTTTAATCGAGCATTATCACAAATCTTATTTACATGTTGGACCACGCACACTACAATCATTTATTCAACAGAAGTATTGGATTCTGAGTATTCGCCGTGCTATTAGGTCCACACTCTCCAAATGTCTCACCTGTAATAAAATGAAGCCAACGTTCATACAACCTCGTATGGGAGATCTTCCACCCTCACGAACAAGTCAAGGACGACCGTTCATATCTACTGGAGTGGATTTCGGCGGTCCTATTTTAATTAAGGAATCTAGACGACGAAATACTAAGATATTTAAGGCATATATATGTTTGTTTGTGTGTTTATCTACAAAAGTCGTCCATATGGATGTGGTTTCGGATCTTTCAAACGATGCATTTTTGGCTGCAATGGATAGATTTGTCAGTAGACGAGGTCTTTGCCACTATATATTTTCAGACAACGGAACGAACTCTGTGGGAGCTAACAAGTACCTGCCAGGCATATTCAAGTACTTTGAAGAGCGTGAAAATAAAGTTAGGATAACTGAACATTGCAGCTCTAAAGGAATCTCTTGGAATTTCAACCCACCTGACGGTCCTCATTTTGGAGGTCTGTGGGAGGCCGGAATACGTTCCACAAAATACCATCTCAAGAGAGTGCTAAATGGACAAGATCTCACCTTTGAAGAATTATCAACACTATGTGCAAAAATTGAGGCATTTTAAATTCCAGGCCATTATCTCCGTTATCCACAGACGCTAATGAATTTGATGTTTTAACACCCGCACACTTTCTCATCGGCTCTGCTCTGACCGCAGTTCCTGAACATGACCTTCAGAAATTACCCATGAATCGTCTAAGTCGCTGGCAACTAATTTCAAAGGCCGTCCAAGTTTTCTGGACACGTTACATGATTGAGTACTTGCACACGCTCCAACAGCGTAGTAAATGGACAACGGAATCACCAAACGTGTCTAAAGGTAACTTGGTACTCCTTCAAGATACCCACTCTCCACCTTTACGTTGGCAGTTGGGAAGAATTGAAGATACATTCCCAGGAAAGGATGGTGTTGTGCGGGTCGTATCAGTACGAACCACGCGAGGGACTTTCCGACGCCCAGTCGTCAAGATAAGTTCTCTCCCTTACCATGACTAAAGAACATTTTTAATATCACAAGTTGTTTTAGTTCAAGAAGTGTTATTTTTTGTTGTTTAATGTGTGTTTTATTTCTATTTAATTAAAAAACTTTATTCTGTTTTCGGTGGGTGGAAATGTTGGGTAAATCCTTTCCTATTTCCTCATTTTTCCTCAAATACAACATTGTGAGTGAGGAACAATTATTTCTATTATAATTCATTTTTTATCTACATTTTTACTACGATTGGAGCGCTGTCTCTACTCATCTTGCGGCCGAACGTAGTACTACCACCAGTTATAGTTGTGACAGACAACCGTCTACAAGTAAGTGAACTTTCCCACTAACTCTTTTAGATTTCATAGCTAACCTTGCCTTAGCATCCTACATTCTATTTTGGGGTATATTAGCGTCAAATACTATTATTTCGTTAATATAATTATAACAACAGTTTGTCAGTAACATTTACTTAATTATTGCACAAACACAAGGTATATTTATAAAACTGAGCACTTCAATTAGTGAACACTATATCTACGTAGATTATTATTCGGAGTGAATAGATTTTGCTCTTGAAAAATATAATTTTTTTTATAATGTATGCTAACCGGTTGACAGGTGAATTGACGTCCATGTTTTTGTACTAATTTCATTATATTATACGAGTTTAGGTTTACTCTGACCTCCTATGTCTAATGGGTACCTTATGTTGGTGAAATATATAGTGTTTTTAAAGATAGACTATCTCTTCTAAAGTGATATATTACGTTATATATTAAACTCCTATGTCTCGTAACAAATGTTGCTTCTATCAATTTTGTTTGTGTGGTAAAGTGAGGTTGAATGTGTGTTTTTAAAAAAAAGGTTAACATTTTAGACTGTCAACACAATATTACACAATATTTTTCTCATATGTCCAAGGAAGTTCAACATGGCCACACATAATTTCCAAATGATATATCGGTAATGTGTGTCATCTATATAAATTCTTACTCTTTTACTCACGCATGTATTAATTTAAAGAATGAATACAAATACAACTAAAACCTATCTGCTATGTAAATAATTAGCTATATTATTTTATAAATATAACTATGACTGTGTATGGTATGTTTCAGTGGGTATATAATTACATCTAATCAGTGTCTTGAAAATAGGAGCACCTGCAACTTGGGTGATAACAGGTCCAAAGAAACGATACACGGGTCACTCTCAAAGTACAGTAATTCTATGATTGTTGTTGATCACGTCCAACCAGGAATTGTCTAATTTTATTCCTAACACTATCTAAGTAAATTTGCATATCTCCGCCCCTTTCAACCTCCCCATCAGCATTTGTCCATTTCGAAAACATATAGGGCTATGTTCCTATTAATTATGAATTCCTACTTCCTAATAATAAAAATCATATATAATTCATTAACATTCTTTACCATTTTTGCGCTATAAAACAATGATCTCTTAGTCAAGAACATTTAATAATATGAAACCAAAACTTGAGGCCTATTAGTATATTTCGAAGTATTGAGACAAATCCCTATCTTTAAATAGGTTAAATGTATTTATGTTTCGTAATAAATAAATCAAGAGCAGACAAAGTTTAGCTATTAAGTATCCAACACAGGGTTGTTTAACCCATGTTCCCGATAAAAGCATACATAAACGTTTCCAATGGTTTTATCAGTGACATTAAGCTAATGTGCGCTGTTTTTATTACAGTTGCGAGTGGAATATTAATGTGGCTTCTATTGTCTGTACTGTAGACCTTGTCTTTCTCTTAACCAAGTTGGTCATTTTTCAAACAAGAATTGTTTTTAAATGTATTCACCTGTTTTTATAGCTAGATGCTTATAAATATTTGGCAATTTTCTCGTTTGATATGAATCCATTATCATTGCTTTAATTTATGTTTTAAGTTTTAAGTGTAGTTAGTTATATTGTCTGTGTTATATTGCTTTGATCCTTATTGTTTAGGTTATTTATTTAAGTTGATTGTGTTTTATTGCTTTATTATATATTGTTTAAATGATGTTTTATTTGCTGAGCTTTGTTGCTTTCATGCTTATCGTCTAAGTGTAGTTATTTATTTTTAATAGCTGTGTTTTTATTGCTTATATGTATATATATATATATATATATATATATATATATATATATATATATATATATATATATATATATATCTTAACTCTATCTACCTATATTAAAAGTGTCTTTATTGTTCGAGGTAGTTATTTATATAGGTTGTGTTTTATTGCTTTGGGGTATATTGCTTAGGTATATTTACTTATTTTTGCTGTCTCGTAATTGTTTGAGGTAGTTAATAATATTGCCTGTATTTGTGTAGGGGAGGTGTAGGGAGGAAATATGGTATGGGGTACCTTCCTCTCCTACTGCCGATATTCTTATTGTCCGTCTTTCACTTCCTTCGACAAGACGAAAAGTAAAAATAGGTTAGGCTGAATAGTATTAGGCATGTTTATTAATCTTTCAGAACAAAAAACTTCTTCATTGATGTACCGCTGAAAATATTGATTTGTAAAACTTTTAAATTGAAAAATAACTTTACCGATTCAACAAATAAGCTTTTAAATTAAATCAGTTTCACTTATTTCAATCTAAATAGGTCTAGATAGCGTCAGGTTATTCTGCTTAACAATATAATATTGTGAGGAATTTTGGAACTAACTTCTGCATAATTACCGTTGATATTGTGAGTTAAAATTGCATTGAAAATAAGTGTCGAGAGAAAACTTATTCTTTTATAACGTTCAACGTAAAAATCTACTGTAGAAATATTTTTTTAAGATAAGAATGTTTTACTGGTTACTAATGATTACTATTTCGAGAGTTGAAACCGGATAGACCTCATAGGGAAAAAAAGGAATATTGAAATAAGTCGCCAAAATTGAAAAATGACTATAATTTCCTAATAAAAGTGCATGGTTACTACGAACAGATATCATACGCTCCATCTTTGTATAGGACTCACATTAGGATTGGTTTCCAGTTTTAGGTTATGAAAGATATGATTTTAGTGGAATACAAACATTTCTAATGCTAATTAGAAATAAATTCTAAAATTGCATCTTATTTGTTCAATAAATATAAAAATGAAACCTAGATATTACCATTTAGATATGACTTATATAATATAAGACTTGTTTTACAATCTCTTCCTCTATAAAAGTATCTTTAGAAAAAGTAGATTGAAATCTTAGCATGGTAGTTTATGCTATGGCAAATGCTATGATAATAGGGGGTTTCCCATGAATGGAGAGGTGAAAAACATACGAAAGTCTGAATTATTTGCTTTCATTTACTGACCTAAGCGCTTCAGCAAAACAGCAGTTAGACAAAACCTTCGAAGGAAGATAAATATGTGGCTCATAGCGTGTACCTACAACTTATTACGTAGACTGTCTTAATCCATTATGGGCCCTTTTGAAACGTCTAGTAGGACAATTAAGACACCATTAGGAACAGTATGGACAACATCAATATTTCCTATAATAAACAAACAATGAATTTTTAATCAATTAACATATTAACCATAGTATCGCAAAGAAATAATTGTTACAGTTTTTAAAAATGTAGGTTTAAAACTAACAAATTGTTGGTTCTTAAAGGGTTCGTAAATTAAAAAGGCAATAAAGGCAATTTAGACTAAATAACTATTTATTAATTCACAAACCTTTATAGCGACTATTGATGACGTCGAGCACTGTTTTAATTAAGACTTATAAGGAGGTAACAGGAAGTTTACATTCAACTGTGAATGTCACTGTCGGTTACTCTGTCACTAAAGCTATTACTCTCTTCATCGCATTACAAAAACTGATGTCCCTTGTCACTTTACCAAACTTTTATAAATCGACTCACAGCTTCTAATAATTACTCGTACTTTCTAGCCACTTTACTTCTAGAATGAACTTTTGTTTTTACCTTACCAGATTTACCGTAGAAAGGTGGAACTTGAACAAATTAAAATTAACTCTTACTCAGAGTAACTTTATTAACTTGTTACCATAAAGAAACAATAAAATAATTTGTAATAATAACAAATTTGTAAAATTGTAGTTCCATATGGCTTTTCTAAGAGTAGTACATCATTTAAATATTATTAACACTCTGTCATGTTCATAATTAAATTACATTTTATTGACATTTAAGGAATGAAACCGTTTTACAAACTTTTGAAACACGTTGAAAATATGTAAATGCCTGGAGGTACATTTTTGTTTGCTAATATAGGAATGTATGTTTTTAAATTTTATCATGCATTTAAAAACAGGAACAACAAATGGAAGTACTATGAATACAATGAACCCAACACGCACATTTACACAGCAGAAACGTATTTTTATACTTTCATCTAGAACTTTATACTTAACGCCACTACTTTCAGTTACTTTATCGCTTACAAGAAAACAATCCCAATATATCTCACGGACATTTATCGATTGGTTTTGGCCTATACCCGTGACATTTACAAACGTTAACAAGAGGGGTAGTATCGATGTATCGATCCACATCCATCACATCATTAATCAGTCCAAAACACCTTCGTCCAATGTTACGGAAAAAAGCTTTTAGAAAACGTTCTGCAGATGAACGTGAGTCAAAACTAATTTTTATTTCATTTGAGATGAAAACTCATTCATTTGGATTGTGCAGCTAAGATATTATTTGCCATTCGAGTTGGTACTTTATTAGACCTTAAATTGCCCGAGAGAACTTAGCTATGTTGAGAGACCCCCGAGCCATATTTAGGCCACTCAAGATGGCCAACCACAAGGTGGGAAAGATGGCATCACACCAACGTTGGATCAGGAAGAAATCACCTACGGAAAGGTTAGATTTTAGCCTCTCTCTCAAATAAATTAAAAATTTTATGTTGAATTTTTTGGAAACGTTAAAATATTTAAAGTTTATATTCAAATAAATTTTGCAAAAGATGAAAATGCGTTTTGAGTAGTGGTTTTGTTTCAGGAAGAGAGTGGAGGGGATAGCGTTAGTTTGTGATATCTACCTCAAACTAAAATGGCGAACTCTCTATGTGCAGATTGAATAGGTACAAATACAAATGTTTGGAAATAGTTGTTTTAATGTTAAAAATTAAGTAAGAGACAGTTTTGAATATAAAATAAATAATTATAAATTTAAAAGTTAAATGTAGTTAAATGCAAATAAATAATTAGTAGACAAAATAGATTTTAAATTTTTTTAAAATAAA
Source organism: Prosapia bicincta (assembly GCA_036971475.1). Classification (NCBI taxonomy): domain Eukaryota; kingdom Metazoa; phylum Arthropoda; class Insecta; order Hemiptera; family Cercopidae; genus Prosapia; species Prosapia bicincta. The sequence continues at coordinate 14,104,380 of JBAIZL010000003.1, read as the reverse complement.
TTCCATTTGATTATCACTTCGCTCAAGCCATGAAACATGGCTGTTTTGTAACGTAGCTTGTTTGGATTTGAGGTTGACCAGAAAGAACGGGTATATGAAAGAAATTAATTAGTTTCAAAAGTATTTCAGAATTTTATAAAGGTTTTAAAACAGAGAAAATACGTTGGAAAAATGACACTGAATCGTTCATTACGAAAATTGCAAAGTAATATATGTTGCGTTTTGACACAACGTTTTAAAAGTAGATAGTAAAATTTTGGAAAACGGATATGTGGATCCTATGAAGTAGTTTTAAGTCAAAAAGGTCTAAATAAATTACATATTTAGAGATGAGCTATGTTAGAGATAAAGATTGTGAGAAATTTTAGTTGTTCGCATGTGATTTTAAAATTAGTTGTAGTATTTTAAGAAAAGATATACAATATTTGTAAATGTACAAAATGTTTGTTAGAAAGATGTTGGGGTTTTAAAAGCCTGATTTATATTTGGTTTAAGATACCAGAGTCAATTATTAAGAGATTTCATGGTACAATGAAAGGGTTGTTTAAATAACTTAAATTGAAATGAAGTCTTGGAAAACAAAATAAAATCTTTTAGAGAAAATTAAATTAAGTTTTAGCAAATTAAATTAGACGTTTTAAATTAAATTAACAATTACATAATAAATTTTGAGTTTTTAAATAAAAACAAAGAAAGGATTAATGGTGATTTTAAATTAAATTTAAATTTATAGTAGTTTTTGAAAAAGGATTTAGCAAGAAAAGATGCTACAAAAGTTCAATTGTATACAAAAGAAGCTATAAATGTTACACTGAGATTTTAAAGAATTTGATTTGTTTTAAATTTCTGCTTTTTGTTTATATGATGTAAGATACCAAAGTCAAATATTAAGAGTTTTCAAAGTCAAATGAAAGGATTGTTTGAATTAAACATTTGAAATGAAGTTTTTGAAAATAAATTAAAATCTTATAGAGAAAATTGAAGAAAAGTTTGCAATTAGGTTGGAAGTTTTAAATTGAAGAAACAATAGAATAACAAGTTCTGAGCTTTTAAATAATAACAAAGCAATAATTAATTGTGATTTTAAATTAAAACTAAGAAAATTTTGAAGAAGAACAAGATGGGAAATGTGATATGAAAATTTACTGGTTTAAAAAAGAGGTTAGAAAATTTACATTTAAGATTAAAGATTTGTCAAGAATCTAAGATGAGTTTAAAATATAAAATAATTACAATCTATGCTATAATCATTTCTCTGGTGGATTTTTGAGAGCAATGCACAGGGTACTGGACAGGATGGCTTAAACATTTTTACCTAGTAGCGGAAGGAAGGGCTGGCGGCGGCACTTGGCAATAAGGTTGAGGGCGTTGCGTCCTTTGGAACACACGCACACACACACACACATACACAAACTCTCTCACACACATAAATATGTAAAAACAATTGTAGAAGAATTACAAATTTTTCTGAATGGTTTTTGTAGCTTTATAGCCGTGTACCACGACATATTTTTCACATAGTTTTGAGAAGTGACAATGGCCACCTAATCTATAAAAACACTCTAATCTCGATTAAAAGATGGAATTGAGGTCTCAAGCCTACTGCTATTCTAGGATACCTTACCTATTACAAATCTTCATCTACGAGATAGGATTAAATATTACTTGCGCTTGAAATAACGACAAGAACAGTAAACTGAAGAAGGGAGCTAATTGTCCCATTAAATATTAAGTTACTTCGCATGGAGGAAATTACTTTCGGAAATTATTTCTTACCAAAACTTGCTGAAGTATGCTTCTGCTGTCAAAAAGTTTTCTTATAACAGGCAATAGCTATTAATTTAACCTAAGACGGCAGGTAAAACCCAAAGTATATAATTTTGGAGCTTTATCTCTTTACAGAAGCGTTTAGTAATTTATAACATTTAATACGAAAAACCTAAAAATAATGTTAATAATAAGATCAAAATTTAAAATGAATATCAAAACTATTTGTAGGTGCAGTTTTTAGTAAAATGAAACAGCATTTGCGACTTCATACTTGGCAAGATTTACTGTAAACCTTAAAAATACTTTATGATTTGCGGATTGCTTTTATAATAAATATTTTAATCGAATTTCAAAAAGACTTACTAGAATACATCAATAATATCTGTCTAGATACCAATAGTAACTGATTAGATGAACAGTGTCGTTCATTAAATCTTACGAATATCGTGAGATAATAATTATGTGTCGAAAGTTATTGAATTGCAGACCCAGAGGTATAGTCCACAGGCATAGAATATAGATAAACAGGCTTTTATTCATAAAATGATTTATTTGACATTATTTTCCTATTGCCTATAAATTTATTCTAGAAAAGATTTATGGTTTGGTTTTTCATAACAAATGCAATTTAACATATGACAATAAGTTTGACTAATATTCTCGAAATTACATCTTTCATATTCTGTCTTTGTGAATGAAGACATTTTAAAGTAAAAACTTTGATTTGACGTCAATCAAAAAATGAGTAATTTTATGCGATGCCAGTGTTTTTGTATTTTGTAATAGTTGTAGTTTTAAATGAATAACGTAATAGGTGTTGTTCGAAAGTTAACATATATATAAAAAATTAACCCTGAAAAGATTTTCAACTTATAAATGAAACACGGAATATTGATTCAAAGGTAATAAAACATAGTTACAGATTTTGTTTATATCCGTAACAACAAAATTAGTGAAGATATGAAATATTATTTTGTTTATATGCAATATAAATGAATGGTGTTCCTTATATATATATATATATATATATATATATATATATATATATATATATATATATATATATATATATATATTAAATATGGTGATATGTTTCTTTGTAATATAGTTAATAAATTTAAAATATTTCAAAAACAAGGATACTTTTAATGAATATATTTATTCAAAACTTTTCGTTGATAAAATACTTTTAACTAATACTTAATACTATTAAATACTTTAATTAAATGAAACACAAAAACTTGCATGTGTTTCCGGTTTTCATTATTTCCTTATTTAATTCTTCATTTTGCAACTATCACTATACCTCAGTGAAGAGTGAGCTAGTGATTATCCGTGACGTTGCCTCTTTATTTCGTTCTTTTTTTATCTCACCTCATTGGAGAAATGTTTCTAAATATATTCTAATATATAATATCTAGGTAATATGTAGTTTTTATTTTGAATTTTTTTATGCCATCGAAAGAATATGTTTGGTTTTGAATCTTTTATATTACATCAACAATCCTTTATACTATAGTCGTATTAAAAAGAATTTTGTACATATTCATTTCACTTCAATATACTTTAACAAAATAGTAATATTATTGTACTAGTTTAACTTCGAGAGTTTACTAGAGTGCTTTTGTTTTCGGCTATTAGAAGGCAATAGATGATAGGTGGATAGGAAAAAACGTTTCTTGATATACATATATACAAACATGTATGCAACCAATAATAGTTGGTAAGCAATTAATGAAAAGCTCTACAACCCATAAACACTCATCACTAATCCCTCTTCTTATTATGTTCAGTTTTTTTATGTTTTATTCAGAAAATATATTTTGCTTTTTTGTATTATGTATTTCTTTGTTCACCTCTTGCTAGTACAATTTATAATTACAAAATATGTTTTCATAGTGATTTATTTCTCCGAAGGAAAAATTCATTCCCTATTGAACTCATAAACATTGCCTTGAAATAATTGCTTAGTTTAACATTATGATTTAAGTATGTAAAACATTTGTTTGTGTATAAGTAGTTTCTTCCCCATATCTCAGCACACATACAGAGCAATCTCATAATTAAAAATAATTTTGCTTATATTATAGCATATAAAATTTAATAATTTAATCCACTAAGATAACATACGTCAAGAGTAAATCAGACGATCCCGGCATTATTATGTTTATAATTGCGTGTAAATTTTAATATAATATAATTAGCCATACATCTTGTTTGTTATCAATTATTTTTGTAAAAAAAGATAATAGTATCTGCTGATAAATATTAGAAATTCCAATTGGATACGGATAGGTTTGAAATGACGAGGAACAAACAAACCTTTCTGAAAATCAGAAGAGAGCTGCCTCAGTCATTTCTTATTGTTTAAAATTTTGGGTTTTTGTCTAATCATTTACTCTGGATAGGTACCTAAAATTATCTTTTAGTATAAGGCTATTTTTAATTCAATGCCTACTATTAGTTCCCACTCTTCTTGTATAACTTGTTCAAAGTTTCATTCGTGAATAAAATACTTCTAACTGTATAGATTTAAGAATTATTATAATAACGGTATATGATATATATATATATATATATATATATATATATATATATATATATATATATATATATGTCGAATAGTTGATATCCAAAAAACATCTGTGCTTTTGTAGAAGCCTACATTAAAGCAGTTCCGACGTTTCTCCATAATCCCATTCACCATTGACGAGGCGAACCCAACAACAGTCAATTCGTCCACTAGCTGTAGCTGGTTCTCTTCATCAATGCTGAATGTAGGACTGATCAATTAGTACTGCATAGACAGCTCAGTTAGTACTGTAATGACTACTCAATTAGTACTGTAATGGATGCTCAGTTAGTACTGTAATGGCTGCTCAGTAGTACTGTACTGGGTGCTCAGTAAATACTGTAATGGCTGCTCGGATAGTACTGTAATTGTAGCTCAGTTAGTACTGTAATGGGTGCTCAGTTGGTACTGTAATCACTGCTTAGTTAGTACTCTAATGACTGCTCAGTTAGTACTGTAATGGATGCTCAGTACTGTAATGGCTGCTCAGTTAGAACTGTAATGACTGCTCAGTAAATACTGTAATGGCTGCTCGGATAGTACTGTAATTGCAGTTCAGTTAGTACTGTAATGGGTGCTCAGTTGGTACTGTAATCACTTCTGAGTTAGTACTGTAATGAGTGCTCAGTTAGTACTGCAATGACATTACAGTTAGTATTGTAATAACGTCTCAGTTAGTATTGTAATTGTTGCTCAGTTAGTAATGTAATGGCTTCTCAGTTAGTACTGTAATGACTGTTCAGTTAGTACTGTAATGACTGCTCGGTTAGTACTGTAATGGCTGCTCAGTTAGTACTGTAATGACTGCTCAGTTAGTACTGTAATGACTGCTCGGTTAGTACAGTAATGACTGTTCAGTTAGTACTGTAATTGACGCTCAGTTAGTACTGTATCGACTACTCAGTTAGTACTGTAATGACTTTTCCGTTAGTATTGTAATGACTTCTCAGTTAGTACTGTAATAGCTGCTCAGTTAGTACAGGTATTACTGTTTTGTTAGTAGTGTAATGACCGCTCAGTTAGTACTTTAATTGCTGCTCAGTTAGTATTGTATTAACTGCCCATTTGGTATTGTAATAGCTGCTCAGTTAGTACTGAAATGGCCTCTCAGTTAGTACTGTAATTACTGTTCAGTTAGTACTGCAATAACTGCTCAGTTATTACTGTAATTATTGCTTCGTTAGTACTGTAATGACTGCTCAGTTAGTTCTGTAACTTCTGGTCATTTAGTACTGTAATGACTGCTCAGTCAGTACTGTAGTGGCTGCTCTGTTAGTACTGTATTGGCTGCTCTGTTAGTACTGTAATAGCGGCTCTATTATTTTTATAATGACTGCTCAGTCAGTTTTGTAATGACTACTCAGTTAGTACTGTAATAACGGCCCAGTTAGTACTTTAATGACGGTTTTTTTTTTAGTACTGAAATGACGGCTCTGTTTATACTGTATTGACTGCTCTGTTAGTACTGTAAAGACTGCCCAGTAATACTGTAATGACTGCTTAGTTAGTGCTCTAATGACGGCTCATGTAGTACTGTAATGACTGCTCAGTTAATATTGTAATGAAGTCTCAGTTAGTACTGTAATGACTGCTCAGTTAGTACCATATAAGTCACTAACTCGTGTACCTTGAACGATGACTAAGGTCTTACTTATTAGAGAACTGATTTACTTATCTTAGGTAAGGGCATCGTATCTTTGCTCTTAAATGACTTTACTTATGGAGATAGTTACCACCTACGTTCAATTTGAAATACAAGTGGTTTTGAATGACAAAATTTATAAAAGCCTCATCATTTTCCTTTACCATCAGAAAACGAAAATTTTAATATTCCAATCAATTAATTTACTTTACGAAAAATGGTTTTTACTGCATATGTTTGAAACATATATGTAATATTATTCATAGGCCTATTCTATTACAGTTGAGTGGTGCGAGTCCCGGTTCTGTAGTGGTTTACAGACATCACATTCTCACGACGCGACATTAGATTATTTCCGTTCAGAGTGGTTCTCCGTAGAAATCTACATTTTTTAAATATACATTTTCAGTATTCTGAACCGTATATGATATTAGAAATGTATTTTTAACACAAAACAAATAAGTTTTTTAAAATTATTTCCCACTTGTAAATTTATAAGCTAATTATTTAAATTTTGTTTATTCTATAGCTCCTGCGTCATATGTTTCCACCCTAGTTTAACATACGTTGTATAAATTTTAAATTATTACTTAGTTTTACCTATTGCGCGCTTTTTCAGACTGTTACCTATTTTGCAACAGTCAAAACTTATTTTACTACTTATAGTTTAAAAACCATTCCAATGATTGTAGTCAGGATTCCCTGAACTTCGTCAATATATTCTACTTTTCCAAGGTTGCTCCTAATGTCTTTGAGCTTTTTTTTTTAATAAGTGATAAAACAGAAAAACTCATTTTATTATCAGATGTTTTAATGCAAGTTTATTTCTAGAATCGGGGTTGGCTGTAGATTTTATATCGTGTCGTATAGAACAAGCAGTGTTTCCGAGACGTGAAGAAAAGTAAATTCAGAAGGAGGGGTGGGTTAGGAAAACTGAGACAATGAAGTTTTTCATTTCGTCGCTCACAAGGAAATAACGTAACGAGTTGTGTATGTATCTTTGGCATGGTTAGCGCTGCCCTGGAATCAAGTCACGTCAAATTATCATAAAGGAAAAAATCTTCCTAATAAATCTATTGACAATTCGCTTCTGTCCGGCCCCTCTGAATGACTAGAAATACGATAAACTATCTAAATTCAATTAAACTAAATTCAGTGCTTCCTAATACATTTAAATAATTATATTAAATTTAAGGGCATATTGTGTTTAATTAGGTTAGGTAAAACATCTGTTTTTTTTTTAATTTGGTTTAAAAACTATCATGACGATAATTTTGTAAGCTGAGTATATTGCTTTTCCATCACTGTACCCGAAAAACAAGGTCACAAAGTGAAAATCAAATACTAAAGTTTATTCTATAAACAATAGAATGATGAAATATTTTCCAAAATTTCTCAATAGTTTAATTTAGTTATTCAATAATAATGAGTAAATGTAAATTTTATATACTTTGTGGTAAATTTAATACACAAATTTAACATTATGGGACTATTTTTCACCAAATTCAAAGATCTTACTACCGTTTATTTCTTTAAAACGGCTATTTTTAAAGTACAATACACAAAAGTTTAAAAAAATTATAATTAATTTTGTTAATAATAACTAAAAATTAAAACAGCAAAAACTATTCCAATGGATTATAAAATGAAAAAGCTGTTTTTTCATATTTTCATTCCATTTTAAATTGTTAATAGGAATATTTTCTTGCTACACATACTAAAAATATCTAAAATCACTGTGTGAATGAATATTAATTGAAGTATTTTTCTTCTTTTCCAACGTAATTGTTTCTCTTCATGTTTTATTTACTAAGAACAAATATAAATGTTTATATTATTTCCAGAACTTTTATGAGTTGACATTTTTAACACTTCGAAAGCAAAATATATAGTCGTTACACTTTATGAACTTCATATCAATCAAGGTTATGTTACATAAGCTATAAAACTTTAATGGGTCATAAATAAATGCTAACATTACAGTAGGAAGCTAACCTCAAAGAGCCACTCAAGTCTTTTTTAGCTTCTAAAACATTCCTATACATAGTAAAAACTTACGATGTTACGAACTAATTTTGGGTTTTATATTTGTAGCATATTTTGTAATTGGTTTTTTAATGTTATTTTTGTAACTACCTCTGTTATCAAAATGAAAGTCCGACCTTTTATTATATATATATATATATATATATATATATGTATGACATTGTCTTATTTTTCAAAATTTGAAACACACCACATCACTTGCCCTTTTAATAGGAAAACGAGAAAACTAAATCGCCCAACTGGGCAATAGCTAGAAAATTGACCTTACCAGAGATATGTTTACGACTGACATCATTTATACTGAGAGAAATACTGATACATTAAACGTAATATCCAGAATATCTTAGGCTATTTACTGGCATAAGTAATGAAACTGAGGTATCACGTTTTGGTTTAAATACTATCAAAGCGTTGCAATAGGGCATCTTTATTATGCATTGCACACAGCTAATTAAAAACACACTGCACACGTCACATGTAGGAGAATATCCACTATCTAAATGCGTTTTCGCACTCATTCCTCGGCCAGTAACAGCGCTGCGAGGGTAGTCATTCAATCTGAGAGCTCTGGATATACAGTAGATTCTAATGAAATTAAATCACAGCAAAATTAATAGGGGAAACATGTAAAGACTGTTCGGACGTTTTTAATTATATTGCAGCAGCACTAGAATTTCATTATATTTAGTTGAATTATTTGAGATATTTTAAAATATGAATCTATTACGAGTAGGCCTACTAAGTATAATTTATTAGAAAAAAGTATTACTGTGCAATTACATGGTGGATATATGCTACGGGTTACTTGAGGTGAACCTGTTACCTCGTAAAGTCTGAAGATATATACACTTATATGTAAAGGAATTTTCTAATGTTGATTGTGTACAGAATAATTTTTTAGAAGTCAATATGAAGGAAATAATTTTGTAAATATTAATTTTACAGAGCCTTATTATTTTATTAATACTAAAACTCGGAGGGGCCTTATCGGTGTAGAGCACTCCAAATACCCACCTGGTGCTAAATCTTCTGATATCCTCTGGTGTACATACCTGCCAGCCAAACCACTTTCTCCTTGCAGCTCCCAAAGCAGCGCACCCAAAGAGTACGTGGATTGGGCTTTCCTCCTGGCCTCGTCGCATCTCTGGATCACACAAAGGACCTAGATTTTCCAATTTTGTATTGGAACCCCCTCAGATTCCTATAGCCTGTGACCAGCTCTACTGTAACCCTGAGTTGAGGTCTACTTAAGGGGAGTAGTTCTTTGCCCCACAAGTCTCCCTTGTAACCCCATAGTACCTTGGATTTCTTACACCCCAAGGATGCATTCCATTCTTTCCTGCACAACCTCCTCTTGCGCCCCTCCTGAGGCGGCATTCCCACTGCCCTCAGCAACGGTTCTTGAGTCATACACCCTTTTTTTGCTAAGGCGTCAGCTCTCTCGTTCCCTATCCAGCCAGAATGTCCTGGAATCCAGGTTAGGTTGAGCGAATTGTACTTACTCAGCTCTGCTAGAGAAGCTATAGTCTCAGCCACTAGCCTAGAGCTGGCACTAGCCTTACCTAAAGCCTTCAGAGCTGCCTGACTGTCTGAGCAAATCCAGATGGTCTTGCCCCTCTTGGCAGACCCTATTAATACCTCAGCACATAGTTTGTTCGCGAGCACCTCCCCCTGGAAAACAGATTTGTAGTCTTCCAGGCGATGACAAAATCTGTCTTGGTGTTCACTAAATCCTGCTCCCACTCCTTCCTTCATCCTTGAACCCATCCGCGAACCAGATTTCACCATGTTTGGGTCTACACTCGAGTGAACAAGTGAACATTCGGCCAACGGTTTTTAGTATTTAAATATTTCTGGTTACGTGGACATTACACCCTGCTTTTATGAGTTCTTTGAGTCATCCACAGCTCAAACTTTATCTTACACTTGTTTACAGATTTAGTTTAACTTTAGAAAACAATTCTACACATTTATGTTTAGAACAAGTTCCTAAAGACTGATTTACAACTTTAAACTTGCATGGAATTTGTTATGTCCTCTTTGCCGCTTTAATTATGCATTTTTGTTTGTTTTTTTAAACATATTTAACCGATATTTTTCGAAAATTGCATATTATTTTTATAATATTATATACCTCATACCTATGTTATACACAAACACATATAGTTTTATATATTTACCTTTACCGGCCGACTAGTGATTTATGTCGGCACAAGTGTCACTGGTTGCACCTGTTACATATTCCTGTCCTTTACCGACTGGTTAGTGATTTATGTTATATGTACTACTTAAATTTATTAATATTTCAAAATGTATTTAGAGATTGTTAAATATGATAGAGAAATTTAATTTCAAACATAGTGCATATAGTTAGAAAATGTAACTAAATTAATACTTTTAAAGTTATTATTGTAAAAATAGTAAAGAAATCATATATAATTGGGTCGACAGATTCAAAGCCTAAGGTCTAAAATCCAATTAAATCGTATAACAACATTTTCATTACAACCGAATAAAATACAAAGCCACACACACTGTGGCATCTGTTACATAAAGGTAATAGACCGAAGCGTTCGATTTGGTTATAACACATAACTGTAATTGAATTAAGCCAAAGCTCTGGCCAATGAATATATCAATGCCAATGGGTAACACGTCATGACAGATTGTCAATTCTGTTATGATTATTTGCACTAATGCCTGTTGCTATTTGAACGGATTCTATTTTTGTTATTCTAACTTGACTTTTTCTGTAATAATTTAGTGCTTCTATTACTGTAGCTTTTATTTCATGTTTATTTAGAGAACATACATTTTTAGTTTTGTAAAATTGTATTATGACTACAAAACCTAAACGTTTCGTTGACTTTTTTGTCATTTGACTTATTCACTTATTCGTTGTTTCAATATATTTACCAGATTGTAGAAACGAAGGCTAAGTATAGGAATTTAACCTCGTAAATTATTTTATTTCTAGGCTGGGTGTCTGGTTGTTACCGAACCTAATATAAACCATCTATAAACCTAAACTAATACAACCTAAACCATAAATAAGGCCGTCTTTGAGTTATCATTAATATATTAGTTTCATGTGTTTCAATAAACTGAACTAAACTGAATTTCACTGACCTATTACGAATTCTAATTAGAAAATAACTGAACCTAATTTTACAACTCAAAATTTCATGTCAATTTAAATCAGTAAATATACTGCAATAAAAATATTATAATATATTTTATGAAGGTGTTAATATAAAATTACTTGATTTGTTTTTTTGTATTTGTATTAAATTAATTACCTGAAAACCTTCCGTTGGCATATTGTCCCTTGAAATTTCGATAACACGAGGGACCAAGTTTATGTTGCAATTTGTTGGATTTGTAAGTTGCTATTATTTTACTTTAAAATTTGTATGAACACTAATATTAAATCAATACTTTAATTAGTATTGTTCAATATTTTATTGTAACCAATAAATCTTTTCAATTTTGTGAGTACATTTTTCTCCCTTTCCTAACTCAGAGTACATTTTACGATATTTTCATTTGTCGATGCGTTTCAGAATGACTCCTACTTCAAAACTTAAATTGTACTTTACTCTCTGTCTCTTCCTACTATATAATATTTTCCTCTGTTGATGCGTTTAGGAATGACTCCATTTTCAAAGCTTAAATCGTACTTATTTACGGGAAAATGTACTCAAATACTCCTACAATTATTCCTAACAGAAATGAAGATTTGTAGATTAAGAATTTCCGTCTTTTCAATCTAAGGATTCTCCCTCATCTATGTTTTTCCAACATATGTATTTTTCCTTAACGATTTCAATTATAATTTGTTACCGATTCGTGTTGTTCCAAAGGACGTATTGAGCATGTGACACTTTTCCTATAAAAACTGACCATAATTGATGTGGCCTAATGTAATTAGATTAAAGTAAGTTTTATATTTAATTAACACACGAGATAAAGGTGGTTAGTTTCGAACTATAATCGATATTCCAACTACCCTGAGCGATTACCTCCGCCGCTCTAATAGTAAATCCAACTTCTCGCGTCTAAAGCTGTGCCAGTTATCGAGTATGCAAAAAGTTAATTAATATTTTACTAGGAAAAATAACTCCGAGGTGGATTTCATTTAGGGATTTAATTTTTATAATGTAACTAGCATTTTTGGACCCAGCTTCGCCCGTAAACTATAAAGTAGGATTGGGGTCAAATTGAAAAATTTACGATTTTTCAATAAAGTTCAAATATCAATAACTTTTGCTAACCTACAGTATTTTACAGTTGAAGTTTTAAAAATTTTGTTCTCTGTGCCTCGTATAGACGTATATTTAGAATAACAGCCTTCTACCTGTAACAGTTTCGATGGAAGTTGGTCAGTCATTCAGGCATTAACTTTTATATAGATCGATAGATTCACTTTGTTCTTGCATCGAATTAAAAATATTTCTTTAATGTAAATAACTGAATTTATCTAATTTATGTTAGCTGTGTAATTGTATTACAATTTGATCTAGTGATTTATATTTTTTCTTATAGTGAAGACATTATTTGTTTTTTTTAAATTAACAATAATCTTAAAATTTTATTTCCTTTATGCAGGTACCTTATGAGATCATTGATTTTAGGGGTTTTGGGTAAGCTACTCTATATTTGAAAATATTTTTATAGCTCAATATTTTGTATGATTTTATTTTGGTATTTATTTGTAGAATTTAATGACAGAATGCAATTATTTCTCTGTGTATATTGTATTTATTTTTTTATTTTATATTATGATTTTATTTAATAATATTAATCTACGTCATTTTTCTTTCACCTCTTTGATTCTAGTTTATTTGTCTTTATATTTTTATTAGGTATTATGTATTTATTTGTTATTTTTTTCAATAGGTATTTTATAGTATTCATTTTAAACTGCACATTCCAACGTTTTCTATTGCTTCATTTATTTTTGTCAAGAATTTAAAAAAAAACAAGGACCGAGATAGCAAACTGCTTCATTGACCGGAAAGTAGGAAAACACTAAAAACAAATTGTGGAAAGTCTAATAAACTAATGGTCAGGAAGTTGTTGTATTATGATTAGTAGTGCAGGCAGAAATTCCTTTGGGGGGGATTAAATAAGGGCGGGATTAGTAGCACATCCTGAGTTTTTGACAATTTTGGAATACTGAAAGCTAATTTATACTCCAAGGTAATACTCGTATTTTTAAAAACTAAATGCCACTCTGGCACTTGAAAGTTATTACACTTTGAGAAAATGAATTTTTAATTTTGTTCCTGAATTAAATATATTTCAAACTTATAGAGTACTCAATGAACATAAATATAAGTATATATTGAGGCTATTGTAATCTAGAAATTGGATTAAAGTCTTTAAGATATACCAAATTCTAAAAACGAAACTGGATTCTCATTTTTACAAATTCCAATTATAGAAAACAAATACTGAGTCTATAAGGCTTTTCTAAATGTTTGTTGAAACGTCTCGGTCTCAGTCATTTTCTCATGGATATAAGTAATACTTGTTCATTTATACTGCCTTCAGAAGCTTTATTTCACAAATATGAAGTCATATTTAAACGAGGGCAAAACTTGTTTACAGGAATTATACATCCATATTTGTTTAACAACTCTCCGTTTATTGCCAACTCGTTTGAGGAGAAAATTATCTCGAAATGATATTATTTACTTAATACAACTTATGACAGTTTAAAACTTGTAAATGTAGTCAATAGAATTTTTTTTTGTTATGAAACATTAAACAAAATCCATAACTTTTCCGGTTCGGATAGCCCTAAAAACCATCTTGCGGCATATCTTTTAGTATATACGTTAAATCTATAACCTAGATGTATATATAGGTTTCTATTCATATATATCAAGTTTATGTCTATCATGTATATCAAAACTAAGAAATCAGTCAAAATTCTAACCCAGTGATTCTCAACCTTATTTCAATTGCGGACCCTTTAACGAACTATTATCGTAAATTGTAGCCCTGGAATAAATCCTAGTCTAAAAGCAATAAAAAAAAAAAAAAAAAAAAAAAAAAAAAATCAGGATGTTAATAGGGACAAATTAAAATAGGCCCTAATAGTTGTACTACAATACTACACTTTGTGATAATTTAATTCGTCAGTTAGTTTGGGTTTTTATATAACCATGTTTCAGAAAATATGGAAGCGCTTTAAGCCTAGTTATTTTTTTTCTTGAACATTAGTATAATCTCTGTTTTTGTATTGCTGCACTGTTATTTGAAGATCAGCTTAAAAGGAGTCAAGTAGGGTCTAATATATAAGACTGCATCCAACTGGTTTCTGTATTTCATTATGATAAAATCGTGGGTGCCATGTAAGACATATGTACATATCCACTGTTGAGGTCAAATCAAGTGTTTACGAGAGGTTTGGCCATGAAAGATGTTTACCGTGAGTAAATATTTCAATCATACCCTCTTTTCCTTTAATATAAAAATGTGCTGATTGAAAATAATCTTCATAAAAAGAACTTTTAATCCAGTAAATATTCTCAACAAGTTTTAAAACGTATTTCATAAATAATGATTTAAATCGCTCATGGGATCAGATATTTGCTCTTTAACCCGGCAGGGGTCGCGTCACGGTCTTTTCCACCGGACCTTCACTGTTTTCTTAATAACTCAAACTGCCGATTTTTGCAAGCTTCCACCCCCTCAGTACCTTCAAATAGACTCGTCCGCTGTTGAATGCTGTGTTTGTATTTTCGTTATCACCTACGTGTGTCTTAGTGCAGCAGCATAGAAAAAAGCCAGTGTGGAAACCACCGTGCGCGTCACCTTGCATGGGCCAAAGTGTGACATAATTTTCAATTTCGCTTTTGTGTTTTTGATCGTTTAGTGTGTTGAATGTTATATTTATTGTGTTACTACGCAATATGAATCCAGCAGAGGAAGAAAGATCTGCCAGACTGTTAGATAGCGTGGAAAGGGAAAAAAGGATTGAAAATCCAGGTAGTGTTCGAAGATACCTTTCTCGTGACGTGCCTGTGTTGAACCCGTTGACGAACCGTATTCAGATGATGAACAACAAGATTATGTTGAAGTTCAAAAGGAATCAGAGTATTCAGGAGACGAAGAGGAATTACACATTCCAACGGAATTCATTGGTACAAAATATCGACCTGTAACCTCAAACATTTTTGGGTTTAGAGGGAATTAAAAGTTACTGTCCATAATATAGTAGTTATTCTCATCTCAACCATGCATAATAATGATGAAATTGACTCCAAAGCTGGAGATAAAAATAAACTCTACCACCAAACATTTTACAATTCAACAAAAGGGGGAATAGACGTTGTTGATTAGAATAAGGCGGGATATTCAGCTGTACTACCAACCTAGGGCATCAATCGGATGAGGAACTGTAAGGAATTTCATTGCTATAACCCTTAAGGTGCTTAGACATATTGTATGTAGCTTTTTGTATAAAATCATAAATTTGTAGGGTTGCATTTCATCACTATAATTGTAATATTATGATAAATTTACTTAAACATTCGACACATATTGTTTCGAAATTGGTTCTTTTACATTACAGCTATCGTAAACATCCAGTACATTTTCTTATTCAGAAATTAGTTTTCTTTCAGAATATATTATTAAACATAAATATTTGTAGAAGAGTCCTTTTGGTATGACAATTAATCTAAAGTCTTGTATTTCTTTTAAACAATCAATTTGTTAAATCTTAAAATAATATTTAAAATTAATTAGTACATTATTGCCACAATTACAACTAATAGAACTTAAGTAAATACATTATACTTAATTACGATACTTGTATTTTTAGAATAAAATATTGTTCAGTCGAATCCACCGTATGCCACCCCTCACATTTATTTTTCACGCGACCTCTGCCGGATTAATATCACTAGAAAGTTGTAACTCATTCTGTTCTAAGTCGTGCAGAGCCTTAAATACGTCTGTCTGGCTCTGAAGAATACAAGAACTCCAGAAGTTTATCTTTTTCATCATAGATTGTATCTTCTCTGATAGCCGGAGTATCGTCATTGAGCATATCTGGAGGCTCAGTTAAACTTATTAATTGGTTGAGAAATGTCAGGCAAGTGAGCTAAACATCGCATCCAATCGTTGTCATGTAACCTGTATACAGGGGGAAGGGGTACCTTGGAAAAATATCAGCGCTTAAAAACCGAGCTCAAATAATCTATTTAGGCATTTTCAACGGAAATATTACTTAACCTCTGAGTTCTAAAGTAAGCTGACATGGGGCTGTTCATTTCTTCACCAAGAAACTTGAAATGCTTTGAATTTTAGGTCTATGGTTTGATAAAGTCTACTATATTCACCATTTTATCAATACCAATATTCAGTTAGTTAGGTTAGTCTTTGCAGGCGAAACTTTGTCTGCAAACACAACAGTGAATTCAGCTTACTATTGGGTTCCTCCTCTTTAACACAAGTTTGAAGACCAAAATGACAACCTGACATTGATTTTGCTATATTACTTACTTTCGTTGTTTCAGGCAGCGGGTAACACAGTAAAGGGTTTTCTTCGACCTCTTGTTCGTAGAGATACCTTGTCATAAAAATCAGTACAACACATTCAGCTACATCTGTACTTACATCAATTTAAATATCAAAGTACTTCCTATTTTTTATTCTTTTCATGTATATTGCCTCAGTGCCATTAAACACATCCTTATTTCTGCCAGATATAGTTGCGTTATATCACCACCACAGGGGTGGTGTGTATTTCCATGGCACCAAGCATACGACAAACAGTAACGCTAATGAGAGATGAAATTGAATACTCTGCTGTGGTGTGGGTTTTTTGGAGTTAGCAATGTGGTAATTTATTTTATATGCAGAATGTTTCGTTTGTAAATGGCATGTAAGCAGAGGATAGGTCGATGCTACTATTTACTAGCAGGTAGGCACTTATTAGACATTGTAGCCTGGGACGGTCATCATCATCCATAAATAAATCCGTATTTTAAATACTCATTTGAGTATGTTCTCTATTTAACGTCTATAGAGGCGATAACTTTCCTTTTGGGTATTATTGGGTGTGTACATTATCTAACCTTTGTTAAGGCTTTTTGTACTCGGCATACACGCTTCTTCACATTGGGTGTCTTTTAACTTGTTTAGCGAACTTATATTGCATCGCAATATATTAGTCACAAATCCATAATATTGCACCAAAGCTTTAACATAAATGCGGGTTACGAACGAAGAGATACACACAGTGCACACTTCCGTTTGGTAGATTATTACACTCCTAAATACCTCAACTTACTGCGCACACACTGTTTAGTTTTGGCTCCTAGTCCTAAGCGGCGGCACATTAGCTTATGCGGGCCTAGATGAAGTGAGGGGTGCTGGGCTTACTCTCATCGCTCCTAACATTGGAGTCGTCCATTGACTACGTTCCAATGTTTCAACAATATATTCATTGAAGTTGTTACACATTTGATCTCAAAATGATTTTTGTATTTTATGAACGGCTTGTTTACAATTTCTTGTATGGATGATTTTTATTTCGTTACTAGTTTGTTAATTTAACTAAATGTAGTACTTACTAGTAGTAACTACTAGTTTCTAATTCATTTTACATATCCGCCATTATACTTTTTTATTCGCAACCCATTGCGAACCCCCCGGGGGTTCACACTCTCCATATTTAGAACCACTAGGCTAACGTAACATTTAATAATAGTTATTGGCTGCTTGTTATTTAGGATAAAGTCCTTTTTGTAGATAGTAAAATCTATTTATAAATGCTGATAGATACGTATAGATTCAAGTTTGCATGTATGTTTGTATGAGCCTTATCCATTAACCAACCACTGATCCGATCGCCATGAAACTTTGGAAAATTGTTGAGTACATTTTTGGGAAAGTTTCTGGCAAATCTCAGGGTCGTAGCCGAGGTCACGTTTTTTAGCACAAAATTTATATCCTATAAAACGGAGCAAGATTGTTAGCAAAACAGTTTCCCGACGACATAACAATTGTTTTCAACATGTAATTTGTAAGAGTCAAAATAGCATAAAATATGATTTTCTATTTTATTTACGGTAAGATTTGTTCCTTTACTTCGCTTTGCTTTCAACAGTAAGCGAACTAATAGAGTTTCGAGGCAGAGAGTGTCTCTTTTGATCGTTAGTCTAAAAGGAACACAAGTAAATACATTGAAAAGGCAAATATTAGAGAGCAGCTACGAGTACAAAATGAAACAATTTTGTTCCTTTACAACAAAGTAGCGTTCAATCTTGTTAGAATTCACATTAAAGAAGAAACCAACCACTTGTGAACATAAAAATGTCAAAGGCAGTGAACGTTACGTCGGCAGGGTACGTAATTATTCTTCACGCCGCCGCCCTTGTAAGTTGCAACCTGTCACGGTTTTGGCAAGCATAAAGGAAACCCAAACTCATACAATTCCAAATGTATCATGAGTTTGACTTGAGATTTATCTAAAGTAATTTTTATAAATAGGATAATTTACTAAAAATATATACAATTTGACGTTACTTATATTCTACAGTAAAATAGTATACCAATGATTACTGCCATTACTACCAAACAAATACATTTATTAAAAACATAGATATATATATAAATAAATTGGTTTTATTC
Source organism: Prosapia bicincta (assembly GCA_036971475.1). Taxonomy (NCBI): domain Eukaryota; kingdom Metazoa; phylum Arthropoda; class Insecta; order Hemiptera; family Cercopidae; genus Prosapia; species Prosapia bicincta. The sequence goes on along the minus strand of JBAIZL010000003.1, from coordinate 14,085,697 downwards.
ATACTATTTTCTACTTCAGTCATGATTATAGAACGTGTCTCCGTTTTAAAACAATCTTTGTATAGTTATAGTACATGCATACAGAAATATTACATTGTTACTATAGTGCAAGTACAATTGTAAACAAAAATGTGACACTACTTAACAGTGTTGCCAATTAAATAATATCGTTTAACGTAAAGTTGATATTGAACAGAGTGAAAATGACGCATTGATTTTAATATTATAATAAGGTCTTGACCTAAAAAATAATATTACTGATACCGTTACCAACTAAATAAACAATAAAAATTATACAGTTAAAACTCTAAACCTGTAAAATTGTAATAACATTTTACTACGAGTTTGTAATAAAAATTACATTCGTAATCTGCATGAATTTTAAAACAAGTAAAAATAAATTATGTAGATATACGAAAATCAATTGTAACGATAGATAACCTTTAGCGCATGCACAACAATTTCTTTGTTTTGAATTTAAAAAATATTTTTGTATTCATGAAAATTCAAAAATTGTTTAAATAAATTTGTATGTGCTTATTTATAAAGATAGGTCTGTAAATAGGCTATATCTAGGAAAAGTTATATTCAATTTTTTAGTTTATTTTTGAGAAAAAATATTTTATGTTATGAACCATAAAGTGAATTAAAAGGGCTTGACAAATTTGTCTTTGCTCATGAAATCATGTTTCCTCATATGCATATATATATATATATATATATATATATATATATATATATATATATATATATGTGTGTGTGTGTGTGTGTGTAGAATTTTTTTATGTATTGGTTATATCACGGATGAGCAGACGTCGAAACGTATCTCGAACCTCAAGGCCTTGGCTTCGCATCGAGTAGTAGATTATAAATAACCCAATAAAATTGCACTGCTATCCAGAACTGCCCTGTGTTAAAGTCTCTAGTTCAAAAAAAATATTCATGAAATTTTCATTTATATTAAAAAAATTCCTTTCAAATTAATTATTGCAAATGCCATCGTTTGAATGTAGCTGCTGTCTAGATACTTTCCAGGGGATAATATTTTATTCATTAAACAATAAATTGAGTTTCAGATACCAAATTCAGTCCCAGTACGAATTATTTACTTGAGTAATCTGTAAGTCAGGTGGCTAAAATAGGTTGAATTTTAACTTAGGCCCTACCAAGAAAACATATTTTCTTCATGTAATCCTAATGTAATTTACAATAACCGTAATCAAAATCTAAGAAATCGATTTTACAAAAAAACTATTGGCGACACATCTTTCCTAAGCAATGTGTACAATCAAACGCATTTTATTATACACATTGTGTTCTACAAAAACCTTTATTTGCGAAAATCCAGTATCTACAATGAAAATCTAAAAATGTACGTTTACCTTTAACGAAACCATATTTTAAGTATAATTTCAATAACGTTAGACAATTTTGAGGTTTTAAAGGCTCCCTAGTAGTTCAGGACTGTATGGTTGGAGTTCGTTTTGTCCCAGGGGCGGGGTGGTCACCAGTTCAGGAATAACTGCAAGGTCGCAAGAATACTCTTTCATACTGGTAGCACAGATCGGGACAAACCCCCGCCCAGTTTCACCCAGTTCAGCATAGAATGTTCTGGATTTTCATTTTCTTTATTTAGTGTCACTCCTAATTTGAACAAAGAATCAGGTAAGGAAAATATTGTAGCGCGTGCAGCTGGAGATTGGCGAGAATTTAATCAATGAAACAACGGGAAATATTCCTTGTTTCCATCTTATTGTGTCGGTCAACAAATTCTGTTAAATTGCAAATTTAATATTTCAGAATTGAAGGTATTATTGCTTTTGTAATATGCGTCGCTATCACAGCATTCTTTCGATACAGCGTTTTTAGAAACGGAAACTTAAATCCAAATGAAACAATTTATGAAATTAAATTGTAGTATCTTCTCTCAAAATTGAACTTTCGCTGGCTAAACATAAAATGTTTTCAGTCATTAAGAAAATAAATATGCCATGTATTTTGTAATGGCTGTATTGAATGTATCGATTAGGAAACCTTCTTACAGATGAATGAATTAAACCAATGAATCCCAGAGTAATACGAAAATGGTGTAGGCATAAATCAAAATGGTTTATTCATTTGTGTACAATATTGTATATGCAATTTATGAACTTCTTCCAAAATTAAAGAGTCACGGGGTTAAAATATACATTATTTCCAATCGTTAGTCAATGAGTGTGCCACTTATTTTGTAGGGGCTGTATTTAAGTATCGAAAAAAGAACGTTTTCTCAGATGCAATTAATTGAACTCATAAGGCCTAGAGCATTAAGAAAAAGGTATAGTATAAAATTAAATTCGTTAATAATCTTTTACAATATTGTAATAGATATAATCTCTCTCTCTCTCTCTCTCTCCGTATGTGTTTGAGTGTGTGTGTGTGTGTGTGTGCGTGCGTGTGTGTGTGTGTGTGTGTGTGTGTGTCTGTGTGTGTGTGTATTGTGTGGCTAAATCCGTCTAAAAGTTAAAGATTTTTTATTTAGGCCAAATCTTTTAAAAATATAATTTAAAAAGGATGAAAATGAAACCGCTGCTATGTACTGTAGCGGGCAAGCAGGGTCACTATCTGCTTGAGTAAACAAAGCTGGTTCTAGGGTCGATTTGGTTCATGAAACAAAACAGCTACGAAAGAATTAATCTTTTCTTGTAACATAAAATTTATACTAAGGTAATTTTTGTCATATATAAAATACAAAACTTAAAAATGAAATTATATAATAAGAGTAAAAAATCACCATAGTCTTAGAAAATTTATACAAAAAACAATAAAAGCAAAATATAGTCAAATAAAATTTATTAACAAATGTAATAACAAAGTTATTCATTAAAAAAGTTTTTAATTACAAGTGGTTTAATAAAAGCTCCAAAAATTATAAGAGTGTCAAGTGACATTTTCAAGCAGCAGCTAAAAAACAAGGACTAATCTTCGAAACAAAGTTCATTAGAACACTCTGAAAGTCAAAATAAAGTTTTGAAAACCAAAAAACTGCATAGCGGGGTAGGGGGATTCCCCAGTAGCGAGGAGACGCAAATCAGCGTTTGTGAGAGACGAACGTGTTTCCGGAGATCTGGAAGGAGGTTCCAGGATGCTGTTCCAAGGCTAAGAAGAAAATCTAGCCCAAGATGGACGTGGAGATGGTCTGCTTTCGAGCACCCGCGATTTCGAATTTGAACTTTTCCTATATGTAAAAAAATTATAAAAAGTAATAAAATCGACCCTAAAACCAAACAGTTGCGATTGCTACAAGATGCTAAAGTCCAGAAAAATCATGAGTGAGAAGAAGAGCAATCCAGTGAAAGCTTTTGGGGCAAGTCTGAATTTTAATAGCAAATTTATCCATATAATAAATATAGTAAATTTCCTAAAATCATAGATTCAAATTTCTATAGAGAAAAATATAATCACTTATTGACATTTAATAATTAAAAAATATATAAACAAAAGACACATTTTTAAATAGCATTATAAGTAATGGAGTAAATAAAAATTTGTTCCAATAAAAAATGCAAGTTCTTAAATCACAAGATTAAAGTTACGTCAATTTTTAACAAGTTAAAACAATTTAACGTGTAACAGAAGCAAAACGCTATGTAGAACGTCCAGAAAGTCCTGTCTTGCATGCCGTATTTCCGACTCCACAAGCGTACAGGAGAAGAGCGATAGAACCATAGGTGAGAAATACAGAAAAATCCGGCATGCCGTTCCAGTAATATTGTAGACATCTAGATATCCCATGGCAAAACCTAGATATAAACCCATAGTTGTAAAGTAAAGAGTACAGCCACCAATAAAGTAATCCACGGTAAAACGGAGAGCATGAAACATTTCGTTGTAAAGCTTCTTCACGCATCTTAGCTGTTGTTTCTCCATATCAAGGTCCAACGGGAGCGCTCTACTCGTAAACTCTATAGGGGGCAGTACTTGGAGTACGCAGATATTTGGTCCGCCGCTCGCTAGCCCGTCCTTCAACTCCAGCAGACATTTTCTCGCCATTTTCATGCGGTCACGCAGCGCCAAGAGCAGGAAACTAAAAGTAAACAACATTGACCAAATCATGCCAAGTGTAAGCAAATAGTTCGCATGTATAGCGTAGGATAACAAAGAGTTGTGAAGGAATTTTGTCACTTTTGTTAGCGCTGAGTACGTAAAGAGTGAGACTACGTTAGTGGCAGCAAGAAGGAGGGCAAAGTGTCTATGCATGCAATGGTCAATGGAATGCCCCAGGTTCTGTAGCCTTCTGTCAATGCTTTCTAGATCCTCAAAGATGCGGAGGTAGAACGGGTATTTCTTGTACGTTGTCCAAAACAAATGTACACCACAGCTGCAAAACGTAACCAGGAGGGGAACTCTAAACACTTTTACAATAACTCTGTCTGCATTAAACATAAAGGCGGGAACAACCACTGCGCTCACCAGACACAAGCAGCACAGCAGGAACACCGTGTACAATGCGTACACATCCTTCCGACAATGTTGCTTGAGCGACACGACTGTAACACCGTAAATACCCGAGATCACTGACAACGGAGCGTAGCTCCAAGTTATATCTTTCGCCATTGTACAAGAGAGACCTTCTGCTAGATATTAGAACTAGCTAGCAATACTTATAAATTAAGGTTTTGTTTCATAACCGTTTCTATGGAGACGTAATATTTTAGCCAATTCCATTATATAATAAAGTGCAGTTCAATCAATTTCCGTTGGTGTCTGCTTTGTTGCTTAAATATTTAATATGTTAAGTAGAATATATGAATAATTTATACCTTTTCAGATGATGGAAATGAAATGTCATAGATAGATAAGGGAAAACAATCGATATCTAAAGTAGATATGTAATCAATATTTGGTTTTTGGTTATCGAATTATAAAAATATTAAAAAGCATATAATTTAATTTTATAACCTGGCGTTTACAATTATATTTAATACTGTACACATCAATTCAAACCATATTGATTCCAATAAACAAATAATTAAAGTTTTTAAAGTAATAGTTGCAGAAGAATAATCATTATAACTGTTATTTTCATAAAGTTAAAAGTAAAATCATTAAGAGACCTAGTTAAGGATAATGTAAGTAAAAGCAATGAATAGTTGACATATTATCAGTAGCGCCTGTAACATTGTATTCCCGTGTACACCTCACAATTGCTATAAGAGCACTCGGCTGGCATAGGTTTAATATCAAAGATCTGAGAATATGCCCACAAAGGTAGTGAAGTGGAAGTGGTAGGTAGAGCTCGTGGATACCTTAATGGTAAGATTTCCGAGTTCTATGGCTATTATTTACATGGTTACCCTGTTTGTTTTCATAACAACCGAGAGTAGCCAGCAACAATGAAATATTAAAACTTGATATTGCTTAGCAGCATAGTTTGTATACGTTTTTACGCTGGTAGGAGTTTGAAGGGTGATTCTACGCAAACAGTTCTCAAGATACTGTTTATAGCTTTGTGACATTTCTGCCTCTAACCCTTTTATTGTTTTGACGCAAGTGTTATCCATTTATTGTTTACAAATCATATTTATAATTTTTAATAGGTATTATTAGAATTAGTGATTTCAGAATGATTTAAATCGTTGTAGAATTATTTTATCTTATTACTTGGCTTGCATACCATGTGAAAATGTGTTCATAAGTGTTTATATTTTATTTGAATTTTCTACCAAATTAAAAATTAATTTTATTTTTAATAAGGAAGAAAATATTCCCTCTATTACATACAGATTTGTCACAATAAACCCAATTTTTTTTGGACAATATTGTTTGTCTACACAAGCCAGATAAGATTCAGTTTATGGGCGAGGCATAAGATGTCAGTTTACTTCTAAACCCTTTCAAATCTTTACATTGAAATATAAATATTATTTTAAGATTTAAAATTTCATTGCCAAAATCTCCTAATTTGACCGACTTAGTGTGTGTGTCTAAATATTTACCATTTACACGGATTTTATTGAAAGATATATTTTACATAACAAGAACTGTTTAGTCCTTCCCTAAATAAGGGGAATAGAACGGTTTCGTCAGTCGTCCATGCGACCATTTCCAAGGCTTAAGTGTCAATGTAGATCGTGTAGACTACTATTAGATCGTGTTCCATTGAGTAATTCTACCTAAAAAGAAGAAGATAATTTGTGTTTTTTTATATTGGTTTTTACGTGTTCGATGATCCATAATACACCGTAAAAAAAGTAACAGTTTTAATATACGATTATTATCCATTAGTTTTTACCACATCTCTCGTATAATCTATACCCAAAGTAAGGCCAGATTTTTTATAATTGATTTTTGTAGTTAGTTTAAATTTTTTTCACCAATCGACGCTATTAGTCTCTATTTTTTTAATTACAAATTAATGTTCATCAGGGATTTTAAATTTATAACCTCACACAAATGTAAAAAGATCCAATAGTTGTTTTGATTAGGCAACTAATTTATAACATTAAGGTATAAACAAAAAATATATCGTCTCCATAGCAACGTTTACAAAACAAAGCACTACTTTACAAATAGCATTAGGTAATTATATTACGGTGTAGCAGTGTATAGTTGTACAATGGCGGAAGGTATGACCTGGAGATATGCTCCTTTAGCCGTATTGTCGGGTTTTTACAGTGTTACAGTCGTGTCGCTCGAACAGCATAGTAGGAGAGGAATGTACTCCACGTTGCTTCTTCTGTGATACGTGTTTATGGCAGGCTCAGTGGTTATCCCCAGCTTCATATTTAATGAACAAGACGGGATTGTAAAGGTGTTTTTAGTACCCCTCTTCATATCATTATACATCTGTGGCCTTCACTTTTAATGGAGAGCGTAGGAGAAACACCCTTACTACCTCCGAATCTTTGAGGATGTGACAAACATAGACAGGAGGCTTCAAAGCCTTGGGCACTTCATTGATCACACTAAGCACAGGACATGGGCCATCCTCTTTGTTGTTACAAACTTAACTTCAGTGGTTATCTACTCAGCAAAGCTAAGGTGTGAAAACCTTCCTTGACAACACAGTAGTGTCTTACTTAATCCATGTGCAGCATTTGTATACAGTTGATATGATTTGGGGGTATTGCTTACCTTCGTCTTCTTGCTGCTGGCTGTGCGTTGCCGCATGCAAGTGGCAAGTGGCAGGACCTAAAGGTAATACTGGAGAACGACGAACCACAGCTCTGCATACTTCAAGTACTGCCCCCAGTAGAGTCTACGAGTGCTGCGCTCCCATCGGAACATGATATGCAGAAACAAAAGCTAAGACACTTGAAGAAGCTTCACAACGACATTTTCCATGCTCTGCGTTTTACCGTGGAATATTACATCGGTAGCTGCACTCTGTACTTTATATTTTTGGCTATATATCTTGGATTTGCTATGGGATATTTACTTGGCTACACTTTTACTTTACCGGTATGGCTATCGTGTCTGTTTTCCTTACCTATGGTTTTATCTATTCTCTAAATTGTACACTTGTGGAGTCGGAAATACGACGTGCAAGAGATGACTTTCAGGAGGTTTTACAATTAAACAAACGTCAGAATTTACAAAAGCAGTTGAGACAAATGTACCGCTGGGTTATACACGAGGGCAAAGTGATATCCAGTGGTTACTTAATTGTAAATGTGAATTCTCTCCAATTCATGATAAATGCAGCTTGTACTGTGTATATTTCTATTCATGGGTAGTAGATTACGTCTTGCTGAAAGTATATATAACAAAAATAACACTGAAATAGTTTACGATTTGTTTATATCTGTTTAGTTGACATTGCATAATTAGTTCCCTATGAAAACCTTTGCACACAAGTACCATTTAAAAAAAATTAACAATAAAAAATATTTAGTTTATTGTTTACAGCACAAACCAGTACAATTTTATATAAATGTTTGAGACAATATTTTTTTCAAGTATGATTTGCAAAACGGGAAAATTAATTTTAAACGTTAAGCCTTTAAGAAGTGTGTACCTTTATCTTAAGGAAGGTAATGTACAGGATAATTCCTTTCCAGTAAGCATACATATTTTCGTATTATTCATTTGAAACCATTAAATACTTCTCCACCTTTAATGCCTTTAGTGATTTATTCCTTGTTCAGCGAGGAGCTTCATTATCTGCTATTTGAATATGTAAACCAAGGAGGACATTGACTGGTTGTTGTTGGCTGACCGGTAAGTCATGATTACTAAATATTGCCAAACTTGGCAAACATTGGGACTTGAAAATCTATCTACCACAGCTATTTTCAAGGTATATAGCCTGACAATAAAATGTTTGACAATATTTGACTATCCACATTTGTTGACACTTTCTTCTGGTTTCGGTTTTTAGTGTATATAATTCTCAAAACATCTGAATTTGTTAAATATTGGAATAAATATTCCAAGTTAAATATTGGGCGTGAAAATACCAGATTTTTCTGTTTCTAATACTGGGAAAGCTGAACCTCTACAGCACCACAATAAGGAAACATCTATATTGGACAAGGACGATATTATGAACTGTCTTCGACTAATAGCACGTATGTGGGCAGTACAATGTTTTAATTTTCTCCCATTATTGATCCATTTTTTTCACCTAGTAGCCCAATGTAATTTTAAATATTTAACTTTATTTATAAGTAAATATATTTTTAGACAAGATACATTCCACATTCTAACTTCATTTAAGGGTTTTTTTTTATTTCTTTAAGCCTGACATTTATCCTTCAGTATTGCAACTGTCCGCGCATTCACTTATCTCTACCCTTACCTAAAGTCAATCCAACAGATCCTTGAACAATGAACTAAATAAATCTGTAGTATTTGTTATACATTTATTCCTAAGATAAAAGTTCTGAAGAATAACATTTTTAAAAGCGGACATTTCTTTTATTACGAACTAATTATGGGTAGTAATGATATCATACTACTTTATCAAGGATCACGATTTTTAGCAAACTTGTAACATAATTAAAAAAAAAAACATTCAAAAACTATTTCCCCCTCCCTTCAAACAGTTCGAAATAAAGAAACTCAGGGTTAGTATTTCGTAGCAGGTCTTAAACTCATACGTAACGCTTGAATGACCTGATCGCCGTTAAATGCCATAATCTCTAGACATTTATAGACAGTAAAACTAAAAATAATATATATATATATTGAAAAGTTAAACTTTTTATTCAAATGTAACTTTGTTTGCACACAACCATTTGCTAAGATTAGTGTATTCACATCCTTACACAGTAAAACCCAACATTAAAACCCAATTTTTAAAAGCATTCCTCTTAATATATTTCATAACAAAACCAACGAAGTAAGGCTATAGAAAACAACACCCTACTGGACCCATAGACGTTTTTTATGTTATAAAAGTAAAATGTTAGAAAAGTAATTATTGTAAAATAATAACTACAAAGGAGATTGACCTTCTCAAAAGGGACAAACTTCCTTTATTAAAATCATGTTCAACCTTACTTTCATGCCTATATTTAATTCATTATGTAAAATTTAGCCTAATTTCATCTATTTAACTTAATTCTCAATGTTTCTATTGATTATAAAAAATAATTAAAATTAGGGTTCAAGATATGATTATGGTAATGCGAATCTGGTTAAAGAGCCTTGCAAAGTGCGTTAGAAACTATTGACCAATATGGGACAACAAATGTAAAACAAACAAAAAAATATAGTGGAATTGATTATAAGAGGGAAAAAAACAACAGAAATATGTCGTCTCCTAGCAACAGTAACAAAACAGAGCGCTACATTGTAATATGTATCGGCTTTGCATAATGTGTATTAGTAAAGCATCGTTGCTCGATGGTGGAGGAAGTAAGAGTGCTACGCTGGGACGGCAGTGGTGTCCTGTGAGTGTGGGACCTCCGTCGCGTCGCTCGAGTAATGTTCCCAAACGGTACGCTGGTGATATTGTGGCTGGTATGTACCGTAGATGTCGCCGGGTGTGTTTTTAAGGATGACGAAGTGGTTGGAATAGTTTTAGAGTGTTATTCTATAAATAATGTTGCGATGGTGTTTGTTAATATATTATGGACAACTTGCATGTAACACTACATCTACCAACAATGTAGCAACGATATGTACATAATGTACCCACTGCTTCTGCTGTGCTTATTGTGGCTGGTATGTGCAGGGGTTGTGCCCAGCTAATATTGGTCCAGTGATTAAACCAATGTTTTGGATATAATGCAATGAATGATGTTGCAGCTTCGGTATTTGTTTATTATGGACAAGTTACCGGAAGTACCAACTATACTTCCGTATTTTCGAGGATCTGAGAAGCGTTGACAAAAGGTTGCGAAACTTTGGGCTTTCCGTTGATCAGTGGAAGGACAGAACCTTGGCCGTCCTTCTTGGAAAACGTCATCCCAGTGGCTACATACTCAGGACTGTTGAGGGTGGTAGCTTTCCTTGACAACTCTGTGACGTCCTACGTAATGCATTGGGAACATGTTCGTGCAATAGGGATGATTTGGGCAATGTTCTTGGGCTTCAGCTTCCTCGTCCTGGATGTGCGTAGCCGCATGCAAAGGGCTAGGGAATGTCTACGCGAGCTGAAGGGAACCCTGCAGAACGATGAGCCAAACATCTGCATACTCCACGTACTGCCTGCAGCAGAATCTACCAGTGGAGCTCTCCCATCACACCACGAATTACAGAGCCAAAAGGAACGAATCTTCCAAAACGTAACGGAGTATTATACGCTCAGCGTTTTATAATATATTGCTACATTAAAGCCGTCACTTTGCACGTTATAACTTGGATTTTGTACTTAGATTATGTTATGGGAAGACAGCAAGACTAGAGTAATACCGAAAAGGGATGCTATGCTTGATGTCCCTGCTTTCTCTACCCATGGTTTTATCTCTCCTTTACTGTACACTTGTGGAGTCAGAAATACGAAATGTAACTGAAGACGCTCTTGATGTTTTCCAATAAATTATCCCTACATATATGTTTACAAATTAGTTTAAATATATGTACTGCTGGATTCTGCAAGAGGACAATGAGACCTGGGGTGTTTTATCAATATAAATGTGAATCTGATCCAATTTTTGATAAATTTTGCTTCTACTGTGCATGTTTCTGTGTCTGAGAGTTAAAAACTTTGATGACTATCACTACCCGGGCTTCTCTTTCGAATAAATTATACCTGCATATATGTTTACAAAATAGTTAAAATACATGTACTGCTGTATTCTGCAAGAGGAAAATTTAATACCTCATAGATACTTCATGAAAATTCGAAGTCGTCTTAGTTTCTGGTGAATGCAGTTTGGGCTCTTTGTATTCTTACTGTATGAGAAGTAAACGCAGTTTTTATTTAAGTACGTATAACCTAACTCAAATACAAAATGTGTAAAATATTGTATGTAAGTGGATATTAGATTTATGTTTTGGGTCTATAGTTTAATAAATAAAATTTAAGTAAATCTTTACTACAAATATAGTCTTTAAAATTGCATGCATCAATCACAATAGCAAATCGCTACATTTGTAAGTCAAGGCGAAATAATATGTAAAACCTGTAACAAAAACATTATGACAGATAAAATATTACACATAACATATCTTTAATGTATCTACCTATATGTTTATTTGAATTGTGGCTGCAAATTGTTCTTAAATACTTTAGCTTGACACTTAATAAAGATAATTTGAAGTAATGGTAACATGCATATACCATACAAATATACACTAAAATAACATGAACATTTTTTTTAAGATTTTCATTTTTGAACACAAAAACGTAGTACCTTTCTGTCGACAAAGGCTCATAGCGTTTTTAGAAATATTTGTTTGTGTTTACTCTTTTAAAACAACTAATAAACATCTCAGATTAAAAAATGTCCTTTTATAGGATTTATTATTTTATACATATTTCGTATGCAATCTTTCACTTGCATACGTTTTGCTATCATTATTTAATGTCATTGACAAATTGAACATTTTTACCTTTTAAAAAAGTGTAATTTATTCGGTCAGATGGGAAAAGCTACCTGACGTTATCAGTTACCAGTAGTTTTACTATCTGTGATTAGCTTTCATCTATTTAGAATGGGAAATATAGGAACACGTGATTATATCGCTTCGGGAAGGTTGGGCAGGAATAATACTATTTTCTTACAGCTTAGGACATAAATTCCTTAAAATAAAATAATTTCAATAAGCACAGGTTGAAAGGAAGATACGGTCAAGTAATAACGCTAACTAACTTTTAATATTTTACGTTGCTGATTACTATTTAATTGCTAATCAGGTGTTCCTTAAGGGAGATGTTTTGTTCTAGTAGTTTTAGTGAGTATTATTTGTTAGTTTTAGTTGTAGATGAGGGCATTATCAATTTAACTATCTCCACATGCTTTTACTATTTCATGTTTGTGTGTTTGTTGGTAATATGAAACGAATTGATTAGTAAAACATCATAATAATTGCTGTTGCAAGGTTTTTCAATAGATTTTTCCCTAGGAGGTGTGTAAGCGTGAATATGGATATTTATTGCTTCAATACAAAAACCAAAGAAAACATTTCCAGAACTAGGTCAAAATCTTTTAGAAATTAACTATATATTGATAATAAATAAAACAATAAATTGATAGAATGGTGTTTGCTTGATTAAATAAGAATATAACGGAAAATTTGCAAGTAAAACACAAAGGCTATTTAATAATAGACACAATTAGCACATTAGAGTTATACACAGATTAGCATACGCATATGAAGATTCAAGTATGAACATATTTTTACAGGTTTCATGGTATATAAACATAATCTAATCGAAATGAAAAAAAGGCAAATAAATCAAATATTATTCAGCAATAAAGAAAACCACGTTCAAAGTTATAAAAAATTACAAAATATTTGAGGTAAAAATGTAGAAATAAGAATCAGAAACACTTTAACCTATAAAACGTTAATATATTTTCAAATACTTAACCACAAAAAAATATTAGTTGCCTTAAACGTGGAGGAAATAGGGGGGGGGGAATAAACTACTTGCAAAAAGGTGTGACAGTATAAGAATATAAGAGAAGCCCGGGTAATGATAGTCATCAAAGTTTTTAACTCTCAGACAAAGAAACATGCACAGTAGAAGCAAAATTTATCAAAAAATGGATCAGATTCACATTTAGATTGATAAAACACCCCATGTCTCATTGTCCTCGTGCAGAATCCAGCAGTACATATATATAAACTAATTTGTAAAAAAATATATCTAGGGATAATTTATTGGAAAACTTCAAGAAGGTCATCAATTACATTTCGTATTTCTGACTCCACAAGTGTACAGTAGAGGAGAGATAAAACCATGGGTAGAGAAAGCAGGGACATCAGGCATAGCATCCCTTTTCGGTATTACTCTAGTGTTGGGGACTTCCCATAACATAATCTAAGTACAAAATCCCAGTTATAACGTGCAAAGTGACGACTTTAATGTAGCAATATATTATGAAACGCATAAAGTGGAATACTTCGTCACGTTTCTGAAGATTCCTTCGTTTTGGCTCTGTACTTCGTGGTGTGATTGAAGAGCTCCACTGGTAGATTCTACCGCTGGCGGTACATGGAGTATGGAGATGTTTGGCTCGTCGTTCTGCAGGGTTTCCTTCAACTCGCGCAGAAATTCCCTCGCCCTTTGCATACGGCTACGCACATGCAGGAGGAGGAAGCTGAAACCCAAGAACATTGCCCAAACCATCCCCATTGCATGATCATGTTTCCTATGCATTACGTAGGCCGCCACAGAGTTGTCAAGGAAAGCTACCACCCTCAGCAGTCCTGAGTATGTAACTAATGGGATGGCGTTTCCCAAGAAGGACGGCCAAGGTTCTGTCCTTGCAGTGATCAACGGAATGCCCAAAGTTTCGCAACCTTTTGTCAACACTTCTCAGGCTTCGAAAATACGGAGGTATAGTTTGTACTTCCTGTACCTTGTCCATAAGAAATAAATACCGCAGCTGCAACATCATTCATTGTATCCCACTCGAAACATTGGTTTAATCACTGAGCCAACATTAGCTTACAGCTGGGCACAGCCACAGCACATACCAGCCACAATAAGCACATCAGAAACAGCGTGTACATTGCGTACATATCCTTCCAACAATGTTGCCAGAGCAACACGACCGTAATACCGCAAACACTGACGTCACTGCTACGTAGCTAAGCGATGTTACCACTTCAGCCATTGTACAACGAGACTGTACTCTTCCACATAAAAAAAGGATATATAACTTATAAAGGAACACGTTACAGTTGCTATGGTGGTGATGTACTCCTGTTAAATTATTTCCTTTACTTTAATTTACCTAATTATTATAATTTTATTTATTTACTTTTTTTAATATAATGAATCCGTGAGGAAACCTACATTTATGCAGGTTAAAGGGTAACTGTCCGTTTAGCCAAATTTGAACTTAAAGTATAATTTTATTGATACTTACGAACCACCTTTCGAATACATAAGAAAAAATAGATAATAAATTTTCCTAATTTTAGGTATTGAACAGTAAAAACAAACTTGGCTCTTATAAATATACTTTACTAAAGTAGAATAAGGTTTATATCTTTCTTTTTCTTAATTTTACATAACGTTTTATTTTTTAATATTTCACGTTTTTATATCATTTTGCATATAAATAACTATGACTAAAGATAATTCTTTAAATATTCCCTTGGCAAAGATCTTTCACTATACACGGACCACACAGACACAATGTATGAAACAAAGACACAGAGACTAACGCAACCACAATATAAACATACACTAACACACTACATATGTATATATATATATATATATATATATATATATATATATATTTATATATATATATATATATATATATATATATATATATATATATATATATATCAAAAAAAGGAGGTAGCTGTAAAAATAATCAGTATGTAAATAGTTTGTAACGGTAAGGATATAAATTTGTTACTTCTGTATAAAATCGCAATCGTAAATCTTTGTTTATGTAACTAATTAACGAATATACAGCTAGTTTAATGATGACCTATAGTATACTTGTGCTTACGCAGACTTTATATTGTACACCTGCTAAGCCTTTTTTCAAGTTACTATGAGCGTTCTTTAGACTAAGACAGTTCCTCACCCCATGTACTCTGGGAATATATCAGTTGTATATGTAAAATGAGTTATTACAATAATTTGTAACATTAAAGTTATTCTTAACTAATAAGGGTTTATTAAAATATAATTATTTTTAATTACCATTTGTTTTTAACAAAATACATTACATATATATACGGTATATATACCGTCATATAATATACACTCCCCCCTCACTTTGAGTGCATGATGTGTTGGCCTAATTAAAACATGTAGTGTTATTTATATTATTTTCTACTAGATACACTATTTTATCCATGCTTATATTATATATTTAGATTATTATAATTTAAAACTGTGTATAATTACTGTTATTATATTTGCAATGACATATATTTTATGGAGTTTATAAGAATATTTGACAATTGTACTTGTGAGATATTTAGGTGATCCTTTTCAATCTGTGCCATGTTAATTTAAATATCTCCAAATTATTTTATTGTAGCTTTTGTATAAATTTAATTATATTAACAATTTTTAAAATATAAATATCATAATAAACGCAATAAAAATAGTAAAACTGTAAAACTGTTTCATTGTTTTCACAATTTCCTTTTTATGCACGACACGATTAGCAAACATTAAACTAACATTTGTAACATTGTAAGAACCTGCAAATATGTTTACTGGAATATGAGGTCAAAAGGTCAATTAAAGGCTGTACGTCGTTTAAAAGATAGTTTTATATAGAAGTACATATCCTGAAAATGATTATATAATACAAATCCCTTTCTTGGATAAATAACAATTACTGACCGTTAGCAACAAATTTAATAACAGTTACAAAACCATCACCATTTATATTTCACTAACACAGCTACTCTCAGAAGGACCGACAATATGAGGCGTCAATTAAGTTCATTGCAGCTGAACGTATCTTGTATACTTGTCTTACAGGAGATACCTGTAGTGTTGTAAGGTGGGTAGAAAGGTATGCTACAACTTCGTTTGTAATAGTTACAGAAGTATTGTCATTCCTAAATCTTAATGTTATCTGTGGGTTAAACCTGATAAAGCCTCTCCCTGGTTAGACTTTGCTTTCCTTGATGCAAACAAGATCATGAAGTTATTGTTACATTATATAATACAACTTTAATCGAAATTTTACTGTTTATTAGTAGATATAATGTATAGATATTAATTGTATTTTAAGGATGGTAGTGGGGGTGGTTTCTTTATTTCTTCCACCTTTTCTAGACAGAAGTGGGAGTGGCGTCCACTGTGTCTTTTTACGTTTGTAGTTTACGCTCTGGTTTTCAGTTCTGTTGTACCCTCTGGAGATGCCTACTGCATTAGCGAAATGTGCATACAAGTTTTTTAGCTAACTTGAAATTTGTATCAATTGGCATCTATTTTTGTTAGTTGTAAATTAGTTAATTATAAGTAGTTACTTGTTAAAACCCGTTTCAAAACACGAATTGTTTCGTTACACAAATTTTCAACAGTTTATACTCATTTATATATGACTTAGAAAATTTCATAAAATGTGCTTAGAATTTGCCCCTTTATAGATTCCTGGGGATATCTTTGATAAAACAGTTCACCACCCAAAAGGGTGGCATTTTTACCCTGGGTAAAAGCTAAGTCGATTTCTGTTTCACATTTGATCCTCGAGGCACCCTCTAATTGCTCACAAATTTAAATCGATGACAGTTCAAACTTTTCAGAGGGTAAAGCCTTCTTTGACTGCACCATACACCTTGTTCAAAATTTCATTTGTTAATAAATTACCTTCTTTATATTCATCGACATTGCTCTTCTATAAACGTGTTTTGTTGCGCATATTTTCATCTCGTAAAGCTCACTGACGTAATTTTCAAGTTTTAGAAAGTTATTATATATTTTTAATTGTTTGAATTACAATTTAGTTACTTTTATTCTCTGTTACTGTAATGCTTTTCCGTAAGTTAAAACTTATATGCTTGAACTATCCCACTTCTGCTTTTATTTCTAGCCTCATCTCCTTCGCTTAGATCCTTTCCTATCACGGCTGTTAAATTTCATAGAGGTATTTTTAAAGGTCTTCTTTCTACGAACTTACTACAATCTTTCAGAACTTACTAAAGTGTTTCTCCAATTTACCAAAGATGTATTTATGATTATATTTTATACTAACTGCATTGCTTGCAGTAGTGACATTACATTCTTACACCATTATCTTTTGTCAAAGTTCTACATAAAGTACTAATATAAATTCAATAGTACTAATATAAATACATAAAGTACTAATATAAATAAATTGAGTACATTGTACTACTCAAGAAGTATATTGGGAGTAGTAAGGAGTTGCGGGGCTAATCTCCAAAATTTAGCTCGAAGAGCATTTCAGGGGTACCTATCCGTCTTATCGGCTTTTCTATTGGCCGCTCACGGTCGCCCCCCTCATTTCTCTCACCGTTTCAGGGGTACTCATTCACTTATCCGTTTTCCCATTGGCCGCCCTTCTCGTTTCTCACATTTTTTCCTTCCTTGGCGGGGTGTGCGGGGAGCCCCTCGGCCCCCCAATTCTCTTAGATCTCTGTACCGTCCGAAGAGCATTTCAGGGGTACCCAGTTCTCTTTTCCCATTGGTCCCCCTTCTCGTTTCTCTTATTTTTTCCTTCTTGGCGGGATGTGCGGGGAGCTCCAGCTCTCCCCCCTCTCAGTTCTCTGGTTCAGAAAAGTCTATCGCGTTGTGTAATACGTAAATTGCGTCATCACCTTGGTCAGTAGTATTGTTTGTGCAACAAATAATATACATATAAATGAGTAAAAAAAAAAAAATATTGCACATTTTGTAATCACCGAGTTTGAATATAGTGTTAGAATTTAGAATAGATTGTAAGAGGTATAATTTTTATTGCACATTTGTAACTTTCACCGAATGGATTTTGTTTAATAAAGTTATCAAATATTGTGTACAGAATTTATTTTTCATTTACTACCATATTTTATTACACTTACAAATGACGTCTTCTTTTATTGATACTGATGAAAATTCGTGTATTGATGGTTTTGTAAAAAAACATTACTGCGATTTGGGGGGTTTTATTGAAAATAATAATAAAAACGAAAAAATATGTTGTAAAGATGTAAATGACTGTATGAGAAAACAAATGTACAAAATTTTAAATCTAAGTTGTATTGGCCAACATTATGTAGAGTGTAAGTTGTCCATTTTTGATATAGAGGCGAAAATGCGCAAATTGGCCAAAACCATATCCAAATATTGACGATATGGTACAATCTGGTTTTTATGATAATTCAATTGGAGATCATGCTGTTTGTATTTGTTGTAATATACAAATTCATAGTTGGCAGGAAAAAAACGTTCCAGCTATTGAACATCGTATTTATTCACCAAAATGTAAATTAGTTAATAAGTAAACAGGAAAAGATGTAACAAAATGTAAATTAGTTTGTATAAAATAAATGTTTCAATTTATGTGTTAAATAATTTATTTATTCACCTTTACATTGAGAAAAGATAATTGTCTATAATAATTTCTGTTACTGATTTTAGACGTAAACACACATGTCACAGCAACTCCTATTGTCCTAACATTGAAAACAGGTAATTGTCCATCATACCTTCTATTACTGATTTTGGACGATGACCCCACCTTAATAATTTTCTATATTGTTCGGCGCTGAGTATTGTAAACAACGGTGCGTAAATACACATGTCACACCAACTGCTAGGGTCCCAAAAAATATTTTGCAAAATTGACCAATTATCTTCTCTTTTATATCTGTAAGTTATTATCACTCTGGTAAAATCATCAAATAAGAAATCTCCACTTCTGTAAAGCAGTTTTGTGATACAGCCCCTGCACAAATTGTTATATCGATTATCATAGCAGAAATGTTCAAATAGAATAAAATTATCAACGTAAACAAATTCAACATATTCGTTTTTTGGATGGTTCATTAGCATTATTAAATCATCACTCAATAAACTCTCTTTGGAATACACTCTTAAAAATTCGTTTCTTCATTATCGGGTATATTTATAGTCATAATATCTTTTAATAATGAATAATTGTATCCGTATTGCGTTTGATTAAAGTCATAAACACTTCCTTATAAGATTCGTGCAGACACTAAATAATCATAGTGGGTAATTCAAGGCTATCCAAATAAACCTTTCTTATTATACGCGAACACACTTCAATAATACACAATTGAAATAACGATTTATTCATTTTAGGCTAGTCAGAACAACAATGACAACGTCAACTGCAACAGTGAGGAGGAGCATTGCAAGAGAGATTCATAAACAGGCTCGTAGGAATTTTCCCACTCGTCATGTTGAGGTGAAAGGATTGTATGATCTTTACCAAGCCGACCTTGTGGAAATGCTGTCATTCGCTAGAGCGAATAAAGGTTATAAATATATTTTGGTTTTAATAAATTGTTTTAGTAAATATGCGTTGGCGGTGCCGATGAAATCTAAAAATGCTGTTGAAAAGGAAAAGTCATTACAACCGATTTTAGATACATATTCTATGCGTCACTTACAAACCGATAAGGGAACCGAATTTTTTAATTCGAAAATTAAATCCTTACTAAGTAAATACAATATAAATCATTATTCTACGTATTCCGATAAGAAGGCGTCTATAGTTGAAAGATTAAATAGAACATTGAAAGCGAAAATGTGGAGAGCGTTTAGCGAGCAAGGAAATTATAAATGGCTAAACATTTTGGACGATATAGTTGAAAATTATAATAATACCGTGCACAGAACAATTGGAATGCGACCCGCCGATGTCAATGAAAATAATGAGCATTTAGTACTCAGGCGTATAGTTGAAAATAGACAAAAGAAACAGCAATCTACACGCAACCGATTTAATGTGGGCGATGCAGTTAGAATCAGTAGGTTGAAAAAGACTTTCAATAAAGGTTATTGGCCGTCTTGGAGCCACGAAATATATAAAATTTGGAAAGTTGAACCAACTATTCCAGTGACCTATAAACAAAAGGAAGAATCTGGAAATGAGATAAAGGGCGGTTTCTATCAAGAGGAATTGAGTAAAACAAAATTTAGTGACGTATTTCTCATTGAAAAAGTGGTACGTCGTAATGGTAATAAATTACTCGTTCGCTGGCTAGGTTATGACAAGACAAAAGACACTTGGATAAACGAAAAGGATCTATTAATATGATGAAGGTGGTGAAACAAAGTCTAAAGTTACGTGTCATGAATTTCGACACATATTTCGAAAATGATTGCGCTAATAAGTGTGATGGGCGTAATGGCCCGCTTTTACCGAATTCCATCAGATGTCTTATTGTGGGACCGTCAAATTGTGGTAAAACTAATCTCATGTTCAATTTAATATTCCATCCAAGAGCATTATTTTTTTGAGAATATTTATATTTTTTCCAAATCGATTAATCAAACAAAATATCAGTTTCTAAGTCGAGTATTTTCGAAAATACCAAATGTCGGTTATTTTATTTTCACCGAAAACGACGATGTGCCCCATCCCAATGAAATCAGCCCAAACTCAATTATGATATTTGATGACGTAATGTGCGAACGCCAAAATAATATTCGAAATTTCTTCGCAATGGGTCGCCATAACGATGTAGATACATTCTACTTGTGTCAAACATATAGCAGAATACCAAAGCAGCTGATACGAGATAACGCTAATTTAGTGATATTATTTCGACAAGACGAAAGAAATATACGTCATGCATACAATGATCACGCCAACGCAGACATGAAATTTGAGACTTTCAAAGAAATGTGTTCATTGGCCTGGTCTAAAAACGAAAATTCATTTCTACTGTTAGACAAAGGGCGAAAATTAAATAACGGACGATATCGAATAATGTTTGACGAATTCATTCAGTTGTAAAAATGTCTCTGACCGAACCACTTGACGTGCCCGAAAAAAATATTTTAGAAATAAAAGAATTGAGAAAAAGAATTAAAGAAAAACATAGCGCCCTAAAACGAGGCATTACGGACATGGAAGTGCATATTGAGAAAAATATTATGGAGCCGCTGATTAAACCCATAAAAGAGTATGCCGAAAAATGTAGCTATAAGCCGACGCATGAGTTGAATGAGAAAACACTTTTGGCCACTATACAGCGAAAACAAAAAGATCTGAAAGCGAAAAGAAAAAAATACGATACTGAAGAAGAACATTACTACGGAAATGCGTCGAAAAGACGGCCGTCCAGACCGGAATCGCCGATGAGTGATGAGGCCGCCAATACCTAAATTGTGGCGGACAGTGAGATTCCTGTGAAGCGAAAACCTTTAGAACCCGAAAAGCCAATGGAGGACGTAAAAAGCGAAATCTCTACAGACAGCGACATAGAAACAGAAATGGAGAATTATGAAGAAGAAATGCCAACGAGTATTGCTTTAAAACCTGAAACTGTATACCAATCGAGTCCGTCTATTAGTGGTTTATTGAATACGCCTAAAGGTGTGCGTGATGCTGTAAAATTTATACGAAAAACATTTACAGGTAAATTATCAATCGAATATTTTTTAAATTTCATAAAAAGGCCCAGACAAGCGGATAATGTTTTCGGTGTGCGTATAGAAAACGATAAATGGATGATTGGCGATAAGGAATTGCAAATTAACAGAGACGACCTAATAATCGACGATATAAGACATGCAGGCACACGAGGCATATACGAATTGTTATTTAAGCGAATTCCCGACGATCATATTTACACAGAGGAAGATCTTGCAAAATATCGACATATTTTACTTATCACAAATGCACACAGGGCCAACAATTCTGCTATAGGAAAATTAAAATCAAATAGAAGTCACAAGTATACGAAAATAATTTCAAAACTGTTTCCGGCGCGTAAACCTAAATCTAATATAGATTGGGAAGCCGGTGGAAGCGGTTTGATATTGAAAGAATATGAACAGGAAAAACCGTCATATATTTACTGGAACGATCCCAACGAATTATGCGGGCGATTAAGATTATTAATGGCATTACAGTTGGCAGGCAATCAAGGCCATAATAACGAGATAATATCTATAATTGAGGAGTTAAAAGAATCCGGAATTATTGCATAATTTTGCACAATCATTTCGCTATTACATGTTCACCAGTAAACATCATCTTATGAGTGTTGATAAATTTGGGCGTCATTTGCATAACGCGTCTTTTCGACGAAACAGAATTTCTGGGCCTCCTGGCGTCGGTTTTAAAATGACCAAAAGCGGTGATTTTGATATGCAAAATAAAGACTTTCGAATTTACACGAACCGAAAGAAGACAAAGACGCTATCAATTTAAAAATATTTATTGAAAAATGTGCAGATTTGGAAAATAATATTAATACACGTACAAATCAGATTCGCAGTGAATTGAATAAATTACGAACGCAATTAAAAGAAACAATTTTGAATAAAGAATCGGAACCGAGGGAGGCGAGTGAAACTGATAGTGTCGGATTTTCAGATGCCTATTTGATACCAGAACCGAAAAAAACAATATTCATATCGCCTCCGTCGCCATTAAGAGGCGGAAGACGAAGAAGAGGACGTAATGTCTAAAAAACAGCTTAGGGCGTACAGCGGCAGCGGATTAATATGTTCATTGACAAGTTTACCGGGAAAGGTTATAAATCGGGCTATAGATTTATTGCCAGTTGAATTACATATTCCGGGCTATCAGTATTGCGGGCCAGGAACAAGATTACAAGAAAGATTAAGGAGGGGTGACGCCGGTATAAATAAATTAGATCGAGCGTGCAGAGACCACGACGTTGTCTATTCACAATATTCAGATTCGAGTCATCGAGCCGTCGCCGATCAGCAATTAGCCAATAGAGCTTGGGAACGCGTAACGTCAGGTGACGCAAGTTTGGGCGAAAGGGCAGCCGCTTATGCAGTTACCAACATAATGAATGCGAAAAGTAAATTCGGAGGTGGCAGGACCAGAAGGAATGCTGCTAAAAAGAGATCAACGTCATCGAAAAATAAAATTAAAACAAAAAATAAAAAAGCGTGTAAAACTAAACAGATTCTAACAAAAGTGCTAAAACGAATGAAAAAAAGATGATGCGCAAACAGAAAAAAAGCCGGCAAAGGCTATTACCTGAAACCGTATAGAGGTGGTGGAAAATCTAAAAAAAAAAAATAAATAATAATAAAATAAAATTACCAAAAAGGGCGTTAACAAATATCGATTTATTTAATTATGTAAACAAATTAAAAATTCCAAATTTCAGAGGCATCTTTATGAGCGATAATATGCCCAAAAAAATGTTGACGACTGAAAATGGTATTATAAATTTGGACAACACACAAGGACCGGGAACGCATTGGGTGGCCTATCGAAAATTTAAAAATAAAATCTACTATTTCGATAGTTTTGGCAATCTGCCTCCATCTCCGGAAATAATTCGATATTTCAAAACAGCGTCGGACAATGCAAACATTTTCTACAATTATACCAATAAACAAAAACTGACTAGTTACAACTGCGGTCATTTGTGTTTACAGTTTTTAACGAACAACATATAACCGGCGAAAATGCTCTGTTTAAATGGTAAGGGGTCAAACATCTCTTGCGATATATATCCGCCCATAGATTTGCGCAGCGAAAAATGGGAAATTGGATTAATTGATTTTATGACTTACAACACCATACCGAACATTGAGAAAGACGTAAATGATAAATTTCATTTTGATAATAATAAAGTTATAGAATTGCCCGAAGTATCATACGTAATTGTTAATATAGTTTCGTTTTTAAAGGAAGCAATTCATGAAAATTTTGGAGAGAAAAACATTGTGTTTGATCTTAAAGGAAATAACAATACGTTAAAAACGAAAATCTTCTGTTCGAAAGCAATTAGATTCGACAAAGAGCACAGCATTGGATCGCTATTGGGGTTCGAGGCGAAGGAGTTAAAACCAAATATTTGGCATACTTCCAAAATTACGGTAAATATTAACAGAGTAGACGTTATTCAAATTGTTTGCAACATTGCTAGAGGTTCATATAGAAACGGTGTTGAAGGTCATATTATTCACGAATTTTATCCGGCCGTCGAACCCGGTTATAAAATTATTGAAAAACCTTCTACAGTAATCTATCTGCCGTTAACCATAACAGGACTACTTCATAATATTGTAGTGCGTCTCGAAGATCAGGACGGACAACTGATAAACTTGCGGGAAGAATATATAACGCTCAGACTTCATTTGCGGCGAAGTGTTAGTTAATAATGGTTCTAATTTTGAATAGTAGTAATATAACAGATTTTACAGCGGCAGTCAGTAGACGTCAGCCAATAGATCACCATAAGCTGCTAACAAAAAGGAACAAAGAATTTTTGGAATCTTTAGGTTATACTGTTAATAAAGAACATGTTACGAGTAGATGAAAAGGTCATTTTTGACGAAACTATTGTAGATTTGGAATATCATACGCATCTTCCGTACGCACAAACTACATTTGGTGAAAATGATGAAATTCGGATTCCAGCGCACCAACCGAATTGTTTGGTATGTGCCAAATAATGTTTACAAGTTGCCATCTAAGAGTTACATATATATAGAAGGAGAATATAAGGAAGTGAACCCGGCCAACAATCACGAGGAACAAAGCGTTAAAATAATTAGCAATGGGATGGCATTTCTATTTGACGAAATCAGATATAAAATTTGTGGCACAGAAATAGACAGGGTGAAAAACGTTGGTATTACGACAACAATTAAAAATCTATTAACCAGCGCTGAAGATGAAAAAAATATTTTATTGAACGGAGGATGGAATATAAATGTGATTCCTTTCGAACACGATAATAAATTTTCGTTTTGTATTCCTCTGAAAATGTTACTCGGATTCGCAGACGACTACGCCCACATTTTATTAAACGTGAGACAGGAATTATTATTACTCAGAATTTCGACCAATATAAATGCAATTATAACGGAAAATAATAACAATAATGTCGAATTGAAAATTACAAACATATTTTGGAAAATTCCGTACGTGCGAGTGGCCGATGATTATAATTTATCGCTATTAAGAATAACCGATAAGGACCAACCAATTTCATTAGGATTTCGGCGTTGGACACTCATCGATAATCCTGCTTTGCCGACTTCAAAACTTCAACTTGGACAGTAAAAACAGCGCCCAATAGCGAAAAACCTCGTTACGTCATCATCGCTTTTCAAACGGACAGAAGGAATGTGAAAAACAAGAATGCCGGTCATTTTGATTTTTGCGACATTGTCAACATTAAACTATATATAAATTCGCAATATTATCCGTACGATAATTTTAACGGTAATAAGGCAATCATCTACGATTTTTTCACAAGATTTCAGTCGTCATACTACCATGGCAGCAATAATAGACCGGCCATAGATTTTAAAACATTCATTGCAAAAACACCAATATTTGTTATAGACTGTTCAAGACAAAATGAATCATTAAAAACTGGCAACATAGATGTGCGAATTGAAATCGAAGCAAATACAAACCTGCCTGAAAAGACTGCCGCATATTGTATCGTCATCCAAGACGCTCTCGTCGAATATACACCACTCTCTGGTCTTGTGCGTAAAATATTTTAATTGTATTTCTTTTTTTAACTGAGAAAATAAAAAGTTGTAAACAAAAATAGTGTATTTTATTTATAAGACCCACTTTCTGATACCAAAATTTATAGAATATAGACAATGGATAATTCATAAAATGCTATTTTGTTTTATCTTTATTAATCCACAAACATTAACATAACATAATTTTGTGTTTCCAAAAATTTGTAGGATATAGGATTAAATAACTTTTCACAAAATGCTATTGCTGTTTTTCTTTATTAATCTACAAACATTAACACAGGAGAATTATTTATCTTTTAACATAACATGGCCATATGCCAACGTATGTACACCATCTTTACATATATATCTTTTATCGTCGTCGGCGCTGAGAGCCAATTTATCAACAGTGACGGTTTGAACTATATGTTTTTTCGATGTAAATGAAATGATTTCTCGCCTGCTTTTATTAAATGATTCTAAACACTTTCTGTAGTCGTCAAAATTTACAGTCTTAAGCGCCGTTTTAGTGATGCCTTTAGCTTTCTTTTTCAATTTTATTTACCGTTCTAAAACTGTATAATTTAGCTCTCAGTCCGATGAATTCAGACAAACCAACGCCTTTGCATTCGTCTTTGAAACAGCCTAATTTCTTAGCATTATCTCTGAAATAACCTTCATGATCTTGAGGAAGATCGGACATATCAAAATGATTTCTCAAATCATCATTCACCTTAATATCTTTATAGAAATTATCAGTAAAGATTTTATAAAATAAACCATCTGTGTCTAAATACAAAAGACTAATTTTCGATTTATAGAAATCTTTCAAAACATCGTAGTGTATTTCGTACATACGTGTTTTACTTATTTCTAAAACCGTAAAACCAATATATATTGGCTTGTTAAAATAAATCGATTCTTTTTCCAATTCAATAGCGCACAAAGATTCATCGTAGATTATGCGATTCAAAAAGGTGGGTTTCCTAATCAACGCATTCAATTTTCTCTCCGAGCTAATTAATTTTAAATTTTTTCTTTTCCTAATATTTTCAATTGTTTTGCCAAACATTGCGTTTATGACAAATTTATAGAAGTCTTTTTCAAAATCGTTTTTAGCGTTTTGTCTTTTTTTCGTATTAAAGAGAACATACGATGACAACCATGCGCTTTGTTTAAACTGCATAATCCTATGAATCTTTGTAATTACCAGTCCGTGACGCAACGCCTGTTTCAAATTAACATAATGACAAATGTAATTCTTTTTTACTTCTAAAGTTGTCAATAATTTAGATTGTTTACTGCCTGGCGGACATTTAGTTTCCGGTAGAAATGGCAATTGATTATGATCATCATGCAAGTAGCTAGGATATGCAATATCCACTTCTAAAATATATCCTACGGGAGAGTCATCCGCTATAGCCAAAACATCAAAGGTATTTATTTCTTTAGACCTTTTCCATTCAAAAGAGGCGTACGGCATGGGTTTTGTCATACTCCATCCGTACAAATTTGTTGCATCAATATACATTATATATGACAGAGGTTCGGCTATTTCAAAATCGTCTCCCAATAGGGGGTTATTGGCTTTGTCATGCCTAGTAATACAAGACGTTATCCCGCCTCTAATACCTTGTTCTATAAATAAAAATTTATCATAATCTGTAAATAAATCTAATTGAATTTGAGTGAATTTGAGCATTGCGTCAAACGTTAAACCTGGTAATGTAAAATAATAGGCACAATCTAAATCATAATTTGTTAAAGATAAATCTCTAAAATTTTCAAACACATCACACAACAACAATACGTCAGTTAAAAGATAAAAATCGCTATATTCGCCCAAAGTTTTACACTTAAAATGTTGCCACACGTTTTGTGCGTGTTTGTATTCATCATCAGAGATATGGCTGGCTTCTAGCATATTATAAAAATCATTTTTTGTCGGCAATTCGGTTTCTTGCAATTTTTCCCAAGAATCTGTATAATTGTACGGATATACACCTTTTCTAGTCACAAAAGGTATATCGTGTACAGAAAAATGTTTTTTCGTATATTTAAATTTTTCATTTGGCAAATTATTAACTAATTTACTCAGATTTGTGCTCATAAATTTATATGTATCAATAAATCGTAATGCAATACCATTTTTAGTATTTTTCGAAAATGTTATATACTTCTCGTTTGTGTGAGGTATCACATGAATGTCATTTGTATCGCAACCCAATTGTCGGACAATGAAATGACTGTCATAACTAGAGCTGCCGTGTATAAATATAGGCAAGAATTTTTGTTGTTGCCTCAACAAATTGCACTTACTACATAAAACCGATCTGAATTTATCAGTAATATGACAATGATCTTTAACAGGACTATTAATTAGAGTAAACTGATGGTTACAAGATTCACATTTATTGGCTGTTTCAAATCTATACTTTTCATCTTCACTTAATTTTCTCATTGATATATTAGTTTTACATATTTCACCAATATTATTAGCAAGTTCAATAAGATACGACATAAATTGTTCTGCCGCTCCTAAACCTCTATACACATACGGTTTTTTAGGTAATTTGTCTAAAATTTCGTTCGGCAAAACCAAATCAACATCAATAACTAAATATACTGCAAATGACATTGGTTCGTGGATGTCGTTTAATTTGACACACTTGCTAATTTTTTTGTTTGCCGGTTTCAACAGACACTCAAAATCTGCATAAACAACAAAAGGCACTCTGTATTTATAGTGATAATGTTTAAATTTCAAGATACTGTCATCATGCGAAGGCATTTTTACTTTTACAGGTTTTGTTTTTTCACACACACTCAAATGATTGTTCAAATTTACATCTTTATTTTTTCCACTATAATGTACTAAACATCTTTTACAAAAAAACAATTTTTTTCTATGTTTATTGATTTGACTATTCATTAATCTTGAAAAATGTTTAATATAACAATAATGACTATGTCCCGACTGATTAGTTAACAATAATAAATCATAATGATTTTTCTTAATACTCTTACTGATTCTTAACGGATAAATATTGTTATTACCATCTTGACTTATTGCATAAACGTTTACGCTTGTATTTACATTATGTTTTTCAAATTTTGAAATCTGACGCAAAGGCTTTGGAAAATCAATACCCTTAAGATTAAATATATTAGACAATTCAAAATAACGATTATTTACTATGCTCAAATGTTTGATATCTGTTTTTATATACGGGACTAAAAGTGACCATAAAAAGCATTTATTATCATAAAAATTTTGAGGGTTTATAATGGCCTTTTTATTTTTTATTGAATTAGGTAAAGGCAGATATGAGCTGGGAGCTAGCGGATTAAATTTGCTAAATCGAAGTATAATTCGGGTAACCCTATCCAACGACCAACCGCTTCCTTTATCTATATATTCTTGCTCCTCGACACATATCTTACGAAATAAATTGTTTAAAATATTGTATAAATTGGAAGTCACAAATACAGGCACATTTTTTGTTTTGAAATACCTTAATTGCCTTTCTTGCGTCAACGGTTTTATGTAAGAAGCTTCAACCACTATATTGAATTTCAACATATTATAAGTCATAATCATAATGTTAATTAAGCGGATCATTTTCGCTCTATTGAATATTAACAATAGACAGACATCGCGGTCCATAATTATGATAATAAACGCCTTTTATGACAAACTGTAAAAGAAACAAATCCTAATTAAAAAAAATTTCTTTTTTTATCTAACTTCACAATTTCGTTATTTACATGTTTAATTTTACTGATTCTTTCGGCAGCAGTACCTATTGTCTCATCAATCTTCTTATACAATTCGTCGTCTGACGACTTAATCCAGAAAATAAGCTTTCTTATATACCTTCGTCCAATACTGAGACTCGCTTACGCACTCTTTTAAATCGCGACAATCAGTTACTTCAACTTTTATAAGGAAACTGCCTTCCTCGCCTGGGGAAATTAATTTCCGTCTGCTACCAATTTTTTGATATTGCACATACTGTTTAATAACTGTCGGTGCTCTTATAATTTTTTTAAAAATATTTTCCAATTTTTCTTCGCAATCAGATTCTGAAGCGGCCTCCGAATCTGAACCGATATCGTCAATATTTGACGAAGGCATATTTTTTTTCAAAATTTTATTGTTAGATTTTCGTTTTCTATTTTCACTATCATTATTACTAAAGTTTAGGTTTGGTAGTAAACCGGAATTATTTCCTTTAACCTCTTCCAAAGCAGGTCGTATACAGGCAAGAGCCCTCTGCACAATTTGTATAGAAAACGTAACAGGTATTTGAGCTAGGCCAACATTTCCACCCAATATTTCAATAATCTCTTCAATTGTTAATTCTTTGTCTAAATATTTAGGTATTTTATACTGCGAATTTACGGTAGAGTGGAAATGTTCATTAAGATTTATATAAATTTGTAAATATAATGAGGTTAACTCATTCTCTACAATCTTATTTTTTTGTATGTTAATAAAAATAGCAGCTACTCCTATTTCCCATTTACTAACGGACGTTAATCCTGCGAGGAATAAAGTTTCAATTAATGCTAAAAATGTTACAACATTTTTGTCATGTTGGCCACTATCTGCAAGTACTTGCTCCTCGTGGGCCACTATTTCCAAATCGACATTGCCTGCTTGCGACGACGACGGTTGTGACATAACTATTAGGAAAAAAAAAATTATATTAATTGAGGCCAGTTGATCCAAAACCCTTATCTCCCCTTTCCGTAGTTTCATCTAAATTAATTATTTCAACTAATTTGGGATAAGCACACATCTCACAAATTATTTGGGCCACTTTATCACCCCGTTTTATAAAAACATCTTTATTTGAATGATTAAATAACAGAACTTTAAGACCACCCGTAAAATCTTTGTCAATTACCCCTGCACCCACATCTAGAAAATATGTCAATGCGAGCCCAGAACGAGGCGCTATGCGACCATAACATTGGGGGGGTATTTTAATGGCTACATCTGTGTTTACTAGACACTTTCCAAATTTAGGCACTACGTAATCATAAGCACTTCTGAGGTCAAAACCGGCTGCATTTACAGTTGCCTTTTCAGGAGCATAAGCATTTTCGGTCAATTTTGTGTACCCTAATTCCATACTGAAATGATATGAAACAAATTACAATTAATATTTAAAAGCAAATGTAGGAAAAACATGTTTTGACCACTTTTTAGAGAACAAATATTCAAATACTATTTATTAAGACTTTGTTTTTTTTGACAATTATAACAATGCCAACGAATTACAAAAAGCTCTGATTAAATGAGACTTTATTTTACAGTCAAATTTCTATACCCTAATTCCCTAATGAAATAATATTATCTAAATATTTACCTGCAAAATGATATGAAAGAAATTACGATTATTATTCAAAAGCAAATGTAGGAAAAACATTTTTTTGACAACAATGTTAACGAAATGACAATTATAACAAATTACAAAAAGCTCTGATTAAATGAGACTTTATTTTACAGACAAATTTCTAAACCCTAATGAAATATTTAGAAATACTACGAATTACAAAAAGCTCTGATTAAATGAGACTTTATTTTAGAGTCAAATTTCTATACCCAAATTCCCTAATAAAATAATATTTACCTGCAATATCTTCTTGCAACTAACAGACACTAAGAACTGCAAATTGATTGTGATGGCTCTTACTGACCCTCAACGTATTTAAATACAGTTCCAACTCTTACGCCAACACCTAATTATGCAGGCTCATTCAATTATTCTAAGATCTGTACTTACATTCACGAGTTCCGCATGCTGATATATATAGTTTAATAGCTTGCGCAGTTATTTTCAATGACGGTTAATGCTCACGAAGTATTTATTACTGCTTGGTCTTTTCCTATTACAGAATCAATTTATTCAAAACACTCGCATTATTATAATGCTGGTTATCCTTGAAGCAGTGCGCGCAGTTCCTTACTGGTAATTGAGGAAGCTATATTGTAGAAGGCGGTTATTTGAAATAATGTACACAAGGAAAATTACAAACATATAATTTATTATTCTTTCTCAGAGTACAATTATTCCTTCAGCTAACAACAATTGCAAAACCAATTTTTTTAATTTATTTAAAACAGAGACATTATTTGCGATAGTATTTAAACACGTAATTCCAAAGACGTCTAAATTATTTTCAATCGTTTGATGTATATTTTTCGTAAATTCGTTATATTGCACAATAATATTGTTTTTAAAAAATATAACAATCCGTTTGTATTTCTAAATACAGACTCCATATGGGTCGGTAAAAATGGAAAGTTGTTTGAAATTTGACCGTATTTCTTGACATGAAATACTTTTTCATCTAGTTCCAAAAAGTAAATGTCATTGAAAAAGATATAAGTTATACCCCTATACGAATTCACAACCCCGTGTATTTTTATCTGGCTTCCACCACCCAAAAAAGAAATATGTTTCGGGTAATCTTTAACTAATTTTAGAGATGGATATTCTATCATAAATATGTGATCTTCTGCGAAAAATACAATTTCACCAGATGGTCTCTGATAAATAAAATCTATTTTTGTAAAATTCGGTGATAAAAACGGCAGCCATTCTGCAATTTTTTGAACTTTGTCAACATATTTATTACCCAACATTACTGACCAAATCCATTTTTCGTGAAATATATACAATTCTTTATTAACAACTAAAAACGTTTTTAGATTTTTCAAATTGCACAAATTCGGTGTAACAATGTCTTCCACTTTCTTTGTAGGCAAGGTTTTCGGTTTCAATGTAGTTGATGTTATCTTTTTCTTTCCGTATAACGTCTGTATGGCGAAAATGTCGTCTTCTCCAAGATCATCCAAATCGCTTTTATAATAAGGATACATGATTGAATCTACATGATTAGAATGTGATATTCCCAATGCATGTCCTATTTCGTGTATTAAAACATTTAATAGGAAATGTTTACCTGAACCGCATTTTTTAATATTGTTTTCTAAACACCAATCTGCATCGCCATTTAAATGGATTTCTCTAGTTGATTGGTCTATGTGGGGTAAAAACGCATGTCCCAGTAAATTGGCGTCAAGTGGATATGAACAATAATTTGGAGATTTTTCAAACGTGTGCCTGGTCCGTTTAAAGGAAAGTAATATATCCGGTTGGACCCTATCTTTCACAAAAACCAAATCGGTATGTTTTTCCCAAGCGTTAAAAGCCTGTCTTGTTAACTCATTTATTTGGGTCGTTGCTAAAACAAAATGATAACCCAATACTTTTTTACGCCATTTCACACGATGGAGTTTAAAAGGAAGTATAGAGTCTTTAAGACCACATCGCGGTTTTTTCATAAATTCTAAAGTAGCATTGTCAATTTTTCCATTAGTTTTATATTATATGTCTCTTGAAAGAGATGTATAGCATCAGTCACAAATGTTTAATTGATGTTCACCAAACCAATTGAAGGTTTTGACGCGTTCAAATATCCAAATTCATGTAAATAACTTACAACAAAATTATAATTCTTATCCGTACAGCTTTTCCTTTCCCTACACACACATTAGCATCAAACAATTCTTCTCTAACAGGATACGTATTTACAAACGCAATAATCACAAAATATATCATTAGAAAAAACATTCTTGTGTTGAACTCGCGGCGTCGTTCAACAACCTGACAAAATATAACGAAATAATTCGTGATAACCAGATTTCACTCGTTCAACGAACTGACAAAAAATAACAAAATTTATCTCTTGACTCTGAAAGCATTCATGACTCATTTATATGTATATTATTTGTTGCACAAACAATACTACTGACCAAGGTGATGACGCAATTTACGTATTACACAACGCGATAGACTTTTCTGAACCAGAGAACTGAGAGGGGGGAGAGCTGGAGCTCCCCGCACATCCCGCCAAGGAAGGAAAAAATAAGAGAAACGAGAAGGGGGACCAATGGGAAAAGAGAACTGGGTACCCCTGAAATGCTCTTCGGACGGTACAGAGATCTAAGAGAATTGGGGGGCCGAGGGGCTCCCCGCACACCCCGCCAAGGAAGGAAAAAATATGAGAAACGAGAAAGGCGGCCAATGGGAAAACGGATAAGTGAATGAGTACCCCTGAAACGGTGAGAGAAATGAGGGGGGCGACCGTGAGCGGCCAATAGAAAAGCCGATAAGACGGATAGGTACCCCTGAAATGCTCTTCAAACTAAATTTTGGAGATTGGCCCCGCTAAGCCCAGCAACTCCTTACTACTATTGGGTCTTCCTTAAAAACAAAGTTAGTGAGTTTTCTTATCTGCTATAGTTTATATAGTCTTTATTGATAAAGATTTTTTTAAATAAAATATCTAAGAATATGTATCCAGTTAATTTGAACCCGACTATACATGGAATAAGAAATACTTATAGTGCATATTATTATGTAATGTAGCCATGTAAAGTTAAACATTTTTATATATAAATATTTAGGCCCTAATTGTAAAAGTACGGCGTTTATTAAACTAATGAATTAAGTCACAAATTTTAACTCATTATTTTTTTACCATTGTTACATGAAATAATCAAAACATCTGTTGTATGAACTATACGTTATCATTAGGATCAATAAAATATACAAAAGTTCTATTTTATACGAACTAAAATATTTCTGAACTTATCAATTATTCATTTGAAAATATTTAAAAGTGTACCCCTTAAATAACCTGTCAGTAAAAGCAGAAGCAGCTGATAGTGGCTCGACTCTATTATTATCCATTTTTAGCTGTCTTCCGGATCAGCTCGTTTATCTTCAGAAATCTAACGTTTATGATGTGAACCGAATGATTAAAGACGATTACAGTTCAAAAGATTTGTGTAATTTTATATGACTATTTGTATTAAATGTTTTGCTAATGTCAAACAGTTATTATACTTGGGTCATTGAAAAGAATGTATTACTAAAAGGAGTGAACGGATATGGAGTGTCAGAACATGCAGTAGAATAACCAGGACGGAGAAAAGCGGAAAAGGTGAAGTAAAACAATAGAAGAGCTAAAATGAAAAAAGGAATTGGTAAATATATAGGTTGGAATAGGCAGTTATATTGTTACACAAATAACAGAGGACAATCTGTTTATTCAGAAAAATGCAGAATAGAGTAGGAATAAAGACATGATCTGTACGTAAAAAGGTAAGGTAGACACTTATCAGAAATGAAAGTTTATTGGCCATAAGAGGAAGATTGAATGAATGGGGGGGGGGGGTGAAAATCATAAAACCCACGCAATTCATAAATATTACTGGTTTTGTGTTTACAAACAGAATGTAATTGCAAAAATTGCAAATAAATAATTATTTGATTCAGGGGTTTTACTGTAATATTTGTCCAATTATTTTTAGTTTTATCTTTGATATGAGCTAATCACTGTTTGGCTTTGTACCACTTTTGTAGTAAGTAAACACTTTTTGACACTTATCGCAACAATTTTAATTATTAAGACCCCGTGGTTTATTATTTACTTGCAACTTCTTGACGCAATAAAAACTAACGTTATTCCTTCATTAATGACGTAATAGATTAATAAATGTTTGCTCCGGAAACTACTCAAATTAATTGCTTTAAATCTTCTTACGCATCGGCTGATTTATATCTTGTTATTTAAACTTATTTAAGCTACTTTTAGTTGTGATGACGAAATAAAATTTACACAAATTGAACCTTTTATACACTGTTCAGGATATGTGTGTGATAAGACGCTACGAAAACCACAAACACTTTTGTTATTTAAAACAATGCAATGTGTAATAGCGGAAAATATATTTTGAAACGTATAAAGTGAATCCGTAATAATAATATTACCTTTATATAAATGTTTTTTCCAATTCCTTCTAATAACTCACACTCTCCTATTAGGTCTAAATTAGTTTTACTAATCTTATATATACATATATATATATATATATATATATATATATATATATATATATATATATAAATATCATGTTCAAATACACGATAGCCATGTATTAAAAGAGTTGATTGTAAGTTATAGGTAATGTGTCTAAACAGCTTTTTAAACGAATAGATTATGTTACTTCATTTGTAATAATAATTAAAAAAAGTAACTGGAATAAATGAAACAATATTAAGAATCTCTATATTCGTAATTCTACTTCCTGCAATATAAATATTAAATACAACTGCTTTTTTGTATACAGTTTTTAGCAATGTTTTCGAAGAGTGTATGGTTTCCTATAGGAGATTGATCGTTAAACATATCCGGGATTTGTTTCTATTCCTTCTACGGTTTCAGTTTTCAAAACTTTATATTAAATGCAGAGATTGCAGTAGGTTAAGATTTAGGGAGAACATAAGGTAATTACTACACTAATACTTAGCGTCTAAATCTTTGGTAAAAGTTTAAAATTTATGAAAATTAATTTTACTAATAGTGACTTTGTCTAACGATATATTTTCATCATTCAATTTATATTGTTAAAAAAAAAATATTTTCATGTAGAGGATAGGAAAAGGTGATGTATACAAAGGAAATGTAGACATATAGAACTCGTGGTAGAGATAAACGCGGGAATTTTTGATCATCTCTGCTAAGATCGTCCTCGAAGCACACCTACTCTCCACCAGTGTCTTGGAAAGGCAAGCCTTCGTTATAGGGATACGTACTTAGTAGGGGGGGGGGGGTTAAATAAGGGAGGTAAAGAAGAACAAGGGAAAATGAATAAAGATTTCCATTAACTATTTTTTGCAACTGAATTTAGTGCTGAGAATATCTTTATTTCGATTGGGTTTTAAAATTTTAAGCTTTTAAGCACTGATTTTAGGTATATATATATATTTATATATATATATATATATATATATATATATATATATATATATATATATATATAAACTATAAAAAAAGAAGGTAGCTGTAAAAATAATCTGTATGTAAATAATTTGTAGCGGCAAGGATAAGAATTGGTTACTTCTGTATAAAATCACAATCGTAAATCTTTGTCATTAACTTTATACTGTCAAAGAAATACATTTGCTCTAAACAAACCTTCAGATTGTCCATAGCTTGTAGAGGATAAAACGTTGTTATGAATTAGGGATAGAATAATGTAGGGAGTTAACCCTTAGTACGAGGTCTCAGAGAGGATAGAGGTTGCACTGTGGGAGTCGTAGCCTCCAATCTTCCCGTTAATATTTCTTGTATTAACAATAATAAACAAAGAAAAATAAAACTAGGATTTTAAATTAAGAAAATGGATGATGGTCTCTAGATTCATCTGGGAATACTCGAGCTCTATCTACTCGATTCCAACTCTTCTACACACAAGGACCTCCCAGCCCTACCCATTTACCAGCCCTATCAGTCTGCCCACTTCTCCATATCTTCTACTCGCAAGGAGTTACTACTCGTATATAATTCCATCTTATCTAGTTACGGGTATGCAGGGTTATATGGGTGGCAGCTTAGGCGTTACAATAAAGCATTTTTACTGTCCTATTTATAAGCTTTGGTTTCAGTGAGGTTTTACAAAACTTTTTCTGATAATATAGTAACTTTAATTAATATAAAAACTAATAAAAAAGCACTTGAAATATATAATAAGTAAACGTATAATAAGTGTTTTTTATTTATTCCATTATAGTTGCTTACACTATATATTTAAATACAAAGTATATATATTTCCTTTACGAAATCTTAACTTTTTAACTTATATCCAATACGAAAACTAGGATAAACAATATAAGGATAAAACCACCTCTGCTAAGTCACGTCAGCCTGTATATACACTATAATCCTGCCAACGTGCAACATTATGATCAGCAGTTGTATAACGACCCGTTCCTAAAGAACTTTAAAAATAGTTCATTCAAATAATATAGGGCAGCAAATAAATTGTAGAGATAGAGAGAAATAAATAGGGCAAGGAGACGATGTACGGGTTGACGATACAGTCCCGTCGTTTGCTCGAATATAAAGTGCACCAGGTTCTGTCGACATGGCTTAGTCGTTTGGTTTTTACAGTGTTATATTATTTATACATTTGGATAATATTTAAACAATGGAAATAAATATAGGAAATTAAACTACTCGTATTTCCTTTGATATTTTTTCCAGGTACCATTAAAGGTATTTTAACTAGATACTGTCTAAAAGGTTTCTGTAAAAATACAAAGTGTACATAAACAATGTTGGTTGTTGCAACCATCTTGGTTTCACTAATTAAATCATGAGTATGATTTATAAGCATTATTTAAAGAACTAAGTGAAAACCTACTTGCTGACGCTAAATTTAAATTTATTTATTTAAATAATTACTTTAGCTCATCTATTTTATACTCAGCTCATAAATAACGCAATCTTACAGTAGTCTCCTTCTCTCAGAAATATGTAACGCTAGTTTGCACAGCTCAAAGTGCAACAGAAATACTTGTAAGGTTTTTCTTTTTGTATTACCGCCAAACAGCTGATAAAATTATATGAGGCAAAGTAGGAGAGCAAGTGCTTATCCTCCAGAGAAACAATCGATACAATAGAAAAATTGTTATATTAGGCTGCAATGTAATAAAATTACAGGTGCATTTATCTTGAAATTAAAAAATAGAAAAATCAGGAAGGTATGTTACAACATTTTGATAAACAGTAATGTTTAATTAATGTTATTACCAAAAATTCATATATATTCATACATATTCTCACAAGTCATAACATGGAAATTAACATAGCAAAAACAATTTACAATATAGACTCTTACTGTTCAAACTGAACACCTCAACCACGAAAACTAAAATCAAAATATTTCAAATACAAACACTATAAATTATTACAATTTTGCTATTACTTATGACCAGACTTTTTGTTAACTAAGAGTTGTTAAATTGTTAACTTACACTTGGAGGAAACCTTTCGTCTTACAACCTTTTCAGCCTCGTATTTTTGCCGCTAGAATGCTGCAATTGCGCTTCCTCGTTACCATTATTTTGAAAGTTAGAAGTGATGTGATCGAAGTGTATGTGTGATCTGTGCCGCGTTTGTTTATTTAAAATGTAATTTTTATGTGTGTTACTATGTATAAATAATTCAGCTGTTCTAGTGTGTTTAATTTGTGGCCTTTGTTGCATGTGTGGAGGATTCTCATGTTATTTTCCATACTTTTGCATGAGTGTTTAGTTTCCATGAGGTGATTTGCGAAGATAGATTTAATAGTAGTGTTCAGTGCGCGTTTTTGTTCTTTATATCTTTCGGCAAAAGATCTGCCTGTTTGTCCAAAATAGAACTTATTGCAGTTGTTGCATTTTAGTTTATACACTCCTGGGTTATTTATGCGTTGGTATTGTTATTAATGCTGTGTCTGATAGCCGTTTGGCTTTTATTTGTTTTCCTTAAGCTATATTGTATCCTGCTGTTTTGAATTAGTGTGCTATTTTATTTGTGATTTTGATTATGTAGGTTAGGGTGATGAATTTGTTTGTGTTCGTGTTTTTGTTACTGTTCTTGTTGAGTATTTTTCTGTGTAGTTTGTCTATTAAATAATTGTCATATCCATTTTTGTGAGCTAAATATTTGATTGTGCTTAGTTCCTCTGTGTAGTTAGTTGTGGACATAGGTATTTTATTTAGTCTGTGTAGAAAGTGTTTAAATGCTGCGTGTTTATGTTGTATTGGGTGGTTCGATGAATTGTGTATCAGAGTGTCTGTCATGGTTGGCTTGCGGTATATATTGAATTCATGTTTATTTTGATTTTTTGTTATGGTGATGTCTAATAAATTCAATGTTTTGTTGTTTTCAAACTCTGCAGTGAACTGGATAATTTGGTGTATTTTGTTTATATGTGTATGGAATTGTTGGCATTGTCTTATATTTCCTCGGTATCGTCATCTACATGTTTATAACGTCATCTACATATATTGGCACAGATACAATAACCCAGGAGTATACAAACTTAAATGCAATAACAGCTATAAGTTATATATTGGACAAACAGGCAGATTTTTTGCCGAAAGATATAAAGAACAAAAAAGCGCACTGCACACTACTATTGAATCCACCTTCGCAAATCACCTCATGGAAACTAAACACTCATGCAAAAGTATGGAAAATAACATTAGCATCCTCCATACATGCAACAAAGGCCATAAATTAAACACACTAGAGCAGTATGAAATATATAGACTTAGCAACACAAATAAAAATATCTTAAATCAACAAACACGGCACAAATCACACATACTCTTCGATCACATCACTTCTAACTTTCAAAATAATGGTACCGAGGAAGCGTAACTGCAGCATTCCTAGCGGCAAAACGACGAGGCTGAAGAAGTCGTAAGGCGAAAACGTTTCCTCCAAGTGTAAGTTAACAATTTAACAACTTTTAGTTAACAAAAGGTCCTGTCGCAAGTAATAGCAAAAGTGTAATAAGAATTAACAACCAGCTTGTCATGAACAGCAACAAGATTTCGATTATAAACTACGTGGTTAAAAGGATAGATGTACGTCTAAAAATAATTTAATGCATTGGGCACTCAAATACTTAAGATGGGGTTTAACAAAATTTTTGTTCGTTTTGTCACGAATCTTAATTTAAGTTTCTTCAAGTTTACTTTTTCGTTTTTAAAGTTATATAAAATTTTATGATTTCAACCTCACAGATATCTCATAGTTGATGTTTCAGTGTGTCGTTTACTTGTTTTACTTTATTATCTAATGTTATCTTGTTTTCCTGCTGTTTCTTTTAATGTAGGCTATTATATTACGTCTTCTGTTCATAAACCTTTATCTCTACTTAGAAGTTATTCAGTTTTTTCCTCCTACGCTCTATTCTCGCACAGTTCACTTCTATCAAAACCGTACTAATATTTGGAGTGTTAAATGTCTCTAAATCTATGCTTATTGTTCCATATTACCACGTCCGTTTTTGTAAAGATTTGATCCTACTAGATTATGAATCTAGCAAAATCAAAATTACTTTTACATTTATCATCCATGATTCGGACCTTGATCGCTTTAAATCGTACACTTAGTTCCTTTCAACGTTATATCGTAGTTGTGCCCTTATATAATGACTTTGCCGCTTTTAGTTAGTCCACTTTTGTCTTTTTATAACTTCACAAGAGGAGTTTTTTTTGGGGGGGGGCTTTCTTCATGACTAATGTAATACCTTTTGCTCTAGTAATTACTACTGATAACATGACTAAGATCGAGCTGCATGATGTCTGCTTGTTTTTCTCCTTTCATTTGTTTCACTTTTACGTTTGCAGTCTTCGTCCTTAAAATATTACCATAGATGCCTTCACAATGCTGATAACAGATACATCTTACACTGAGTACTTACTATTTTCTTTCACTTTTTCAGATATAGACCTATGCTTCGCATTGTTGTGAAATATCTGCTTTCTTTATGCACCCTTCGAAAAACAAGTTTTGAGACCCAGTTTCCGTTACTTTTAATAGCTTGTCTGATTTAATTAGCTCGTCTGAATTATTACCAAGGGGGCAGGTATTCCTAGATTTAACGAGGATAAAGCATGAATTACCTTGTATTTTGAATAATAAATGCAAAATAGTTATTATATTATTTAATTTAAGCGCCAATTTAATTTATTCGTCTCACTCCAAGAACGAATTTATTAGTTTAGAAACTGGTTACCTCCACTACCCCTACATAGAAAACTCATGTTTATATTGAAAACATTTAATCTCAAGGATCTTTCTTTTTGTTATTTTATAACTTGAAACAATTTCAATTTTTACATGTTTTTCTTAAGCTATAAATAGATTCAACAAGTTTATTATTACGACAAATGGATGGAACAGACAGGCTGTTTAACATCCTAAATGTTCTTAGTTATTAGAAATAGCATTAGAAATAATTTCGAAATTAATTTATTCAATTAAAACCAAATACATTTTAAAATAAAATTTATTTGATAACTAAGTAAAAAAAATCACATTTTATTCAACTAAACATTAAGTGAAACAGGAATACAAGAAAACTAAATTTATCTTCTGTTAATATTTATAAGTTAAAGTAATAATTTTTAAATTTTTAATGGAAAATAAAAATTCATCTAGTGGAAAAATATTTAATACCAATAATTTAGTAATATCACAAGATATTCAGGTTATGTTAAAACGCACAAAATTCTGAAACTGTTGAAATATTGTTTAGATATAATGAATACTTAATACTATACAATGAATAAGTAATATTAATGCACTTTTATTTGACAATTTTGTGGTGAAAAAGGTGTGATACTTTCAAAACAAACTATTCGCAATATAAATTAGTTAATTTGTAATTTGTAGGAA
The DNA here is from genome assembly GCA_036971475.1 of Prosapia bicincta. NCBI lineage: Eukaryota > Metazoa > Arthropoda > Insecta > Hemiptera > Cercopidae > Prosapia > Prosapia bicincta. The sequence continues at coordinate 14,043,666 of JBAIZL010000003.1, read as the reverse complement.
AACGCTAACATATAGAAGCATTTACTAAGAACAACTATTCTTGTTCGAATTGAATAAGGAAAGATGAAATAGCACACAAATCCTTATTCCAAATTATTGAATAAAAACTATGGAACAACAACAAAATTTAAATATAATTTAAATGAATTTTGGGAGAGATTTTACGTATTTAACGTGATATCGTTATCACAGGATTGACAGAACTAATCTAATCCAAGACTTCTTAAAGACTGCACTTTGTAAATTAGGTTTCTAAACTGAGGGCAAAGGCCCACTCTCGCTCCGTCTAAAAGTTCACAGATAAGAAGATGAGGACTCACGCTCCGTCGGTCTGTAAGTAAGGAGATTCAGGCTGGGTTTGCGCACTGCGATTGTTAACGTTCGTTCAATAACTGTAATTTCTAGTTCTATTGAATAGAATGTATCGAATTATGCGGTAACAGAGGTTAAAAATAGAGTCAATTGGTTATATACCTGCGTTCCGAAATAAACTTTTATTACTTGAGTTGTTTTATTCAAACAAAAACGATTGTACTGCGGTGGTAGACGATGAAATCCGAGGGTTCATTAAATTATTTCTTTACATTAGTAAAATTGTAAACATACATGGTTTTCATTTACTTTTGTTTTCATCTAATATTATTTTCATCCGGGACAATTTATTTTTCAATAAAATGTAACACCTGTAATGTCACAAATTTGTTATCGTTTTGGCTTCACTATTTTGACTATACAATTTTTTAAAATTTATGAAATTAAAAATTTCACTTGCAATGGTAAAATGTGACATTTTAGCACGTTGCAACACTCACACACACACACACACACACACACACACACACACACACACACACACACACACACACACACACACACACACACATACACACACACACACACACACACACACACACACACACACACACACACACACACACACACATATATATATATATATATATATATATATATATATATATATATATATATTATAGAAAGTGTGAACTGATAGTAGGAATTTAAAAAAAACATTTGCAGAAATGTATTTCATGTAGAAAATTATGATATTTTTTGTAAGGCTACAATATGCTTATTTATATTGCAATATTGTGTTTTAAAAATGTGTATTAGAAAATTCTTCAATTTTATGTAATTTGTTTGAAGAATAAAAATCATAATAAACTATAATTTTTTCTTCCATTTAAACTCCACACGTATCTCAGCATAAATCCTGTAATCAAGAATGTTTTCTAATCCGGCTTGCTTCTAGTCCTGAACGGGACGTATTAGTGTCAGCGAAGCAAACCAGAAAATGTTTTTTTTAATTCAAAATGATTGTATTCCAGATAGAACCATAAGTTTGTAATCTTATATGATTACTTTAAACCAATTTTAGTCAAATTGTTACAATACTACATCATTAATGGGCAGCATTTGTGTGCTAGTTTATGCAACATATTTCACAAGAGTTTTTTTAATTATATGTAAAAGTTGGAAATTACTTATTTTTTAAGATGGCTGTTTGAGATTTAATGTTTGTAATTCAGTACTGCCTTCATCAAATTCATAAATAAGTTTTGTCTGTGAGACCTATTTCTTCGGGAATCAACTCCTCTTACCTTTGCAATGGAAACCTTTCTATGGTTGATAAAACGCTCATAGTTTAAATTTCACCTCAGCGTCTGGTTAAAGAAATTAAATATGTCAAATCTATAGCTCATTTTATTGGGTTTGTTCCTACTACTATTACTAATATATTATTATTATTATTAATATTATTGTCAATACTATTATTATTATTATTGTTATTATTATTAATATTAAAATTCTTCTTAGAGCTTAGCTTGTGAGGTCATGGTAAAACAAATAAAAGACATACCTAAAACTCAAAAATTAATCATTTATTTACTCATACGCAATTCAATGACAAAGTCATCATCACCAGTGGGTGTTGCTACTAGAAACTCTAACTTACAACTAAGGTGAAAGTAAGGTCACAATTCTATTTATACCTTGGTCGTTGCCACGCCCACCAGTTAAAACAACAGTTATTAACAATACTTAAAGGATGTCTCTATACGGATCTCCCACCGATATCCTCTATCGACAACCTCGACAACCTCTCCCATCTGGTCCAAGTCGTCCTATCTTTTGTCAGCTCCTAAAATTCATCTCCCGACTTTTTTCTCTCTCGGAGGCCATCCCTTCCTGACTACATCCTGGTCGAAGTCGCAAAAACCTGCAGTCAAAGACGCTCCAGGCAGCTCACGCAATGGGCGACGGTCAAGAGACAATTTAACGTGCAGATCCGCCTGGTCAAAACGCTGGTAGAATGTCTTTCCACCGACTCATGGCAGGTCTACTTGAACTCCGTGGACGTCTCGGACGGATCGGTGTGGAAGGCAACCCGTCAGTTACTCCGGGAAAAGCGGTCAAGCCACTCACCCCGTGATGCGAATGACCTGGTATACTCTCCATCTGACAAGGCCGAGGTCTTTGCTGACTCCCTGGAGCTGCAGTTCTCTCCTCATTCTGGAATAAGCGATTGCTCTCAAGCCGCCATGGTGAACGAATCCCTCAGAAGTTACTTCGATCAAGTGCCAGAGTCTGACGATCCTCAGTTCACTAGGCAGGACATCCTTGCCACCATCCAGAAGCTGAAACCCAAAAAGGCACCCGTCCTTGACTCAATCCTCTCCATCGCCCTAAATCACTCCCCATCCCTCTTCATTTCATATCTTTAACATATATTCAACTCTTCCATCCGCCTCCATCACTTCCCCTCCAGATGGAAGATAGCGAAGGTAATCCTCATTCCAAAACCGCGTAAACCTCGAAACAATTCTCTCAGCTACCGACCGATCGCCCTTCTCTCGATCATATCAAAGCTTTTTAAAGACTCCTCCACCATCACATCTTTCCCATTCTAGATGGCGTCATTCGACAAGAGCAATTTGACTTCCGGAGAGAGTACTCCAAGACTCAGCAGTTGATGCGAGTCACAAATGCGGTAGTGGATGCCTTCAATAAGAAACAGTCCCACACTGCTGTTTTCCCTAATTATATTTCCTCCACTCTGTTCCACGGAAATTATAGTGGCAAGTTACCTGCTCACCAGCCCTAAACTCAACCATGCTCTTGACGACATCACTGCTCGGTACTGGGAGGCTTAGCGTCAAATCGCCTAACTGATACAGACGGGCGTTGGATAAAGTAAAGTAAGTGTTTTCCTTAATGTCAGCAATGGCTTCTATCGTGTCTGGCATCCAGGGCTCCTTTAGAAATTGACCACCAGCACCTTCCTCCTCCCATAGTCCTCCTCCTCAAGTCCTACCTTTCTGACAGAAGCATCACGGTTTCTGTCGAAGGCAGCATGTTTTCCTCCAGGGCGATTGCTGCCTGCCTGCTGCAGGGATCTGTATAGGGTCCTCTCCTTAACCTTCTGTATACAAACGATATTACTCTCCTCCCATGCGTATCCTTGTCCTTGTACGTGGATAACGACATGTTCTTTTGGCACTAAAGCGTTCCTAAGGCCTGCAGAACCATTCAAACGCAACTAGACACTCTATCGTCATGGCTCCAGAAATTGATAACAGCTGTCAACGCTGGCAAGTCAGAAGCGATATTCTTCAATAAAACAAAATCGGCCGCAGACCGGAGCCATCACTCTCGACGAGGGGTCGATTGCATGGATGATCTCAGTTAAGTACCTTAGCGTTATCCTCGACAAGCCCCTTTCCTTCTCAACTCACGTCAACTCTGTCCTTTCCAACGGGATAGCTATCCACTTTAAGCTATTCCCCCTCCTGTTCCGCTACGGTTCTCTACCTTTAAAAGCCAAATACCTAATCTACCTCATGCTTACCCGTTCTGTCATCACCTACTCCGCACCAGTCTGGTGGCCACTCTGCACCAAAACATTCAAGAAACGCCTCGAAGCCTTCCAGGCTTGATCGCTAAGGTTCATCTTAAACTCCTCCCTCTTTCTCACCAACCACAATACCCGTCAATCCTTTCATGCTCCTACCCTGTCCGACTTCACACGTCCCCTTTCTGCAAAACTCTTCGGCACAGCCGTATACTTCACATCTGGAACATCAGTGATATGTCTGGACTCCCTCTAATCACTCGCCCCGGTCCCAAAGTCCTCCTAAACCCCCCTAACACTATTTTTCACGCCCCCGCCTATTTTTTCTTTCACTCAATTTTACCTAAGCAATTATTACTCTTTACTACACTCTTATCTCACAACATTCGTATTACACACATGTTTATAGCATGTGCAAAAACGATAATATGTCACACACACAAAAATGTCAGCCAGCCAGTCCCTAATTAACTATATAAACTTTGTCCCCCAACATAAGAAGCCGTATTTCGTCCCACTCATTAAAACGTCATGCCTTGCAAAAACCCCTCCTCAGATCCAGCCTTAACCAAAAGCCCTGATCCCAAATTCCTACCTGCACCCAGTGTCGAGTGGCAGACGCTGCAAAACCTCGGGGGCCACCAAACACCATCCTTCGCTGACTGACTGACTTTCTCGTGAGTTTTAAGTTAAAATTTGTAGTAGTAATACTCACTGATAATGATTTTGTCATTGAAACGCATATGAGTCAAATAAATGATTCTTTTGTGAGTTTTGTGTATGTCTTTTATTTGTTTTATTATTATTATTATTATTATTATTATTATTATTATTATTATTATTATCATTGATAAAGTAGGGAACTATCAATTCAAGGAAAATGTTTTCAATCCCCCAACAAAAAAGTAAGTCCCAACAAAAATCATAACTGAAGATTCAAGTTATATTTTCAAAAAAATTTATTAAAGAATGTCTTATAAAATTCCTATTAAGTCATTCGAACTATTGGGAAATCCTAAAGGTAATTTCCTAATGTTGGTTAGTTATGAAATCCACTTATAGCCTACTATCAATCGTAAAACGTGTGACTAAGTTTGTACTAGTCAGTCAAGAAATATGCTATAGCAAACTGTTATGAACACACAGCCCATCATATTAAATATGCTAAGTCCAATTTAGCTACACATATCCAAGGATTGTGATGTTATAGTGTTAAAGTGGGAAAACTATACTCTTCTTTAGGTTGCCTAATAGCTATGCGAGTATATACATTGCTAAGGCCATAGTTAGTTTGTTGATATAGACACGTGCGGTTGCATCTGACTTCTTTGATTTCGCAACCGGATAGTTTCACTTCAATCCAAGTGAAATGTTTTATATTTCTAGCAAGTGTGTTATTACTAAGTTCCTAATTTGACCAAATGTAAACTATTACACATTCTACTTCATGAAAGGTTCAGTAATTCTACATTGAACTTGGTTTTCCACTTCTCACTATTTTGCAATTGGGTCATTACTAAGTTTCTAACTGGACCAAATGTAAACTATTGCACATTGTACTTCATGAAAGGTTCAGTGATTTTACATTGTAGTTGGTTTACCACTTTCTACTATTTTGCAAGTGGGTCATTACTAAGTTTCTAACTTGACCAAATGTAAACTATTGCACATTGTACTTCATGAAAGGTTCAGTGATTTTACATTGTAGTTGGTTTACCACTTTCTACTATTTTGCAAGTGGGTCATTACTAAGTTTCTAACTTGACCAAATGTAAACTATTGCACATTGTACTTCATGAAAGGTTCAGTGATTTTACATTGTAGTTGGTTTTCCACTACTTTGCATGTTTCTAACTTGACCAAATGTAAACTATTGCACATTGTACTTCTTGAAAGGTTCAATATTTCTTCATTTTACTTGGTTTTCCACTTTCCACAATTTTACAAGTGGGCCATTACTAAGTTTCTAACTTGACGAAATGAAGCACATTCAACTTCATGAAAGGTTTAGTGATTCTAAATTGTAATTTGTTTTCCAATTTCCACCTCTAAACGTTTAACTTTCCAAAATATATTTTGTATAAACACTACGCAGTTAATTCCGATAGCCTGCACTTTACTGTATTTTATATGGCAGCAGCATATATAAACTACAAGTATGTAGTTACAAGTATGTACTACCCACTTGGGTAAGTACTATGTACTTACCCAAGTGGGTAGTTACCATTTTCTAAGTTTTTTGTAATGAAAATGCATTTTTTACAAAAGTCCGTAATTTATCCAAGCAATGAACCGTGTTCTCGTCCAGCACTATAATATTTTTACCTTTTCTACTATTTTTTCTAAAAGCAAAACGACAGAAGAAAACAAGCCTGTAGCTAATATGAAATAGGAGTGGTTCAACGGCTGCTCTTGTGAATCATCCAGATGGTTTTTACATTTGCATAGACTAGATTTTACGTAATGAATAAATTATTTGTTATCAGATATAACTATCTAAGACCGTAAAAAGAAAAATGTGCATCTATATTTCGGTAAATAGAATAATAGAAGAACAAATTAAACAAAAATATTTGCGGACTATATAAGGCTTTCCTTACAGAACTAGTAGAAACACAAAACCCTTTAACGTTTTTCTCTTTTCGTAACACAAGTCGTTAGACAATAGGAACACATGTGCGCTCCTAAGCCTAAGTGACACGCATTCCAAATTGAAACTTTTGCAACACGTGCTGCTATGGAATGGCCGCCAATTAAAACTTTGTCTTCTGGAATATAAATTAAATTTCTGAATGTCCAAATTATCTCTTGGACAGTAAGTAATAATAATATTTCCCAAATGAATAAAAGTCTCTCTCTCACTACAAACATACATACATACACACATATATATATACATATATATATATATATATATACACCCTGCTAACAATACGGAGACCATACAATGGTCATTTTGCATTCAAACTGGCAGCCGGGTACTTGTGGCAGCCGTATACGGCTGCCACATAGTAATCCATGGTAATGTAACACCCTCTGACAATAATCGAAATAAAAACCATGTCAATAAGTGTAAATAGAAGTGTTTTATTGGAGCTATACTGTATTTGAAAGTTCTATGGTCGTTCTGAATTTTTAAAAAATAATTTGTAATAACCAAACGGTGCTCGTATTGATAGCAGAGTGAACGGGATTTGTATATCACAAGTTCGTAACATTTCCGCCAGGGGCAGCATAGTCGCCTCCTGTATATAAATTTACTGTATATTTCAACCATTCTCTAACATTATGGCAGCCACAAACTTGGCAACATTGCTGGCATCCACATGGATATCAATAGTACTACGTAATGTATATATTTGAATTGGACAAAGAATCGCTGGAAAGTGACCAATCGGGGGTTTTTGAGGATGCTGAAATCAATGCCGTCATCGAAAGTCACCGGGGATGTACTGGTGAGGCTAAACCCATGTGCAAAAGGGGTTGAATTAGGGTAAAAATGTCAGATGCCTAAGAATAGCGGTATAATGACCGTTCGGGGGTTTTTGAGAATGCTATATTCAATGGTGTCATCTAGAGTCACCGGGGATGGACCGGATGTGACTCTATGTAAGTACCAAAGGGATGATTTGGGGTAAAAAAGTAAAAAGTCAAAAAATCGCTGGAACATAACCACTCGGGGGTTTTTGAGGATGCTGAATTCAATGCCGCTATCGAAAGTCACGGGGGATGGACAGATGAGACTCTACGTGAGTGCCAAAGGGATGATTTGGGGTAGAAATGTCAAAAGTGAAACAATTACTAGAAAATAAAAACTTGGGGAAATTTGATGAGGCGGAATTCAATGCCCTCACCGAAAGTAACCGGTAATGCATTGGTGTGGTTCCACGAGAGTACCAAAGGGGTGAATTGGGGTGAGAATGTCAGAGGTCAAAAAATCGCTGAAAAATATCCGCTTGGGGGTTTTTGTGGATGCTGAATTCAATGCCGTCATCTAAAGTCTCCGGGGATGTTCTGGTGAGGCTAAACCCACCAAAGGGGTTGAATTAGGGTCAAAATGTTAGATGCCTAAGAATCGCGGGATAATTACCGTTCGGGGTTTTTTGAGGATGCTAAATTCAATGGCGTCATCTAGAGTCACCGGGAATGGACCGGATGTGACTCTACGTAAGAACCAAAGGGATGATTTGGGGTAAAAAAGTCAAAAGTCAAAAAATAACTAGAAAATAACCACTCGGGGGTTTTTGGTAAGGCGGAATTTAATGCCGTCCCAGAAAGTTGCCGGGGATGCACTGGTATAGTTCCACGCGAGTACCAAAGGGGTGGTTGGGGTGAAAAAGTCAAAACTCAAAAAATCGCTGGAACATAACCACTCGGGGGTTTTTGAGGATGCTGAATTCAATCCCGCCGTCGAAAGTCACCGGGGATGGACAGATGAGACTCTACGTAAGTGTCAAAGGGATGATTTGGGGTAGAAATGTAAAACGTCAAAAAAAATACTAGAAAATAACAACTCTGGGAATTTTGATGAGGCGGAATTCAATGCCGTTATCGAAAGTCACCGGGAATGCATTGGTGTGGTTCCACGCGAGTACCAAAGGGGTGAATTGGGGTGAAAATGTCAGCAGTCAAAAAATCGCTGGAAAATATCCGCACGGAGGTTTTTGGGGACGCTGAATTCAATGCCGTCGACGAAAGTCTCCGGGGATGTACTGGTGAGGCTAAGCCCATGCACCAATGGGGTTGAATTAGGGTCAAAATGTCAGATGCCTAAAAATCGCGGGAAATGACCGTTTGGGGGTTTCTGAGGATGCTAAATTCAATGACGTCATCTAGAGTCACCGGGGATGGACTGTTGTGACTCTACGTTAGTACCAAAGGGATGATTTGGGGTAGAAATGTCAAAAGTCAAAAAGTACTAGAAAATAAGAACTCGGGAATTTTTGATTATACGGAATTCAATGCCGTCACCGAAAGTCACCGGGGATCCACTGGTGTGGTTCCACGCGACTAGCAAAGGGGTAAATTGGGGTGAAAATGTCAGAAGTATAACAAATCGCTGGAACATAACCGCTCGGGGGTTTCTGAGCGTGCTGATATCAATGGCGTCATCGAAAGTCACCGGGGATGGACGTATGTGACTCTACGTGAGTGCCAAAGGAATGATTTGGGGTAAAAATGTCAAAAGTCAAAACATTATTTGAAATTTACCACTCGGAGGTTTTTGAGGATGCTGAATTGAATGCCGTCATCGAAAGACACCAGGGAGGGACGGGTGTATGCTCTACGGGAGTAGCAAAGGGAGAATTGGGGTAAAAAGGTCAGAGGCCAAGAGATCGATATAAAATGATCACTGGAGTTTTTAATGATGCTGAGTCTAATCCTAGCACCGAAGTTATCCATGTACAATCCGGGATAGGACTGCGGGTGTCGCTGTGGGTGATTTGAGGTAAAACTTGCCAGAATCTAAAATATTGCCCAAAAATGGGCATTCGAAGATTTTCGAAGATCTTAGTCCCTTGTCATCAAAACAGGATGTAAGGGGTTACCAAGGGGTGATTATATCCCATTGACAATAAATCGCCCGAAATTGGCATGTTTCCAACTATGCAACATAACCAAAAGAAAGAGTCGGGTTCCCGACCTTGTTTTGGACAGAAGCTGTGCTACATCTATTGACAGAAATGTTTGTGATATGAAAATATAAACAGGCGGCACTCCGATAGCAGTTCTAGCACGTTTGTTTACGTCATGTCTGTCAAACTAATCTTTATAGCTTGAAGCAGTGTTTCAATGCAGCCTGGCCATGTGCTTTAAGAATTTTAAAGACTGTATGCTCGAACGATTCAATTTGAAAAGATAACCGTTTGTCCCAAATTGATAATTTTAAAAAATTAAATTTTTTATTTAATTTTTAAAATAATGTATATTGTCTACCTAATTGTCATATATTTTCTTTCCATTTTTACTTAGACTATCTAAACATTATGTTTGTTTTCTCATTCTTCTTCGGGTAATTAATTTTCTCTCTTTTCGTGTTATTTTCTTTTTTTCTTTTAAAATGGATGGTATCGTTAGCGGGGGCAGCGGATGACTTTTCAACCATCCGTTAATGAAAAATTTCTACTATAACCGTAAATAAAAAAACTATAAATAAATAGACCTTATATTTTTTCAACCTTTATACAACTTAAAATAAACGACAAAGAGAATTTGTTGACCCACATCATTTCATCGACTTATCTTGATCAGTTTATATATTCAGAAAACCTATTATGCCAATATCTACAAATTCCAAGCTTAACCTTTAACTACCGTCATCGTGCCTGACCATCAGCGAAGGGTTAGCCGAAGAAGACAGTGATTCAGGTGCTGTATCTAATGACCAACTTTTAGAAGGCATTAAAGAGAATAGGGGAATTGTGCAACAGAGTGCAGAAGTAATTTAGTAAAAGATCATGATACCGAATCTCAACGAAGTGCATCAGACGATGAAAATGATTTCGAAAAACTGCAACCTCCAGAAATTTACAAAATTTTCTATTTGTATAGATAAATTGTTATAAACAATGTAGAATTGGTCCAGCAACAAAAAATAGAAGGACTAGTTACACTTTGTAAGCTGACTTTGATCAGCCAATATGTCTAGAATGTTCTGAGCCGCTGTGTAAATACTGCTGTCAAAATTGAGTTATTATTTCTAATGCGTTTCCATAAATAAAGCTTATAATGAGTCAAATGTTATCTTGTACATAAAGTTAAGTGTGTACAATCAGTGAACAAGATATAATTAGTGTATGTTAATTATCGTGCGATTATAAGTCTTTTTAGCTAAACTGCGCTAAAATCTGTAGGTTTTATTTACTAAAGACATGTGCAGGACGGTAGTAAAGGTCAATAAATACTGAATCATCTTTCGTTAATCTCTGTATTGTATACATGAACCTAAATGACATCTGTGCGAGTGTTGTCAGTTTATATTACGATATCAAACTGTCTGGTGTAAACAAACATAGGTCCAAGCCATACAAAGATAAAGCCTCGCACTCGACAAGTACTCTCGTGGACGAATGCCCGAAAAACTGACTTTCTGCATTCTATCTTTTCCATCCCTTTCTCTCATTTACATATGGCGTAAACGTAAATAATTTATCGTATTCTCCCAGCGTCAAAATGGTCGTATAAAGACGGAAACATTTGTTTCTATCCTCGACTTTAGCCGCTGGTAGTCTATATTTTATTTTATTAATATGTTTATTGAATACATTGGTATTAACTTTTAGTGAATATATATGGCGTAGGCCATATTAAGTGTTACATCTGTTAATAGAAGTGTTAACATGTTTGTAATGTTACCAAATTATAACAATATACAGCAAATAATAGTCACTTTTAGATTATTAAAATCGGAAAGAGATAATATGACAATTAATTTGAAAAGCAAGTTAAATTAAAAAATAAATACTTTATCGATCCTATAGTATCTAAGAGCACCAAGGGAAAAGAACGAGATGCATTGACCGGACCATTAAGATAAGTTTGGTCATCAAGTAAACAAACGCGTCAGAATGGCTTTCGGAGTGTCGGCTGTTTATGTTTCCATATCAGAATTGTGTCTGTAAATACACAGCATAGTTCTCTCCAAGATAGGGTCGCGAATCCACAGCTGTATGTCCTAAAATAGCATGTTTACAAATTCCTTAAGTACTTACATCGAGGACTCTAATGAAACACTTGGCAACAATATCTGAACTTTTTCAAATGAATGATCAAGGTATTAAAGAGCTAGCGTCATTTATAGGCCATACAACATCATTTTTATCAATAATAACATTATTATATATTTTTTCATCCAAATACTCAAAAATAGTTTGAAAGATATAAATAATGTAGATAAGAAAGAACACGTGGATATATACACACATTCTATGACCATAAGGGCAAAACATTTTAAGTACTTATTTAAGGATACATGTATCATAGATGTTAATATGCCAATTAAACTAGAGAGCAGTTCAGGCGGTTTAGGCAATGGTAAATATTTAAAATTCTTTATTTCTACATCTCTGAAGATTATATGTAAGGATATAGTTCTTCCCAATGTGTATTGCAGTGTAGCAAGGAATCAAAACGTTTTCAGAAAGCAATGTAATAAATCTATTATGTTTATCCTCGATATTCTAGTCCCAAGAGTAACTTTAATGTCTATTGGATTTTCACTCACTTTAGAGTTGCATGAAAAACTGTTTCAAGTATGGTGATCATTGGTACGGAAACAAATACAGTAGTGCATGGATAATTCGAGGTATATGGCACCGAGACACCGTCGGATTACCGAAAACTTGGATTACACGGAAATATCTTCCTGTACACTAGAAAAAACAGGAGTTCTATTGAACCCTAATACTATAATTAAGAATGCACAAAATACGTATGTAGAACTTTATTGATTACAGTACATGCATAAATTAATGTTGCTTGGCTCTCCAAGACCACTGTACTGAATCTTGCTTGCAAGGATACTATACGATATAAATACCATAGTCTACTAAGTATCGGTAATTATAGCTAGAAAATAGCCGATGCCCGTTGTAAACTTTATCAGGACGCCCAATGTTTTGATCGTAGATAGTCTTTTTGTTCGCCTACCATAAAAATAAAACGAGATTATCAGAAAAATATCAGTAAATTCTAAGTATAGTGAACAATTACCGTGATCATCGGTAAAAATATTTATGATTATCAACGTCTAAAGATTGATTACAAAACGTTTTATAAGCTCTTGGTTAGGGTTGCTTAACTGAAGTAATTTTCTATCAACGAAGAATAGAGAATATTCAAATTGAAATATTAAGTTTGTAATTAGGAGTTATTTATTAACTGGTATTGGTAGTGGTAGGATTCGTAACATATATAAACAAAGGGGACAGTTTTGAGAAGTGATTGAGTATTAGAAAACTTTGTCTTGAGATCATACACAGCCGAACGAACTAAGATCATTCTGACACTAACTATAAAAATGTATATAACATGTCGAACGAAGAACGGAGAGATTTTTTAAAGTGAAAAAAATCTACAAAACAGTCATTATCTTTTACGTCTTGTTTTTTTAACAAGAAATACCATCATAGTGACTAATTTCATTCTGTCACTGCATAACGCTATTTTACAGCTAGTTTTTGAAGACGGGTTCCTCAGCTATATTCGCCAAAATATTTGTAATTTTTTTCACCATAATAATAATAATAATAAATCAAATTGTAGATATGCGAGCCAGGAGGGATACGGGTAAAGATAGAATTAAAGAAGAAGATTAAAATATATTTAAATCTTATCAGATATATTTTCAGGTGCATTCAACGTGTCTTGATGAAAGTAACATCACAGTAAAGGTGAAATGTCATCCTTTCGGAAAATATCTAAGGGAGGAATTAAATAAATTTTTTAACCTGCCAACAACGACTACCAGGTCAATTTAATGAATGTAGTTAAAGAACATTTAGAAAAAATAGGTCTTTACTCAAACACAATTGTACCTATAACAACCTATGACAAATCAAATATGATGGATAAATAAAATAGATGTATTACATTGCTTACCGAAATCGTTTTTCACCGTGATGTCTACAATGCAATATACATTGGGAAGAACTATATCCTTACATACATTCTTTAGAGATGTAGAATTAAAGAAGTTTAAATATTTACAATTGCTTACACCACCTGAACTGCTCTTTAGTTTTATTGGCAGAAAACCACCTATGATACATGAATCCTTATATAAATACTTAAAATGTTTTGCCCTTATCTTGATAAAATATTTATACCGATTGGTATTGGCACTAAAATGTCACATCTTCGTGAAAATTGTACTCCTTGTTAGAATACTATATGCTTATAAAGCATATGCTCACAGAAAAATAAAACAGTTTTTGGTTACATTTGGCTGTCGTAAGTACAGAAATACTATTATTTCAATGTTTAATTTTTTTACCCGAAAATGGTAATTTGTGCTCGTTTGAACCTATAAAATATGGACGTATTCGTTAGGCCTACGTGAACAAGAAATTAACATTAGATGAGATTAGACCAAATAAAAGCCTTCTTTTATTTACAATGTACAATATAGTTAGATTTTTCTGGTTACCTACCTAAGGTAAAGGTGATATAATATTTGTTGTTTTCCTACTATAGGCCTAACTTTTAAAACTTACTGTAAATAAACTTTATGCCAACCCTTTACTTATCCTTTAATATTTTTTTACAAGCAGTAAAAACTTAAAATTGAAATTTTCATTATTTTTAATACACTGAAGAAGAAATGTTGAAGAAAATTCGATGTATTAGTCTAAACATTCTGCAAAATCGTTCTTAAACTGCAAAAACTCTTACAAGATTGTAACACGAAAGAAATAGAATTTAAAAATTGTGGCAGAAAGCTCAATGAGATAAAATAAATTAAATGAGAATAAATGTACTTTCGTAAAGTAAAGGATATAGGAGAAGTTAGTGTACTAACTCTAACACTGATAATTAAATGAGAAATTCAGAAGAAAAACGTTGAATTCGTACTTGGCCTTTATCCCGTGCAGTGCACGCCTGGAAATCTAGATTGAATATTGTTAAAGATGAAACCGTTCATTTAGTTGCAGATCTGTTGAGGGTTTTGAAAACATGTAACCAATCCAGAGAATCGATGGATACCGGTCTACACCTAACCTGCAGATTCACAAAACAATCGTCTACTTGCACTCCTGTATTTTTTCCCTGGAGAACTATTCCTAATATTCGACAGAGCACTGAACACCTTCAATGGGGCGGGGAAATTTTAAAATATCAAGGACACGAAGAACGCGACCCGTATGGCATAGGTTTAGCAAGTGCCTCCTTTTTTTTATCAAAACATACGTCAAAGAGAGTAATATCTTTTATAAGACAGTGGCGTGTGTACTAGCCTAAATAAAGAAATGAATTAAATTGAGGGTTTAAATTTATTTGTGGATATTTGTTTTTATTACAAACAATAAATTTGTTAAGTTTCATTTCGTTAATTCATATTAAAAATAACGAATAATAGAATTTTAACAATCAGTGTGACAATTTCTAAGACAACTTAAGACAACTATGTACTATTGTAGCTGAAACGAAACTGATTGTAAAGAGATGTCCCGTGTGGTTGTATGTTGAAATTAGAGGGAGAAATGGAGGTATAAATTTCGCATTGTAACACGTGACCAAGTAGCGCCTGGGATCGAACAAGTCATGTACGTGTTTGTGTAATGTTTATTTTTGATCTCTGAAAGGATGACCACATCATTCAGTTTTATCAGTTTTAATCTTGTGACAGGGACCATTATAGTTACTTCATGATAGTAGCTGTTTACTTCAGCTAGTTCATTCCCTCCAAAGGATAAAAATACCAAAATAAAATCTTATTTGGTTGAATGTTTCACTTTACAAGTCATAATATTCTACCTCTATTTTACCTTCTCTTCTCACAATTAGGTCTATACTCCAATTCATCATTTGCTACTCCCATAGAGGATCACCCGTATATCCCCATTGACGATCGATAACGGTAAAAGGCTCAGCACCATTAAAACTTCCCGAGTGATTATTATATATATATTTTTTTTTGCCTTCTGACAATTTTAACTCAAATTAGCAATTTTCTACTCTCGTAGAGCAACACCCAAGCATCCCTGTTTAATAATGTAGACAGTATTGGATTCAGCACCCTCCAAAACACTACGATTGATCATTTTCTAGTTTTTTTTCCCTTCTCACAATTATACCCCCAATTCATCATTTACTACTCTCATAGAGGGTCACCCGTGTATCCTCATTGACGTTCGATTATGGTAAACGACTCAGCACCATTAAAGCCCACCCGAATGATCATTTTCAATTGTTTTTTTGCCTTCTGACAATTTTACCCTAATTTACTCCTTTTCTACTCCCTTAAAGCCACACCAGTGCATTTCCGATAAATATGGAAGACGGTATTGGACTCACCAACCTAAAAAACACTACGTTTGATCATACTCTAGCTTTGTCTTGCCTTTTCAGATTTATACTCCAATTCATCATTTGTTACTCTTATAGAGGATCACCCATGTAAAAGACTCAGCACCTTTAAAACACCTGAGTGATCATTTTCTATTGTTTTTTTGTTTTCTGAAAATTTTACGCCAATTCATCCCCTTTCTACTCCCGTAGAGCCACATCCGTGCATCCCATTATAATATTGAAGGCGGTATTCTACTCAGAACCCTCCAAAACACTACGATTTATCATATTCTAGCTTTGTTTTGCCATGTCACAATTAATTATACTCCATTTCATCATTTGCTACTCCCATAGAGGGTCACCCGCGTAACCCCATTGACGTTCGATAACGGTGAAAGACTCAGCACCATTAAAATCCACCCGAATGATCATTTTCAATTGTTTTTTTGCCTTCTGACAATTGTACCACAATTCTACCCCTTTTCTACTCCCGTAGAGCCACATCCGTGCATTCCCGATTAATATGGAAGACGGTATTGGACTCAGCTACCTCCAAAACACTACGATTGATCATATTCTAGCTTTGTTTTGCCTTATCACATTTATACTCCAATTCATCATTTGCTACTCCCATAGAGGATCACCTGTTTATCCCAATTACGTTCGATAACGGTAAAAGACTCAGCACCATTAAAACCCTCCGACTGATCATTTTCTAGTTTTTTTTTGCCTTTTGTCATTTTGACCCCAAGTCAAAATCCTCCTTTATAACTCCTATAGAGCCCCACCCGTTCATCCACGTTTAATTTTGTTCACAGTAGTGGACTCAGCATCCTTAAAAACATCCCAATTGATTATTTCCTAGCTTTTTTTTGTGTTCCGATATTTTACCCTAATTGATCCTTTTGCTACTCCTGTAGAGGCACACACTTGTACTCCCGTCAGCTTTCGATAGTTGTACACGTTTATGAAAACTAACAACTAAGACTTATGTGAGTTGAGTAAATAATTGGCCAGCTGAAATGAAGGACCATACTAATGTTTGTGTTTTTACCGTGATTACACACACGTGTCTTAGAGTCTAAACATTTGACTAGTCAGATAGTAGCACCATACTGGCAACACTGTTGGTTCTCGTATCGTTAGTAGCGTGGGAATAATATACACACCGGCTGCCATATTGTTATTAGAAGGAACGAAAATATACACTGGCTGCCATATTGATGCCTAAATGAAATGCTGCCGTATTGATAGTACTTCAGTCAATTTTGTATTTTTAAGATTTTATAAAATCAAAGTATAAGGAGTAGTATCATGTTTATTAGAAATAAATTATACACGACGAAAAACATTTATACTCCACTCTTTCAAGTGGCTGCCATATGGTTGCAAAATGAAATGCTGCCATATTGATAGCGGGATGTATATATATATATATATATATATATATATATATATATATATATATATATATATATATAAATTGTATAATATTAAACAGCTCCTTTGGTTGTACCAATACTGTACATTATTTTATTTGTTTAAATTGTTGATATACACTGAATATAACTGAATAATAAACAATTTAGGTTTAAATAAAGTAAAACTTACTTTTCAATGAGATGGTTTTGTTTCCAATATTTATTGTAATAAATGTATGAAACTGATGTCGTGTAGGCCTATATAGTAATAAGTGCTAACTATTAATATTAATTATTTTCAATTTGTTAAACATTATATATCTGAGCAGCATATTCTATTTTAAACTTTTAGAGATTTTGTATTGTATTTGATATTTTGATGATTAAAAAGAGGTATCTTGCGCTTCTTCACTGAATTGTACAATAATATTACAGAGGCAAACTAGGTTAAAAAAAGGCGGTTGAAACATATTGCAGGACACATTACTTTCCTACAAAACTATATGAAAGTACTAGGTTAAAAAGGGCTGTGGAAACACTTTGCAGGATACATTACTTTCCTACAAAGCTATATGAAAGTACTAGGTTAAAAAGGGCGGTGGAAACATTTTGCAGAATACATTACTTTCCTACAAAACTATATGAAAGTACTAGGTTAAAAAGGTACGGTTGAAACAGTTTGCAGAATACATTACTTTCCTACAAAGCTATATGAAAGTACAAGGTTACAAAGGGCGGTGGAAACATTTTGCAGGATACATTACTTTCCTACAAAGCTATATGAAAGTACTAGGTTAAAAAGGGCGGTGAAAACATTTTGCAGGATACATTAGTTTCCTACAAAGCTATATGAAAGTACTAGGCTAAAAAGGTACGGTTAAAACAGTTTGCAGAATATATTACTTTCCTACAAAGCTATATGAAACTACTAGGTTAAAAAGGTACGGTTGAAACAGTTTGCAGAATACATTACTTTCCTACAAAGCTATATGAAAGTACTAGGTTAAAAAGGGCGGTGGAAACATTTTGCAGGATACATTACTTTCCTACAAAGCTATATGAAAGTACAAGGTTACAAAGGGCGGTGGAAACATTTTGCAGGATACATTACTTTCCTACAAAGCTATATGAAAGTACTAGGTTAAAAAGGGCGGTGGAAACATTTTGCAGGATACCTTACTTTCCTACAAAGCTATATGAGAGTAATTATATCCTATTTTAACAAAATTATCTTAAGGGTACAAAAATTAATTATTATAAATTCATGTGAAAGCGGTGGAAGCCAAGGGCTGACCTCCCTTGATTACCGTTTGGACCATGGAAGAGTTAAGTAAGTAAACCGTTTTACAATGCTCTATAGTCATTTCTGCTCGACAGAATGTTTGTGTCCTTGAGTCAAGCCAATATTTTTCAGGCCAACGACCGGTTAATAACATCCCTTTTTATACCTTTTAAATAATCGGTGTCTATTCTTAATTCACAGGCTTAACATTTTCTATTAGTTTTAGTTATTTTTTATTTTATATTTCAAGCGAAAAATTGTTTAAGCGTTTCTATCACAATTACTTAGCAATGATGCGAAGATAAAATATTTACTTGGTATCATAAGTGTCAGCATTTCGGACTTTCCCACAAGGAAAATCGATTTTACTATTCCGAAAATTTCCGATGGTCAAATACAGAGCTTATAATAGTCATTTGTCGCTATCAAACTGTTTCGCTCTTGCATAGATGTGATTTGAAGGTTATGGTGAAATAGTTTTCAGATAAAATTTTCATAAACAATCATTTTTTAAAATGATTTAACAATAATTAAAACTTGTTTAAGGTGATAACAAAATTATTTTTCTAGGTTCAAATTCTGCTGTTACTTTGTTACGGCCAGTATCAAAGAGATATATCATTCATTTAGGTTTATTACAGCTTCTTACTTAATGCTTAATATTTAATAACACTATAAAAATCAATTATTTAACAAAAATAATTGCATCCTACTGGTCATTTACAAATCTGATACCAGTTTTAGAGAATTTGTTCTTTTAAAACAGAGAGGTAACATCGGTAAAGAAATATATGTGAAATAAATAAACATGACCCACAACTTGATAAAACATGTTTAATAAATTACAACAATTTAAACCTTATTTGTAATGAGATATTTTTTTACTCTATGTTAAACGAACATTGATCTCTAGAATGATTCTGGAGGGGGTTGTGCCACCTCCTACTGTTCTACATTAAAGGTAGGTTTAGTATTTAACCGCAAACCACTTCTAAATAATTTGTAACAACATGGTTATAGTAAAGTTATTATTAAGTTTGTATAGTTATTTTTTTGAGTTTGCAAGGATAACTGCAAGAGGCGTTACTAATAAAGTTTTTCTAATTATTTCTAAGCTACCTTATTTTATGAGGAGCATAAAACCAGTAGAAAAGCCAATCTAAAGAAAATAGTTAACGAGAAAGTAGGGACTTGCTACTTTGTGTTTATTATACATTTTGGAAGTATTAAGTGTGATGGAAAAAGTTTATATGTTTTTAGAAATTACGGTGTCACACTTTTCTTTACTTCATGCCAGTTAGCGAAACGGGTTTTTTCCTCCGTTATAGATTTTCTTCCAATAAATACATTTTAAAAACATTTAAACACTATTGACTATATTATGAAAAATAATACGTCAAAATACGTTGTCTTCATAGATATCATATTTAATAATATCACATTTAAAAATCATAGGTTTTAAAACAGTAATAAAACAGTTAATAATTATAGTTAGTAATCCACAGTTAATCGTCATAGCTAGATATATCACAGATAATAATCTAACAGTTATTAAACATAGTTAGTATCATCACAGTTATTATTCACAAGTTCATAATAATAGTAAGTAATATCACAATTAATAATCTCACAGTTAATATTCAAAGTTAGTAATATGACAGTTAATAATCATAGTTAGTAATATTACAGGTAATAGTCATAGTTAGAAACATCACAGATAATAATCTCACAGTTCATAAGAGTGGCTAGTAATATCACAAAATATAATCATAATTAGTAATACCACAGTTATAATCATAGTTATTAATATCACTGTGAATAATCTTAGTTAGTTTCTCGCAGTTTATAATCATAGTTAGTAATATCACAGTTTTTATTCATAATTATTAATATCATAGTTAGTAATAATACTTATTAATAACACAGTTAATAATTATAGTTAGTAATCTCACCGTTAATAATCATAAGTATTTATATCATAGTTAATAATCATAGTTAGTAATCTCACCGTTAATAATCATCGTTAGTAATATCACAGTTAATAATCATAGTTAGTAATCTCACCGTTAACAATCATAGTTAGTAATCTCACCGTTAATAATCATAGTTAGTAATCTCACAGTTGATAATCATAGTTAGTAATCTCACAGTTAATAATCATAGTTAGTAATCTTACAGTTAATAATCATAGTTAGTAATATCACAGTTAATAATCTCACAGTTAATAATCATAGTTAGTAATCTCACCGTTAATAATCATAGTTAGTAATATCACCGTTACTAATCATAGTTAGTTTTCTCACAGTTAATAATCATAATTATTAATATCACAATTAATAATCTCACAGTTTATAAACATAGTTAGTAATATCACAGTTAATATTCATAGTTAGTTATCTCACAGTTAATAATCATAGTTAGTAATCTCACAGTTAATAATCATAGTTAGTAATATCACAGTTATTAGTCATAGTTAGTAATCTCGCAGTTATTAATATTCCAGTAATTGATTTCACGGTTAAAAATATCACAGTGATTAGTATCAAAGGTAATAATATCACAGTTCTTATTACCACAGTTAATGATACCTTAATTTTAATATACTGTTAATGTTATCGCAGTTAGTTAGTTAATGTAATATCACAGTTATAGCACATCATAGCTAATAACATCAACGTTGATAATATCAGAAATAATGATATCACAGTTAATAGCACCACAGTTAATGTTACCTCATTTATAATATCGCAGTTAATGATATCACAGTTACTGATATCATATTTAGTAAGATACAGTGAATAATATCGCAGTTAATGATATCACAGTTACTGATATCATATTTAGTAAGATACAGTGAATAATATCGTAGTTAATGATATCATATTTAGTAATATAAAGTTAATAATATCGTAGGTATTGATATCACAGTTAATGATATTTAGTAATATATAGTTAATAATATTGTAGTTAGTTATATCATAGTTATTAGTATAACAGATTTTTAAAAATTAGTCGTTTGGAGTACATAATGCAACAAGTGTGGAAATAAATAGTGAACAAACTCGGAGATGTGTGAAAATAAGAAGGAGAAAGTCAGCGCACTTTAAAAACAATATTTCAGAAAAGTCAATATCCAATCACTTGTTATAAAACCATCGTTAAAATAGATAAGAAATAAATAAAGTAATAAAAAGTCGTAAAATATACAAGAAAATGGATGTCTGGGAAAAACTCTTAATAGCGTTCAATGAAACACTGAAGCCTTCAAATTCCGTTTTTGATTGTTTTATAATGGGTGGTTAGGTGTTCGAGTTTCAAATCATTCAAGCAGGGGTGACTCACCAGGTATTGAAGGTTAATTCTTCGACCCGGTGCTGAACTTTATCTTTACATGAGAAATACCTAAATTCAGTAGCGTCATTATGGTGACCTTTGCAGACAAAATCCCTGCCTTGTCAATCGCTCAAACTGAGACACGCAACAGCTAAATTGCAGCGTAGCCCGGACAGCCTCAGTGACTGTGGGCCTAGAGACATTGGTATCCACCAATGGTATCCAAGGCTTAATGAAAGCAAGTCAGTTCATGTTAAGTTTACCAATGAGGCGGAACAAAATTGATGTAATAATAAATGGAAAACTCGTTCTTTATAGAAAAAAGGAGAAATTCCTAGGTCTAACACGTGACGATAAACTGAACTGAAAATGTCACGTGAAGAAAAAACGTGATGAAGTGGAGATTCGGTACTGTAAACCGCATGGTGTACAACCAAGTGCTTAAGCCAGTATGGACACACGGGTTGCCACTCTGGGGATGCACCAAGAGCAGCAATCTGCAAGTTATCGAACGCTTCCAAAATAAAGTATTGAGAGCCATAGTGAGGGCTGCATGGCATATACGCAACTTCGCCATATACAGAGACCTTAAGATAAAGGGCGTGAGAGAGTAGACCGAGGCTGCAGCAGTGATTCACTTCGAGCGTCTCCAGGCACACAAGAACCCCACAACTCTACGGCTGGCTTACAAGGTGCCAGTGCGCCGACTTAAACGCACTAAGACTTTGAACCTGGTCCCAAAGTTACATTAACTGCACACATCGGCAGTAATAGAATGCCAAATCAGTATCAATCACTGGAACAAGCCTGACATCTCCATCGCCCTCAGAAAGCAAGCTTCTAGATAAGGCTCGCCTTAGTTCTAATGAAATAAAACTAAATAGAAATTATGTTACAGGTAGTATAAAATGAATTGAAAAATGTAACTTGTAAAAATTAATTAAAATCGTTGTTTCTTTGTTTTATCTTTAACTTTTCATCAATTTTTAGTCATTTGCTACGTGTTATATTATCATATCCAGGCTTAAGCTAATCTTTTCTATATAGATAATCCAATTAATACATACAAACGTTTATTCTCCTCCAAAGCCCTTCAACTATTTCAATTTTACACTCACTTGAATATCTCCAGTGAATGGCTATTTTGCATAAAAAACTGACATTCCCTTTACAATCTCCGTAGTGGAATACAATTACCAAGACCGTGTCAATGCAGAACACGGACAACTGCCTATGAGCCCTAGAAGGAGGCGGAGTGCGGGGACAATTTGAACCCGATGCATAATTAATTAATCCCAAAAAGGCTTTTACTTTAAGCTGAGCAAAGCAATCTGTGACTCAAACGCCTGGGAGGCACAAAGCAGTGATACGATTTGAATACATTTACACTTTCCCCAGTAAAATCAGCGTTTTACTTCCATACAACGTTCCACTTAGTTACACTGATACGAGCGAGAAATAACTCTAATAGTGGTCCTAAATGTCTGCTATGGGACGAGGCAGTGGACCGTTTACTTAAACCAAAGTTTATAATTTAAAGCTTGGAATTAGTAATGATAATGGAAACATGTCAAGGGACACAAGATATAACAGGTGGCATATACAAGATATTTGAGATATAATCCCAACCATCAGTTTAACCACTCAAAAATATTTCGAATTATTGAACCAGTTTTTAAAAAAGGTTATGACTATGAAAACATTTCTCACAAGCTAAGAACTTGGTCTAGCTCAGAGTTCGAATGATCAGAAGTTACGTTATCTTTTGTTTGGGAAACACTGCCACCACGAACACAACCTCACACTTATATCATCTCGAGTTGAATGGCTAGTCCTAAAAGGAAGTTTTGTCCCAAGAGCTTGCATTAAAGCCCGAAAGTCTTACTATAATGCCTAGACTGGTCAATACTTCGACCTTGAGATGAAACCAGTGTTCCAATCAGAACCTGCCGTTTCATTTGCTTTTCTTGAACTCCTAGAGATCAGTAGACCCCACCGAACGTCTCGGTCTTAGGATACTACTGACCAGTTCACTCCAGGTAGTGTAAAAAAAATTTATCTCCTCTATTGGTCTACGTAAACCCTCAGAATGTGACTTTATCTTTAGTAGGAATGTTCGCAGCCAAACCTGTCCACTACTAGAACTCAAGTATCTATCTGCTCAGGTCAGCAGCTAAGATGTTTAATTGCTTATAACCAGGTTTCTATTTCTTTTTTAAATTGGATTTTACAAAGTGCATTTAAACTCGGTACTTGCTGAATGGTAAACTGCCTTAAAAACGACTAAGGAATAGCAAATCCATAGCAGGCGTCCCTAGTTACAATAATAAAGGTAAATGACTAAAATAGTTATTTACACAATCATAATCTATTTGTTTGTATTAAATTGCTTCTTAGGTAAAATATTACAATATTGCACATATAAGAGTCTAAATTTTGTTTACACCAAACGACATGTTCTCTTCTGCCTCAGGCTGCATTTTGCTTTTACCTATTTATCCAAGACTAACACTTTGTAGCTATACTTAAATGCAGTATTCTCGTTTATATAAACAACCTTGAAATTATAAAGCTGTGTTTGTTGTGGAGTGAAATAATAATTTTTCAAAATTAATAATTTTGTCTGAAGGTTTTTCAACTATTTTTCTTTAGGACTTTCTGTATCACCTTCTATAAACTACTTTTTTTTCAAACATTAAGTTTGAGATCGAAATAAATACAAGACCTTCAATCAGAATATTATACAATTTCCTATAAATATATTAATAATGATTTACTAAAATTATATAATCGAGAAACAGCAATTCGGATACTTCAAATCTCTTCTCTTTTTTCTGGATAACTCAAATTTTGTACTCTAAACCCCCCCTCGGAATAATTCAATACTTACACGGCTTTAACTGTACCATTTGGTTTCCCCACAGCCATGCTATCATTTATCCAAAACAAAAAGTAATAGGCCTTTCTTTTTTGTCAATGTGCCATGGCAAATATTTATGCTCCTAAAGTTTCAACATTTCCTACTCGTGTACAATATAGTAATTGTTTAATTGATTAATGACCAGGAATTATTTTAATTGAATATTGATCTAACAATTTTCAAGTAATGTGAAATTGCTGACCTTACTCCTCAGACGTAAAAAACCGAGAAGTTGTTTTATTGTTTAAAAATTGATCTTGTTAAAATTTGTATTTATTTTTTCAATTTTTTAAAATAAATATTATTGGTTGATTCAATTATTGGAGTTTTGTAAACAATAATAACTGATCTAAAATGTAAAAAATTTAGTTTTTTTAAACTCGGCAAATTTTAACCAAATCAAAGTGTTATTTTGCGATGACGACGACGATAATGGTGACCATTTCTTCATGTATAGTAAGTGTTGTATATTACGTTACATTACAATATAATATGTAAATTTTATTGAGCGTAGTATAATGAAAAACAGAGGGTAATTGAACCAACATATGTTAAACCACCATAATAGATTAAAAAAATAGAAACAATTTTAAATAATTTTAGGTATACTTTTTCATAACAATGCAACCAAACTTGTTGTCAATTAACAAGGTACAGCAGTATTGAACTACCTCTGGATAAGCCGCTTAGATAAATGGGAATAGAATGTTCTTCATTTGGTGGGAATAGAAGACAAATTACAACACATAAAAAAAAAGATCCTGAAACAATCCCCTCACTAAAATAGAGGTTTTATAATTCATTTAACCATGACATGTAATAATTTTATTTCCACTTATTTCATTTTCTAATCATTCTTGTTTAATTCATTACCAAAATGAAATGTTGATAGTTTCTGATTTAGTATAAAAGGGCGAGAAACTGACGTTCATTTCAATTCCAATTGGTTAGTCAAGAGTTGCTATCTGTTTGTTTCTCTATCAGTTAATTAGTTGCATCAATTTGTAATGCAAAATGGCAATAAACTTTCTCCGGCAGCTATCAACAAGGGTTTTAATTAGGTCTCATATTCAGCTAACGATGAATCTCAGTCAATAGTTTTATATATAATTGATCGATGCGAATTAGCTTTCAACAGTATTGCAACAAATACTGGTTATATATCAGTATTGCATTGTTACCTGACAATGAAATCTGGGAAAACCTTAGCTGTGAAAGCTCTCTCCAGTTTTACATTATTTAATAAAATTAATTTTTCATATGATTATATTAATAAATAATATTAATACATTTTATAATAATTATATGACAATAAATTAACTAATTGCGTGTAAAGTACAACTTTGGTTTTAACTACCTGACAAGTAGGTCTATTGGTTTTAAAGTGTTAATATTTATGGAGCCTTGACTACAGAACAGTTCTACAAAGTAAAAATATTAAAAATAATACATATTAAGGAGGTCCGCTCTCTAGTTAACTTATAAACTTCTTTCAGAAAGGAATTGAGTCTGGCAAATTAACTGGTATTTCATAACTCCATTCTACGTCCCAACTCATTCGTGACCTCAGACGAAAAGAGCGGTCATTTTTTGCCCCCCCCCCACGGTAGCCACTCGTCAACAACAATAGTTGGGACATGGATTGTTGTAACCATTCTTGAAGCTTGGGAGTATTTATTTCATTCTCCATGCGCGCTAGTCGCGTTATGTTATGGAGTCACTAGCTATTACTAGTGATTTTTTATTTTCATAAATTTCTAAATACAATTATGTAAATTTGAAACAATTAGTTATTTCGTCGATTTCACAAAGATACATTTTTTAAATGTCTGCCTTATATTTGAAAATATTTTTTTTACAGACACAATATTTGGTAGAGATAAAATTTATTATCAATATCAGTTGTCAGTATTGTATGAAACACTTGATATTATTTATTGAGAATAACAATTTTTAATTTCATAGATAATATAGATAAATAAATTATATAGTATTATTAAATATAATAATTTTAATAATAATAATAAGCATTATAAAAATACCTATGTAGAAATTTGCCTTCACCTACCAGGATGGTTGAAAGATGGGAGAATGAGGGACTGGAGTTAACTCATTTTATCAAGTCAGCAATCCAGACCCGATCCCAGGAAAGAGTTACTTTACCTATCGCTAAATTTTACACATTTTAAATGTTCTATTTATAGTTAGGTACCATGCACTAAAAAACTGAATTCCCCTAAAACTCCTCATCACTGCTTCCCTATAAATTATTCTCCTTACACAGGTGAACTTATTTTATTGCCCTACATTTTCCTTCACTCGCCTTCTCTTCCGGTTCAATCTTAAAAACAATTTCTTCTTCGTCATTTCTATTAACTCAGTATATTTTCTTTTTCATCGATTTGATATCTCACAGTACAACAGCTTGCTACTCGCTTCAATTCCCTACTGCTTCTTTAGCGCTAATTTTTTATTTATTTACACGCTAATAGCTTTTGGAGGTTATGTTGTCATTTCTGCGGCTGATTAGTCTAAAAGGTAGAGCTCATACTACTATCCCAAAGGTTCTGAGATCGATACCCTCCAGCACAACAGAATTTCTATGTGCTTTTTGCAATCCTTATGGCAACAAATCCTACGAAGGTATGTACCAAGGAGAATAATGAGGGGATGAAGCTTAATACTGGTTACAAAACGTTCTATGGAAAGCTTGCGCCCCACGTAGAACACCAGTAAAACCCTGTCGATAATAAGTAACCTTAATGGTATAAATGAAATGGTTATTGTTCAGCGCCGACAGCTAGTTGAAACCCGTTGGCGTATCTTCATATGATATTAATTTTAACACGATTGGGATTTGCATTGCTCTCTACAACTAAATTTTGTATATAGATATTTATACACTTTATTTAGAAACAAAAAATCCGTTTTCACACTTCATTACACCTAAAAATAAATCAACTACAGTTCTTCTGAAAGCAGGTTTGCCAATAGTACACATAGCAAACTTTTAACCTTCGTTTGTGAGCACACATAATAATTAATTAATAACGAGTACCATTTAAATATTATTCCGTTTTTTAATAATTAATATTATGTTCAGTTAGTTCCGATTCTAGTTTGTGACGGTGTACGTTAAAGTTAGAACGCTGTAGTTATCAGTGGCGTCTACATAACCTCTAATAAAACCTTTATGCATCGAACTAAACGTGACCGGCACTAATAAGGTTTTTACAACAAATATTAAAATTTAAAGGAAAATAAACAGTTGAATAAACGTGAAAGCTACAAAACAATACTACCCTAAATACGTCACAATGTAGTTCATCAGTTTGCGGTATTGGAATACACAACGCGCACCCTGGCCTGTCGTTATTTTATGGCATCGACATTTAAGTATCCAGGACGAATTTTATCGTTCACGATATTGTCAAATTTAGATCAAAGGTACGATAATTTATTAATTGTTAAATGATACAAAACAAATATCAATAAAATACATAAATACTTATCTTATGTTTTTATGATAGTACAATTATTTACAACTTTTATTACTCTAAAAATATGACAATATATATTTTTGTTCACTGTGTATCATGAACTTGCGTGACCCAACAGCTGGGAGATAAGCTTACATTGTTATTTCTTCGTTATGACGTATGTTTACGTAATATTTTTGACAAAAAACTGCTTATCCTATGATTCTAGAATATGTATCCTACAAAATGTATGTCTTGGAATTTTCATTAAATATTTTTTTTAATATGTAAACTTAAATATAGGCCTACATAATATTTAAAAATAATTATATCTTAAACCTTCTAACTATTTTCATATTTTTTTCAGTAAAATATATTGAGATATTATGTTAAATGAAAATACAATTCTTTCCTATAAGAAAAACGTATTATATAGATAGATAGATAGATATGATGTATGTATTATGAAATTCATATTATATTTCCGTTATTATTTGGGCATGGTGTTTGCCTTCTAATTTAGAGTTAGAAAACAATTTGATATATTATTTTTACCAATTATTTTACATTTTTTAAAAGACTATTAAGTAAACCACTAAACTTTGAAACAAAACAGTTATAATATGGGAAAGTGTATTTACTTTTAAACTCAGTACTTGTTACATTTCCGTTATAAAATATTTATCCATATTATTAAAAGCATTTTTAAATAAACAGATATGTATAAACTATGCCATCGTACTTTAAATTCATTTCTAAAACATTCATACTTACACATAAACTGGAAAAGTAGTACAAGAACTGAAAAACCCAATCCGCTATAAAGATTATACCGTTATACAGAGTGGCCTGTTAGTGGGGTTATTTTCTCACATTGACATGTTACGCTGTTGTGAGAAATAATTATGACGAGTAAATGAATCCCTCACAGGCGACCCAATAGTAACAAATCGTATTATATTCTTGTGTCCAATGTGGAGTTTTTATTTTGAAAGATTCTTTTGGGATTGTCTTTCCACCCTTACATCTGTTTAATATTTTGGGAGCGTTCATGCTTGTCTGATAAAAACGACTACAGAGCGGTCGATAGGACCTTATAGACAACGCATAAATGCAACCACCCCTATTGAGCGCGTGTATGGAACCGCTGTTTAAAAGTCAAGTTATAAAGAAAGGAAACCAAGAAAGAGGCTTGAGAAAAAATCACATGGACATGTACAACTTATCTCACCCCTACATCCAGATCGTGGAACAAACCAATTTCTTGGCTTTAGAGCACCTGTTAGTGAGCAGAACGTTTTTACATTTTTTCTGTCTTTAATGTGGGAATAACTCATAAACGACTCTTTATCTTATCCAAATACGACATATTTAAATAAATTTGTTTAGCAAATGAAATAGTACTTCTGTGTGTAATGCTTGTGTAAGTGGGACAGTACCTTTAGAAAGACAGCCCTTTTATCCATTGAAAATTACAACTAGTAGAAAGGTTGCGATCAAAACACTAACAGAAAATTCATTTCAACATCTACTCAATGCCTTCTTCAGTTTTGTTTATATAACAAAACTAAGATATATATATATATATATATATATATATATATATATATATATGCGTGTATATGCATGTATTTGAGAGTGTGTGTGTGTGTGTTTGTGTGTGTGTTTTGCCACAGGAAGTTTGCCCTTGCAATCTAAAAGCTTGCAATCTAAAAATTTTCAATTTTGAATTTCAAAAATTATTAAAGCATCAAATATTAAAATATTTATATAGGAGAAAACGTAAATTAAAATAAATAATAAAAGAGTGATAAAAGTATATGATAAAATGAACAAAATTGTCACTAACGAATAAATTTAACGCCAAAATATAATTGCAAGAAAATAACTGAAAAATACTATCTAGTGAACCGGACCGCCTACATACATCATCGACATTTGTTAAGAACAAGCAAAATGTAAAACAGTCAATAGTGTAAACCAAAACCTAAAAGCCCTATTAAATAAAATAATACAGCAAGTTAAATGAAATAGACTGTATAGAAATTAATAAAAATGTAATAGACGATTAGGAAGCTCGTTCAAGTTCTGCAGCAATCCCGCTAAGACAAGTCGATTAGCTACTGTGAGACCAAGAAGCTGGAGGGGGAAG
This sequence comes from Prosapia bicincta, assembly GCA_036971475.1. NCBI lineage: Eukaryota > Metazoa > Arthropoda > Insecta > Hemiptera > Cercopidae > Prosapia > Prosapia bicincta. The sequence continues at coordinate 14,013,199 of JBAIZL010000003.1, read as the reverse complement.
CTGCGGTGATTCTAATAAAGTATGAAAGAATTAAACTTTGGAGTTCCCGAATGTTACTATGTCGGTTTGTGTCTAGGCAGTACAGTCTAGAGACAGATGGGTTCTACAATAACGTATCTATCGTCAAATTTATAACGCAACATATAAATTGTAAATCTTCAATAGGTACTTCCATTTTTTTTTAAATGTTACTAGAATTATAACGAATTACCATGGTTTTGCTGTCCGTAAATCCAAAGGATCCAGGATGAAGAATCCAGCCTCAACCAGTTCCATCTGCCAGAAACCGAGGATGAAGGAAGTGAAAACATTTGGTAAGTCATTTATTAAGTCAAATTTATAAGTTATATTTTAATAAACTTTGCAGAAAATTATATTTCAAAATTTTCAATCATAAAGGAATAAACAAAGACTTCACCTTAAATAAAATTAATAATTGTTTTAAAAAAGCAAAAGAATTTTCTTACTTGTAATATTGAATTGTTTAAAATAATTAAAATCACATGAAATAAGTCAGTTTTATAAATAGGCAAATTTTTGCATGTAAATTATTAAAATGTCATGGTTAAGTTTCTAGACCGGCTTAGTCATAATGAAACCAACAAAAACACATTTAAAAAAAAATTTTGTAATGGTTTCGACTATAAATATGGTCATTTTAAATAAATGCAATAGAGAAAAAAATCAGAATTTTAGAAATAAAGTACAAGTTATGAGTTAAAATAATTTAAAGTACCCCTAAAATTTTGATAATACTTTTCCATTAGCACTTTAGTAATACTACTTGCATTGTGTGAATATGCAGGGTAAAAATGGTTTGAATTTCTATAAAAAGAAAAAATAACTCTAACCTAACTCTTTGCAGTGGACACAGATTGATGTTTGATGTGAGAAAATAATCTCTACGAAGGGGAGGATCAAAACCAATCAATGTCAAAATTTTATATCATTCATTCGTTATAGAGAATAAATGAGCAACAATTAAAGTATATTATACGGTGGCCAGTTATTCCTTACTTTGCTGTCTAATTAGCTCAGTCCAGTGTTAACGGTGTTTTGTTCAAAACGTTTCCGGAGAAACATGATATTTGTTTATTATGTCGTAAAGAGCTTCAAAATAAGTTTCATAGATCCCATAAGGGCCCGTGGGCTTTAAAGCCTGAGCTAGCTTAGCTAAATCAGCGCATCTCTATTCAATAAATAGTTAGTTTACAGAAGGAAATACAGACGGGCATTGGTATTCCGAACATTCAAAATACGCTTAAATAAAATATTATTATATTTTACAAGCACACTATGTAAAAAACAGACATGGTGGAATGCGTAGAACATTTTCTAATTTTTGTGTTGAGATATATTTAATTTTATTCTTTTGCAATGGAAGTCCTTAAATACTGTAGTATGTGTAGCTATGTAAACTTTAGAGTTATATATACAAATTAAAAATACTACAGTACTATGAGCCTACGCAATATTATACATAGGTCTATGTTGTTTTACAGCAGAATGTTTATGTGTTTCGTTTTTTTTCCATTTATTGCATTTATAGTTATTTTATTTAGATTACAGTAATAGTCTTAATGTAATAACTAACTCGTTGTTGTATTACAGTAATGGGATGTAAAGTACTGTATATGCAGCTCAATAGTACAGCCTAAATACTTTCTAAAACGTGAACTGTTGCCTTATACAAAATATAAATTATGTTTGTTTATCCGTACAATGACTATCCAAACACCCTCCAGTCACAATTTCGGATAATATACTCCATTTATAATTAATTCATAATACTCAACGTGGATATTTACGTTTAATGAATACGGTAATATATATTCAGAAAGGGCAGTTCCTATGTACTTATTTCTTAATTACCCTTTGAACACAGTATTAATTACAGGCAAAGTTAAAATACAGTACAAACTCAGTGAAATCTATAACTCGAAGTCAGCGATTTTATCTCTCGTTAACTCAAACGTCAGTTACTCCAAATATTCCAACATTTAAATTTTACAACCGTGCCTTAAGGATCTACTTATATACATTGCAATGTATTTACATCTAATCAGTCTTCAATGAATCTGCCTTTTTCAATACAACAAGTAATAGTTTTTCTGAAACTCTGTTCAAAACGTTTCCATAAACATATTGTCAACCATTGTTTTTTCCCATATTTCCAGTAAATACTCCGATTCTGAATCCAAACTCTTATAAGCCCCAATTCCGCCAGGATGGATGTAATACGATTTGCACTTCCAACTCACGTCGCCATTTCCTACAAGCAATATAAAGGACTAAATATATTCGGATATACTTTAAATACAAAGGAATTAGGTTCTGAGGCTATGTCTGAGGAAATCGTCAAGCGCATTGTGTGGCGGAATTTGCAATCAAAATAAGTCTAAAGTTATGACTCAGTGTATAATTTTCAACAATGGTTCAGAATACGTTTTATAATCTGAGAAAGGCAGTTTCGTGTAATTTCGACGCTAAACTCCATGGAGTGAAGATTTTCCTCTTCAAACTTCAATTTATAATTATATATGTAGTAAAGCTTTATTCATTTCAGAATCCTAGAAATTCATAGAACAGTGAAATGACAATAACAACAAAATCTTTTATTGTAAATCTTTAAACGATGGTTTTTAAATAGCATACCCATCTCGTTTTTCATCCTCATACAGCAGAACGATTTCTTTGGTCAAATGAAGAATGTATACTAAAACCTGTAGCACTTGGTAGCGAAGATTCATTATCCGGAAGACGATTGGTCTTAGAATACTGTCAGGGGCGTCAGTGTACTTTGCATGGACTATGGAGTATCGTTTGCTCAAGAAACGCTCTTATGGACATGTTTCGTATAAATTGTCTAAACTTTAGTCTTCACCGCACATCGACCCTTGTAAATGGTGGTTCTCCGAAACGTGTCGAAGATTGTTAACAAGACAATCCTAGGTTTGACACAAAACTATGACACTCGACACTTTAATGTAGAACCAAGCAGGAACTTAAATTTCATAATAATCTATAAAAAATTCAATTTCATATAAATATAAAACTAATATTTAAATTTCCTATTTTTATATCATTATTTAAAATTATGCTTGTGAGATTAAATTATGCTTGTGAGGTACAATTTCTCACATTTTGAACATGACTGGTAAAATTTTCTTTAAATCTTTACATTAATTACACAATTTCTGACACTGGTACAATTTCTTAAATCACAGCTTGTTATTGGCAACCTGATTGCCTTCATAATACAACTCCATGTATGATAAAGTCAATTATCAATCTAGTTGATTACAAAATTCATGAAAAAAATCAAAAACAGATATCTTATCTGTATACCTAACGCAGAAACAACTTAAACAGTTTGTTTCCATTAGGTATGTAGATAAAATAATATATTTTAATAATGTTACCAATAATCTTATATTGAACTTGAAACATGTTGGACTTGATCATCTTTATGGTATGTTTATTACCGATAAGGCCAAGACGGTTGCCGAAAACATGTTAAAGTTGGCGAATTTGTGTACCACTGTATATTTCTTTCATAACCTCGTATGCATACCAAAAGGACTCTTGGAATAACCGCCATGTTTTATATTTGGAAATAAAGAGACAAATCTTTGATCGTCGGATTTCTAGGCATTCAGTGACGACGACGTAACGCTCTACCCATTCAGTGACATCCAAATTGTTATACTGATCCATAGGACTTTACAAAACATAATTTCAGTTCCAATAGTATTCTCCGTTTAAAATGGCTATATCAGCGTTCTGTAAATTTATTTGACCAAATAATCAAACCCTTTACCCTTTTCAGATTTCACACAATTACGTCACAGGCATTTATAAATTGGATTTCTCACGTCACGGCCGCTACAGAGAATGAGACTGTAAATTGAATTTTATTTAGAAGTCATTTCCAGTTACAACTCCAATAATTAAATCATTTCGCACGTGTTTGATACAAGCAAAAACTCAATCTTATAAAATGTACGGCTTCCATATGCATTATTTTATCCCGTGTATAATTAGAGGTTTGAAGGTTTAAACACCTTTTAAAGATTTTTGTTTGATAATTATTATTAAAGTGTTTGTGTGTGTATGTGTTTGTCTGTGTGTGTGTGTGTGTGTGTGTGTGTGTGTGTGTGTGTGTGTGTGTGTGTGTGTGTCTCCTTCGTACGTGTTGTCAATGAAAAAGTTGACTATCTCATGTTCTCTAGATTTTTTCAGCAAGAGTTTTCTGTCTTCTCCTGCTGGAGCTAATGTTTCTATCAATATCTTCTTGTTCATCGCAGTAACAATATCAAAATACAAAAATTCCATCATTGTGTGTCATTCAAACGCAGTTTTATCACAATAGAATTTTATTTCTCATTTATAACTATCCGGTTAGCTATCACAATACCTAATGAAACATACACAAAGGTAATTTAACTAAGCTTATCAGAATTAACAATGTAAATAATATATCATATCATTAACCTACATGTTTTGGTAAATTTACTGTAACACTATGTGAGTAATTAGAGAATAAAAACTTTCGCCTGGACTTGTAGTTAATAATAAGTCAGCATAAAACACATGCTGAAATAAATATACAACATGCACTGAACACACGCTTAAAAGTTATATACACACAATTAAACATGCACTTGTAGACCCATTATTTGTTAATAGGGTGTTAGGTGTGATAAAATACTTCGTGCTACGTGCGTTTAAAGTTAAACGCATAACTTTAATGTCACTTTATAAATGTGTAAGGAAAGAGTTAAAGTATACAAGAAAATTCCCAAATGCGAACAGGGAATATAGCATGCATTAAAGAGGGACGCTGTGGTGCGTTCTGAGGGACTGAGTGATGAGTTAATCTTACCTGTGGACGGAGTAAATAAGTGAGTAGCAAGACGCAGAATATAAGTTTTATTTGAATCTGGGTCTGTATCACAGGAGTGTGGAAAAACTACATTTACTCTGCATGTAGCTAGGCATAGCGCTGTAACAAATAAGAGAAAACTCTCCGGCTATGATTAAAATACTAATATTAAAATAGTAATATTAAAAATAGAACATTAAAAATGTCTTGATTTAAAAATATTTTAAATCAATTTAGGCTAACTCAGAAGGTAGTCGATCGTTATATGACCTTGTATTGAAGGGTTTGGTTAAACGAAAAGAAGTAATTTTAATGGAGTAAAACCTCATTTTATATTATTAATTATGGGTACTTGAATTGTTGTAGCAAAATATGTAGATAAATTGTTTCACCTGAGACATCACATTTCCCTTGCAGCGTCAAGCAGACAATTGTATTATATCAATTATTTGCAAAGTAATTAAAGTAGTTATTACCTTATAGCTATGCACACTCCCCACTTTCCGGGGTATTTATTTAAATGGTGTTTGAAGGGGGAACTCTAAATTAATTAAATTCTTTTGGGAACAGTTTCGGGGTTCATCATAATGGTATCACGAGGTGATTAATGAATATGTAAATTAAATTGAACAATATTTGTGCTTATATATTTTAGTTAGGTTGTATGTTAAAGTTAAGTTGTTTATTAAGACAAACATATGTTTCTTAAAACCATGCAAAGGGTTCTTTGTAATATTTGCCTAAGTTATAGTTAGTAAGATTTAAGCAAGTACAGCCCCAACTATAAGTATTCAACCGTTTAGAGTAGTTGCGAGTTTGTCTTATCTTATTGACCCATAAGTAAACAGTTAAAGTTGTTCTGTCACATATAGTAAAGTATCACATATTCAGAGATTTTAAAAGTATTTACCCGTTACATGATTGTATTTACTGCTAATATAAAACTTACAATTCAATTCTTATGGAACCGAAGAAAGTCTCTAAAAGAAACATAGGAAAACCTCATTGTTCTACGAAAGTTAATTAACCTAACACGAGAGCAATTAATGTTTTCAATAATGGAAGAGTTTTAAAAGATTTGAGTAAAGCAAACCATTAGTGTTAGAACTAATAAGCATTGAATCAGATGATTGTAATGGAATTCACTGTGTTTATCTAAATCTTTATATATTAAATATGTTAAACTTTAAGAAGGTGAAGTTTGTTTTCACTAAAAAAAAAATATGCCACCGTTGTTACACATGGAATTACTCTCTAGGAAATTAACCTTGTTTGCTGACTGTAGGAGATAGTGCCGGTAGGAGATAATAATATGATCAATCCAAAAGAATGATACCTCTTGCCACACTAAGGTTAACGATCAACTTTTTGTCAGTTCATCGCGAGACTTATATCATAGAAGTAAATTTTTCCTACTTTAACGTTACAGAGAAGGGTTCTCAATCATCTTAACTACTCACTCCTTTTTTACGTTTAGTAATCTATTTAGCCTCTACCTGTATTTTCTTATATTTATAAATTTCGGATGAAATGTATACTTCTGACAGGTGACTTGATGAAGAGACTCGTAAATCAAAATACGGAAGTAAAAATTATAACTTGCTGTCTTTTATATTTAGGGTACAGAGTATTTTTTTAATATTTTCACAAGTATAGTGTAAAACAAAAACAAGAGTGAGTTAAGGTTTTCCATAACGAAAGTTAACAATTTCTATATGAAAAGTAATTGAGAGTGGTGACTTTATTTCTCTTTTTTATCTAATGAGGAGAATTAAATAATATTTTGTATGAGTTTGTATACATAGAAACGTATAATAATTACGTTTCAATAATTACCTTCTTTCTACATTAAAAAAAAAATATTTCTGGCTAACAATAAACGTATTTTGCAGATACGTAGAGGTAAATTCAATCACGAAATTTACAGAACTGTCTGATTGCGTTTTATATTTCCTTAGGACATTAATCCAAATATTTAGTAAGGAATTTTTATAATCACTTTATAGAGGCTAGTCACCTTTCAATTAGTTTCAGTAGTACCAAAATGAACTTTGATTACAAACACAAAATCCCCAATGTAGCCTTTAAAAAGCATTATTTTATGCTGATTCTCTGTACATGAAAACATTTCTTTTACACCTTTTTTCATTTGCAGTTGCGTACCCCTAAATCTAAGTAATTATTTTCTAATTACCCAAGGGTTTAAGCGTCCGTAGTTTGAGAAGCACAGCTGTACAAAATTAAAAATGTATACACCCAGATAGGCTTCGTTCCAGCAATGGCAAAGGGGATTAGTAATCGGAATTGTATTTTGCAATATTTACAAGAAAATACAGAGGATTGCACTCTTGCAGTAGAATAATGCTATTATTAGCTAACTGGTTTTTACATCCAGATTTGTTAGTGTATTATATACTACTTAAAAATACCAATGTACCTCATAGTAAATAAACAGACAAATACACACACACACACACACACACAAACACAACCATCCACACGCACACACACAAACACACCCATCCACACACACACACACACACACACACACACTCACACACACACACACACACACACACACACACACACACACACACACACACACACACACACACACACACACACACACACACACATACACACACACACTCATATATATATATATATATATATATATATATATATATATATATATATATATATAAAGAACGAAAGTCAATATACAAATACAAGAATTATATTTGAATTTATATATATATATATATATATATATATATATATATATATATATATATCGACACTTCCAAAAAAAATAACTCTTTTAACCTTCATTTTATTTAAAAATATTACACTTTTTCTTGCTTCTCCTGTCTTCAATCTACCTTTCTCTTATCTGTGTCTATTAATTAGCCACAACAATTAGCATAATTAGACAATTTTGTTAGAAACTGAGAAGGGCTTGTGTGTCTCCCTCTAACACTCTCCTTTTCTATATCCCCTCTTTTCTCTTTCTTTCCCACTCCCTTTCGTCTCTTTTTAGTCGCAACTAATGAGAGAGGCTTTACGTACCTCCATCCTATCCCTCTCGTTCGTCTTCTTTTCTTCCTTCCTATTCTCCGACTACACTCTATCTTCTAATGTATTGAATCACATAACCTATTTCCACTAACGTTTATATTTCTTGATAGATTAACAGTCAGGACAGCTCTCCTTGACTTACAAAGAAGATTTACTTCAAGTAAGCTACTCCGTTCTAGCAAACATTAATTTCCACCAGCAAAACGGGTTCACTATGTATCTCCACTAGTCCTACCCTTAGATTGTAGCCAGTGAAACGTTTTGGTTTCGTTGCTTTTATATTGGCTACAAAGGGTAAATTTATTTAAATCGATATACTTCTTTGTGCCCTTATGCTTACAAAGTTTATTTTAGCAAGAATTTGACTTCCAGATTGTTGTTTTCCCAACAAGGTTTTTAAGCAAAACCACTATTTGGGCTTCCATAAGTATGCAGAATATTGAAATTCTCTCCAAACCATGCCTCTTGCTATAACCCTGGACAGTCCTAGTCTTTGCTCTTGTGTTGACAAGGGTTTAAGCGATTTATACTCCCTTAAAAAAAAAGCATTTTCATACCTAATATTGTGTTTATACCTATATTGCGTTGGCCGTTTAGTTCCAATAATTAAAATAACTTACAAGGAAAGAAACTCCACATTATTTGGAATTAATAGTTACAAAGTTGTGCTAGTAAGTACTAAACAATGTTTTTGAAAATGGTAGTAAAATATTTTTTAAATGTAAATAGGAGACTACGTAATTTTGTTAAGGAGAACTTTCAGACCACGCCACTTAAAAACCATTACAGCACCCCTATATTGTTACCAAAGCCCTCGACAATCATGTAACCGGGATATTTATGTGTTTCATATTTTATTCTAAGGGTTGTGCACTCCCATATAATCAGATTAACGTTTTTGCCACACGGTAAATGTGATAAACAATTTCCGACAGTTATTAAGGGCGTTTTTGTGCTAAATGTAAACAAAGTTTAGTATAATGGGATAGTTAGAGCTTAGTTAGTGAGAACAATTTACAAAGGTAGATATTAAGAGAGGTCACTCATAATCTTACTGTAAACTGTTTTGTTTATACATGCAGAATAGTTTTGACGACGATTTTACCTTTGGACAATCTCTGATGAAAACGACATCGTCGTCGAAACTAGTCTGCATGTATTAATAAAATAGTTTTAAAACTAGTGTTTATGAATTACTATACTATTATTATTATTATTAAAAACTCGGAGGGACATTATTGGTGTAGAGCACTAGGCTGCAGCATTTGTACTATCTTTCCATCTCTGCCAAAGGACTAGCTCAGTGGATATCTACCTCTTTACAGAATCCAAGTACCCACCTGATGCTAAGTCTTCTGTTATCCTCTGGTGTACATACCTGCCATCCAAATCACTTTCTCCTTGGACCTCCTAAATAAGGGCACTCACAGACACATGGGTTGGGCTTTCCTCTTAGTCCTCATCGCATCTCTTGCACACAGTGGACCTAGATCTTTCAATTTTGTATTAGAGCCCCTTCAGTTTCCTATGGCCGGTGACCAGCTCTACAGTAACTCCGAGTTGAGATCTACTTAAGGAGAGTGGTTCTTTACCCCAAAAGTCTCCCGAGTAACCCCACAGTACCTTAGATTTGTTCCATTCCAAAGTCCCCTTCCATTGATCCTTTTACGTCATTCCTGAGGCGGCATGCCCATTGCCCTTAGCAACGGTCCTTGAGCTATACACTCTTGTTTTGTTAAGGCATCCACTCTCTTATTCCCTATTCAGAAGGAAGGTCCTGGAATCCAGGTTAGAATGAGCGAATCATACTTACCAAGCTCTGCTAGAAAAGCTATAGTCCTAGCCACCAACTTAGAGGTGGCACTATCCTTACCTAACGCATTTAGAGCTGCCTGACTGTACCAACAAATACAGATGGTCTGGCCTCTCTTGCCAGACCCTATTTTTCCTTAGCAAATAGCTTGATTGCACCTTTACCTGGAAAACAGAGTTGTAGTCTTCCATGCAAAGAAAGAATCTGTCTTGGTGTCTTGAACCTCCAAAGCCGTCTTCCACTCTATTCGTCATCTTGGACCCATCCGTGAGTAAGACTTCACCCTGTTTGGGTCTTCACTCCGCCCATGCATCTCGTGCATAGATATGGTTTTGTAATTTCCTTTTTCCTTTATAAGGGACCGTATCTTATCCTAAAACTCTAGCCAGAGCTTCTTCAGTGAATCACCAAATAGCTGTTTATGTCGTTCGCTACATGTCTTCCACAGTCTGGTACAACTTAGCCGGTATGCAGATTTCATTACCTCCATCCTTATTTGTAGACTCAAGGATGGAAAACCCAAAATAACCCTCATGGCCGCACATGGTGTGATCCTCCTCGTAGCTGTTTTGGATCTAAGGGAGAGACCCAACACGAGGTTCAACACTCTTTTACTTGCTTTCTTTTGTTCTCTGGTCCAACAGACGATTGAGACAAGGACCAACCTAGACATCACAATGGCAGAATAAATCCAATTAATCTAACGTGGACCCGAACCTTATCCCATGCATATCGCTCCTCTGCAATGATCGAACGTAGCTATGGCTCTTCCACACTTATCCTCCAAGTGCTCACGCCAGAGTAGCTTCCTATCCAGAATAATTCCCAAATATTTAGCGCTCTCAACGTAGCTTATTTTAGTATTCGCAATATCCATCATGTGGAGCGATTAGTTTTATATCGTTTAGGGAAGATGAGTGCCACATATTTCTCTCCTTGAATGCATAGAGTTTTTTCCTTCCCCATGCTTCTGTTAACTCTAGTGCCTCTTGAAGCCGGTATCTGAGGACATCTTCAAATGGCCGCCTAATAAGGATAGCCCTGTCGTCCGCATATCCTACCACCTTAGCACCAATTCCAGTGGGCTTAAAAGACAGATCGCCTCTCACCTTTTGCGCTGAGATTACCTGCCCAGCTATATTCGAGTCCGCCCTTAGCACCATATGTCGGGGATTTTGTACACCGTCTCCTACCCGTTTAATATCGGGAAAACTGTTCCTCATCAGTAAACGCAGAATTTCTTTCGAGATATCAGTAAAGCTACTATCAAGCTTCTTGACAAACTTAAACTGTTCCCTCGGTCCATCTGCTAGCACCTTAAGAATCTAGCAATCTCACATGATGTGCTGGTCTCTGAGCACCAATTTCCCCAAAAGACACGTTTAACCAATTTTATGAGATTTTTATAGAAACACTGGCGGTCTTTATATTCTTGCCAGGTCTTCACCGTATTCTTCTTCCTTGCTCTTTATAGAATCTTCTAGTCCCTTTCCGTCTTGCCTCTAACTCGCAGTTCCACAAAGGTTACCGCGTTCAGAGTTTATCCGCGAGAGAGGGCATATTTCCTAAAACGATGTGGAAATTGCAGTCCTGATGCAGGCCTCAGTATTTTCTAGTTCGTTCGGTGTACCATATTTACAACGGAGGGCTCATCCGAAACCTTCAGTCGTGCACCCACCTTACCATTTGTTTATTACAGAAGATGATATGTAGTACATCCATTATGTTTGAAGTGACAAATGTTGGCTTGGCACCAGTGTTTAGAACCACAAGGTTTTCTTTAACTAAGAAGGCGAGGAGCTACTCGCCACGCTTAATTTTATCTGTGCTGCCCCACACCTCATTATGAGCATTGGCATCACAACCCCCTAAGATTCCTCTATGTTCCTCTCCCTGCAGTACTGAACTAATATACGTAATTCTGCAGGGGTTGATTCTCTATTGTAAGCGCAGTAAGTGGAGGCCACGATGAACACCCTGGTCCGACTTACATCGCTTTTACCTCGAATTGTAACCACCGCAGGTCCCTGCGGGGCTTCTAGTTCTCTAGCTATCACATGCCATGTGCCCCTCATGTTCCCCACTTGATTATTAAACTAGTGTGTAGTGATTTTTAGTGAAACCTTTTAATACTACCGTTGTAAAGTTTTGTACGATTTACATTTACTAACTTATATTTTAACTTAAATTCCTAATTCACTATCGTCTATAGAGGGGTTGGTTTCCAAAATTGTCCCTTGAAAGACATTTACAGTTTTTCCTATAAAAAAACAAAATTTTGAATAGTAACCCTCTCCGGCCCATGGATTGTTAACATAGCTATTAGAAAACAATGACTTTAATTAATTTACAAATAACTAATATATAATCAATAGCTATAAAGCTATCTATGAGGATAAATACAAAATCTCAGATGAAACAAATTTTACATGTTGTAGTTTTCTGTCCCTATATTAAGTATATATTGATTATATGTTTATATTATAGTGGTTTACAAAATTAGTAATGGAAATTACTATTTCAGGCTTTTAATTATAGTTTAATAACAGGAAAAACGGTTACTTTGACAGTTGCTAATTTATTGATAATTCAATTACAGTATATTGTTTGATAACTATTGTACAGATAGGGTAAATAATTAATAACAGCAGGTAGCTTTCACAGTGCATGTTCGATAGAACCGTCAACTGGAGGTTTAGATCCAATCTGACCAGGATGAATAAAAGGTTCTTAAATGCATCTGTTACAATAACTAATGGTCGGTCGGTCCGCTCCAGAGTTGTACAAGTTGGAATGCTATCGTGTATCCACTTTGAAACTAAATTTTTCAAAGTTAGACCTGGTGTGGAAGATCCAAACCTGGACTCAGATATATTGTTAAAAAAGCGATTTTAGTAAACTGTAGTGCTTCTGAAAGAAAATAATGGTGAATAAAGGTTTTTTTAAACATAGGCAATCTATTCAAGCAGCTTACGACATGAATTTTCATGACGGATTACATTATTGAAGTAGTAAATTATTTTACAATTAATCTAGCTCTGTAAATCGTTCAACAGGAGTATTTGTCTATGCTTTTATATGCGGATAGGAAAGATTTTATTAATTTAAATCATTTAATTTTATAAAAAAATGTTGAGATTGCCCCATTGATGTTACATCAGTCTCCAGGCTCATCAAGTATCGATCTTTCCAAAACAAACAAGGTTTAAGAAAAAAAAACAATAATTCAATTCCTAATTAGGTTACCAAAAGAAGTTTTATTTTAGTAATTTTCCTATTCAATAATTACAGTGAAGTTACTGCTATTAGTGATTACTATATCTTATTATATATTTATATATATAGAACCTTGTTGTTCTAATAAGGGTAATTAGAGGATATTAAACAAAAGAAACAAAGCCATAAGCAGGAAGATGTTTTTTTTTTATTTTCAAAATAGTAAATAGGTCAAAATAAACCTAGAAACACGAACGACAATCAAAGGGATGCAGAATTTCAAAAGAAGAAGATGATGATTAGACGCAGAAACCAAGAAAAAGCAAGATGAAAGATTTAGGTTAGGTTAGAAAACAGGAATAATATCGATAGGCTAGGAATGCAAATTCACACGGGAGAATTGCACGCCGGAAATCACCTGACCGAAAATACGTCATTTTTTGAAGCCTCGCCATTGGTGGAAAACTGGGAGCGATCAAATATGCTCAGCGGGCGGTTACTAAAAATCGACAATGAGAGTAGCGTTACTTTGGACTTCGACGAGTGAAGACGTGTTGCCGGTGCGCCCCGTTTAGTAAGATTCTTATAGCTTACAAACCGATAAGTTAAACGAGAATATGCAGGGCTAAAATCTCATAGTGGAATCGCTGTTATGTAGCCTCGTGAGTTTTTGAAACCCTTTTAGGGAGAAAACTCTCCCAAAAGTGGTTTCCAAGATTAACATCAATGTCGTAGCGTCCTCGAGAATTTTGTGTGTTTGCTGTAGAAGTGTAAAGGAAAAATAGTGTCAGTGAGTTTTGTAATATTTAACTGTGCTTCAAAATTCAAAAAAACACATTAAAATTAAATTTCAAGTAAATTTCGTTATAAAATTTTTTTGAAAATAAACAGTGAAAATTAAGTAAAGAGTAAAACAATAAAATTATAAAGAGTTAGAGTGAGAGCAAAATTTTGAAGGGATTAAAAATTGGATCTGGAATTCGTCAAGCCAACAAAAAAAGGAGTCAAGATCTCACAAAGAACGAAGGAATGCTTTGTTTCGGCCTGGGACACTATCCAAGGAGAAGCCAGCGTGATGACGCCAATTTTTTGGACGAGTCCACAGCGCATTCAAGATGGCCAAGAAATGGGAGAGGGAGAAGACAAATCCAACATTTCTAGCCAGAGGAGAGATTATTATAAATGGAAAATCCAGATTTTAGCTTTTCTCTTTTTCAAATAAAATAAAATGTTTTTATTAAAATTTTTGGGGAAAATTGCGATTTAAAAAAATTGAACTTAAATAAATTTGTTTACAAGAGATACACAAATATCAGTAGTGGCTTTGTTTAGTATGTAAAATCGAGGGGTAGCATACTGTGGGGATAAGTCCAACCACAAGATGGAGGACTACACCTAACAAGCTTTATAATTTCGAAATAAAAATAATTTACCGTAATTGGAAAATTGAATACAGAAATTTATAAATTGTTTAGAAAACAAAAAAATTAACTCAAATGCAGATATTAAAGGTTTTTTTTATTAATAAATAAAGAAAAATAAATAGAATGTGAAATTTTGTTAAGATAATTCGTTATGAACTTTGTATCAAAGCAGCCGACAAATATGGCCAATTTAAATGTAAATGTTTTTTTTTTATAGTAGATTAGACTAAATAAAAATAAATTAAAAGGGTTTACAAAATTATTTGAGAATTAAATTAAGTGCAGTCAAGCAGAAAAAAGGGGACAACATTATATTTTGGGCACCATTTCATTGCCTAAAATTAAAGTTAAATTATGTTGGATTTTAACTGAACAAAATATAAATGGAAGATAATAATTTAGAAAGAAATAGGTGGGTCTAGTAAATTAGGTGGGAAATAGAAATATTATGCCGTTTTTGAAATGAGTCCTGGAAGGATCCAGATAAAGATAAAAAGTTAAAATTGTTTGTTGATAAATTTTGATTTTGAAAGATCAGTTGTTTATCTTGTACAAACGATTAAAAACAAAACTTCATAATTTTCGTTATCAAATGAAGGGATTTTTTATTTCAAAAGAAATAGAAGAGAATTTTAGAAAATAAAGAAAAACTTTATACAGAAAAATATAGTAAATCTTGTTTTGGGAATAAATGTTAAAATAGAACAATAGAACAAGAATAAAATAACAATTTTTATTAAATATAAATAAAAAATATTTTTCTTAAAATTTTTTATTTTAAAATAAATGAATACAAAAGTTTAAATAAATTTTGGTAGTAAATCTTTAAAAGAAAGGGTTAAATGGGATAAGGAATTACCACTAAAATTACAATATTAATTTTTTAGAAGATAAAAGAAAATATAAAGTTAATGTGGGTAGAAGAGAAGTCATAACGTAAAGACTAGTAAAAAGAATTGTTAACAATTTTAAGGTGTTACACAATATCAAGAGCACAGTGGTACAATATATTACAATAAAAATATTGAAAAGAACCCCAATACCACAAAAATAATCAAAAATAACAAATAAGACAAGTTACTTAAGATTAAACCCTTATGTACATTTCGATGACCATGTCATCATCATCAGAGGGTCTTGTTACAAAACACAATCTAGCACACAAGAAGTTACAAACTAGAATGATCTAGAGATCATTCTAGTTTGTAACTTCTTGTGTGCTAGATTGTGTTTTGTAACAAGACCCTCTGATGATGATGACATGGTCATCGAAATGTACATAAGGGTTTAATCTTAAGTAACTTGTCTTATTTGTTATTTTTGATTATTTTTGTGGTATTGGGGTTCTTTTCAATATTTGTATTGTAATTTTAAGGTGTTGTTAAACATAGAAATATACAAACTGTGTTTTATAATTTAAATTAAAAATAAAATAAAAACCAATATTGTACTAACTTGCAAATAAAACCGTAGTTTATTTATTTAAAAAAAATTATTTCACACTCCTAAAACAAAAAGGGTCATTTCGCCATTAAGATGTCTTCAAATGAACTCTTCCCCGGGAATGGATACCTAAAGGGTTAAACCTGCGAAAATTAGGTTTTTTAAATTAAAGTCCCGGGACTGGTTCTCTGGCAGATTTGGGCGAACATTGCACAGTGTTCTAGCCGCTGGCTAGAAACGGCTCGTTTCAAAATTTTTACTTAGCAATGGAAAACGTGGAGGCGGCAGCAAAGAGGTGGGTGGCAGGGTGTAGGGCGTTGTGCGCCACCCGTTACAACACACACACACACACACACACACACACACACACACACACACACACACACACACACACACACACACACACACAGGGCTGATGGCGATTGCAATAGGGAAATCTATTCTCCAATTGATAAAGTTTTAAGAAAATGTTAAAAATATGTTGCAATAACTAGTAAGAATATGAAGAAATTTCATAAAGCAATATTTCAAATCCCTACAAATCTCCGTACTCTTGGTTGAATTCGTCTTGGCTACATTACTTTCGTAGCACATCCTGTGCCTGTTCCTCTCTACCTCTTTTGTATAAAACTCTCTAAAATATGAATATCAATTTCTTTATTACTATATATTTCTTTGATTATTTTAGTATGTACGGGGTTGACAGCAATTACCTATTTCTACATTCATCCGTTTTATGCTCAACATAAATTAATGGTAACAGATATTTATTTAGCAGTTTAATGTAAATAGAAATCAACTCTTTTTTTAGTTTATGGGTCAATAACTGTTTCATATAGCTTACATTCATTTATGTTAAGTGAAGACGGCAAGTAACATATTCTGCAAATAAAATATTCTTTCTCTAGGGCACCGATTCCCCGAGCTTCGAGGCACGTATTGAAATCCAAAGGGGAAATCATAGCTCTGATATTCAATTAAATGAAAATTTCCCTAAACCTTTGCTGGAAGGCAAACATTCCCATTCTTCCTGTATCAGTATGGAAAGCTTTAACGTTTTTTGTAATTTGATATAAACAGCAGTTTTGGGCCTAGAGATTCTCCTTCTTTACAGTGAATATGCAAATCAAATGTTTAATTATCTGTTTTAAATGAACAGACTCTGTCATATGAGACGAAAAGGTAACGTTTTATGCAAACAAAATATAAATAAAATGTTTTATAAATCAACTCCTACTGAGGTCAACAAAGAAAAATATTTGTTTACTTACTTTTCATTAAATAAAAACAGTTAATATAATTTGTGTAACATGATCATTGCTTTAAAACAGCTGTTCCACCACATAACCTATAACACAAAATCAGTTGTTACATGAAATCTTTTGTTATTACTTACTTTAAGCCAAATATGACGAAATAACTATATTGCATACCTTAACACTTTTGTGAAATGATTTCTCCCATATAATACTAACATTATCTCATTAAATTTAATTATTGAATTATTATTTGAAACAAAACTTTGTTAACATCAAGTGTAATCCACTACAAGTTTAAAAGAAACGTATTTGAACTTGATTGCATCAGTAAAAAGGTTTTTATTACCAACTTGAAAACTTGAACAAGATGTATGTGTATATACACACACACACACACATATATATATATATATATATATATATATATATATATATATATATATATATATATATATTATATATATATATATATATATATTTATTTATTTATTTAGTTACTTATTTATTTATTTATACATAAGGAGAGTGTGATATAAAAGTAGGAATTGATTTAATAAAACAGTAAGAGTGTGTTGTTTCCTATTTAATTTATTTTTTGTATTTGAACTGTACAGAAATATTATTAGGTATGTACTACATAACCACTAGCAAGAGATGGTAACTATAATCAGCACTTATAAATAACGCAACGCTTTGGACTTGTAGAGGAGTTCCTAAGACGTTAGGATGTGGCACTTTTGACCAAAACTTTATTCAAAAGAGACAATTCTAGATTCTTATTAAACGGACAGCTCCGGTAATTAAGCCTCCTAACGGTGATAGTGCGTCAAAAGTAGCGGTGTAAGGCACCGGGTAGAGTATATAGTAAGTGTCCAAGTATCTATTGTTTAGAGTCGTGTATCTAACATGGTCCTACTCTCTAACGGGGTCATATGGCGTCGTCTACTCGTCACGCCTTCCCTAAAAATCTCGTTCACAAGTATATTTCAACTACTCCTACATGTGTATATTTATTCTATATACCCTAGATAATATTCAATGTAGAACCACGAGTTCACGTACTTGAGGTTCACCTATTCCCTATCAGGTTTATAAAAAAGAGTCTTTCTCTTTTACATCCTTTTAAGGAGGAAGATGATGAAGGATATGTACGACTAAGAAAAGTATATATCGTATGCGCCAAAATAAACAGTGTTGAAACAGTTGTAAGATTTTATTTTATTTCACTTTATTTTGTTTTCATAGTTTCACAAACGCATGCAAGTAACAACAACAGCGGCAACAATCAATAATCGACATAGCTGATCAAGAAGGCAGCTATGGCTGATTCAGTTTCAGTACTGTTTATTATGGTGCGTAAGGTATATAATCCCGTTGTAATAAGAGAAAATTTTCTGAAGGCAGGGTTGCTTGGGCATTGTTGCTTATATGAAGTCATTATATGAGCAATTATTGCTCACAACTAGGATAAAGGTGTCTTTTTCTTACCCATAGATGAAGGAAGGGTAGATATAATTATGTAAATCCTAGGAAAGGACATAATGATTACCTTTATACGATTCCAAATTACCTCAAGGATTGGGCAGAGTCGCGTGTTTGAAGTTAATCTACAGTAAATTTGGATGGATAGAGGCGACTTACCGTTGCATACCATTGTATGGAAAGGTGAAAATAGGGGTACATGGAAGTAGGTAGAATCAAGGAAAGAACATAATGATCCTCTGCACTGGGAAAAGGGTAAATATATACATCCATACTTACTAGCCAACTAAAACCCTTAACATTTCTGCCATTCGGGGATGGAGACGACCAGTGTAGAAGACCGTCCAGCAGGAACCCGTCTTCCTCCCGTTGTCTCTCCTCTTCAAGGCAGAACCTCAAATGGTTTGCGTCCATGAAATCAGTTTCAAACAACCTGCAGGAAAGGCTGTCAAGTACAGTAAATCGATAGAGTTGTCACTCGAGGTAACAGTGATTATTGATGGTTTTGGAAGCTGTCGCGCTAAAGTATCTAGGCAGGATACATGACACATTTTCATATTTGGTCTTGCCTATGTCTTCCCTTCTCTACCTCTTTTTTCCTCCATTTTCTTCTTTCTTTAACATCGTCCAAAGGATTTAGCTGTGGAAAATGTGTGGAATCTTGAATTTCGAGATTCCATTTGCATTTTCGTATCGTGTCTGAGATTCAACTGCAATACAAGGTGCCAGCTACTCGTTAATAGATCTTTTAGTTTCACTCTGTAGCTATAGTCTATTACGACTACCTTATAATTCACCAAGAACCTCCACAGATTTTGCAATTTGTTAAACTAGAGAGCCTCCTAGTAACGGAAGGTGAGAGATAATATTATGAAATTTCTTGGGTAAGGTCGCTAATCTAGAGAGCACGTGATCCCAACAAGGGTAATGGGAAATAAGACATAATCACTTCCGACTTAACAGAGTTATTCCGACACAACAAGTTCTTGTTAAAGAAAACTAGTGGAAAATTAATTGAAAACAATTCCACAAATATTTTTAACAATAATTTATTTTCATAGATAAAAACTTTGTTCAATAAATGTTAAATAAATGGATATACTCCTGGCGAGCATAAAAGAAAAGAGTTGTTGAAGATAAAGTAAAGAAAAAAGCGTAACATTCTCGTGTAATTTTTTACTCCTCATTTATCATAATTATTTGGTACTTCATCTCCCTGGATCAGGCACAATCTCTGGGGCGGGGTACACACACAGCCAACATACAAATGTCCTCACATTTATCCAGAAGGAGCGAGAAGTGTCTGAGTTTAAGCAATGCAAGTATATGACGTTATTGCACAGTTTCTGGTAGTAAGTATAATTTCAGTGAATACGAAATATTTCATTAAAATAATTTTTTACTACATAATCAGGTTTTTATTTTGTGTGTGTGTGTGTGTTAATAAATCGAAAGTGGGAAATATTAAGCAAGAGGTACAGATAGTGTACCATGCTGTTAGTATAATCGCAACTAGGTTACAATATTTTGAGTTAGTTGGACTAAACAAAATCAATGAGACCTACTAACTTACAAAAAAATAATAGTAAAATTTATATGTGCGGAAAGAAGTATTGAAAAAAGTATATGTGCGGAAAAAGTATAATTTTCAACATTCAACGAGAAGGAATTATTGCTTCTATGAAATTGGAAAACTCATCTAATTCAAACAGTGGGGGTGTATACAGATACTGTTATTCAAAAAATTTCCAGAATCATAGAAGGTAGAGAATTATAGATGTATAGTATAAAAAGGATTAAGCTGATTGAGGAAAGAATAACAGAAGGTCACGACAGTGAAATGTTATTATTTACAAAACTAAAGCTAATATATTGTACAAGAAATATTTGAAAGATGGGCTTAAATAAGTGCAGGATTAAATAAAGGTTTAAGTTTTCACAATGGGTTTCAAACGATAATCTAATATCTTAATTTCTCATTTTTTAAATATTATTTAACAACGAACCCAATTGAGCAGAAAACACGAATCTGATCTCTATTCTTTTGAAAAAAAGAACAGGTAATGAAACAATGTAAAATTTACATAACCTGAAATTGCTTTTGTGCTGATGTCTTATTTATTCATTTGTAAATTAAAGGTGTTATGTTATTTAGCAAAAACTATAACATCTTTTATGCAAAAACGTTATTTGTGGGAGGATGTGCTCAATACAAGTTTAGGAAACCTGGAGAAAAAGATCTTTGCACAGAATATGTAAAGCCGTAAGCCGTCAAAAGCCAACAGCACTACTCGAACCAACAAAGAAGTCAATCTTTGTTGTATGTATGTGACAGATTTCTTTCTATATCATCTTCATTATTGTTAAATGTTTTTTGAAAGTATAGTACACTTTACACCAAATAATTTGCTGAAGAAAAACTAACGAACGTCTTAAGACTATAACGTCTTTATATTGCGTATCGCGTATTGTCTTTATATTGCTTTGCGTACTCTGAGCAAAGCATTGTAAACAATTGAGATGGCACAAGCAGCGTCCCTAAACGGTTTACGACGCCGAGAAACATTTTAAGATAATTTTTAAGACAGTTTTCTAATACTATTATAGCCCATTATCAAGTGGGAATTAAATTTCGTTTTTACGCTAAGGAACGTGACGACGTTATTAGGGAAGCATTGGCGCCGCTTGCTGGAGTCGTTGCAGCTTTCAGAATTTATTATAAAGGGAATCCACTTATACTGTAGTTAATTACATGGTTGAAAAATATAACTTTCTTAATAATCTCTCTCTTCTCTCTCTCTCTCTCTCTCTCTCTCTCTCTCTCTCTCTCTCTCTCTCTATCTCTCTCTACACTGATTTCAAGTGAAGACACTTAATGTAAACATCGTGTTTTAGTAAAAACAAACAAGATCGCTTTCTATACGTGATTATGTTTTATTTACTTAAGTTTACTCTGTACAATACATCGTG
Organism: Prosapia bicincta; assembly: GCA_036971475.1. NCBI lineage: Eukaryota > Metazoa > Arthropoda > Insecta > Hemiptera > Cercopidae > Prosapia > Prosapia bicincta. The sequence continues at coordinate 13,991,629 of JBAIZL010000003.1, read as the reverse complement.
TTTTCAAACAAAATATTTCATGTTGACATAGTTTTACCGGTTATTATCGTCGACGTCTATAATTCGTTCATTATTTTCCCTATTATTTTCTAATATTTTCATTGCTTTCCTTCTTTTTGTAATATGCCTATTCCTTTTTTTTACTTTTTCACCTTCTACTTCACCTATTTCTTAGCTAATCTCTGCTTCTCCTTTTCTTTTTTTTTACTTCTACTAAACTTACTCCTTATTCAACTTTTCATCGTATTCAAATAAATTGTTTTCCCATTATTAAGGTATTAGTATAAGGTTTATTTGTATCCAATATATTATTTTTTCCGATCAAATTCTTCTTTATGGCTAATCTTTAACCTTCAAATGGTTTGACTACTTTATTGTCCAACTTATTGTCCACATTTTCATTTTTTCGTCATATCCTATTTTTATTGTCCTTATTCCTGTTCTTCTCTTTCTCTTCATCATTCTTTCTCTTCTTATCAATCCTCTCTATTTAATCTTCCAGTTCTCGCTTTCTCATCTTTCTTTTTCTTTTTATCGTACTTCTACGTATTTTGTCTTCTTCTTAGTTTCATTCACTTCCTTCACGTTCTTTTATCAAATATCTTCACAACCTTCTGATCTTTCTCCTCGTTATTTCGTCATGTGATAATTGTTGAGTTTTACTTTCTCCATTCAAAAATAGATTTTCACAAAATATACTTTTTTATACACAGTACTTATAGTAATATTTACATAATAATAATAATTGTTGTCCTTCTTTCTTCTCTTTTTTCCAAATATTAACAGTTTATCTTCATCATCTTGGTCTCTAATTTAATTTTTCCCTTATCCTGTTCCTCTTTAGCATTGTACCTCCCTTTTATATCTCCTTTTTCTGTTTTTCCGGTTTCACATTTCTCTGATTTTCTCTCTCTTCCTTATGATTCCCTATCGTTCTCTCTCTTTCTTTCTCTAATATCTGTCTTGTTTTTTTATCTGACTTTGTTTTCCTTCTTCCTATTTTAGGTATGGTTTTAGGTGTTTCCTTCTTCAACATATCCTTAAGGTTTTTCCCTTGTTTACTTTTTGTCGTTTCTCATTTCCCACTTATATGTTTTTTACATTATCTTATCCGTAGCCTCTTCTGACAATTTTTCTGACTTCAATTTTCCCTCCGCTTACATTTCCTTCTTCTCTTTATCATGTATTGAGCACTAGGTTTATTTTTACTATCTCTTTTAAGAAATGGTTTTCACATAAATGACCTCTTTTCAACACAATTCTACAATTTTTATGTTCGAAATCTATATATCTTCCCATATCTCTTTTATTAAAAAAGTATTTTTATTCTTGCCTTCATTATCTACTCTAACTTTATTCATGTTCTCCTTTTCCATCTCTTTTCTTCATGTACCTTTATATATATCTTTCGTATTTCTATAGTCGGATTTTCCATTTTTTCTCTTATACTTTTTTCTCATACTTTTACTACGTTTGCTTCTTTCTATCTTTCTAGTGCATCTTTTTCATTAAATTTTCATATTTTATTTTCATATTAAAAATTACTTTTTATAATTATCTTCTATAACATCTTTTCTTACTTTTGGTTTTTCCTTCCTCCTTTTCTATCTTCTTTCTCTTTCATCGTATCCCTCTGGTTTTTTTGCTTCACATTCTACTTCATTTTTCATTCTCATATCCTTTTTTCATTGGCTATTTACTCTTCATATCCCAACTTTCTCTCCTGCTGTTGGTCTTATCTTCAACCCTCCCTCCTAAATAAGAAGTTACTATCATGTATCTTTATTGTCCCTATAGCTCTTTCTTTCCCTTCCCCCTAAATAAGAAGTTACTATCAAGACAACATTACTGTTCCTAAAGTGAAAACATTTTTGAATGATATAGCTACAGATATTAGTATTTTAAATTTATTTTTGCTTTATTGTCCCTATACCTCTTTCTTTCCCTACGCCCTAAATAAGAAGTTACTATCATGGAACATTACTGTTCCTAAAGTGAAAACATTTTTGAATGATATAGCTACAGATATTAGTATTTTAAATATATTTTTGCCTTATTGTCCTTATACCTCTTTCTTTTCCTTCCCCCTGAATAAGAAGTTACTATCATGGAACATTACGTTTCCTATAGTGAATACATTTCTGAATGATATAGCTACAGATATTAGTATTTTAAATTTAGTTTTCTTTCCTTACGTTTATTTCACAGTCCTTCTCCGTGCAGTTCCTCCCTTTTTACCTTATAATCTATTTCTCTTTTCCATTTTCTTCTTTTTCTACCTTAATTATAATTCCTTTTTCTTTTTAATATTTTCCACCTCCTCTTCTGATGTCTGTTATAACTACCAAATTTTATCCATATCTTGTTCCATAATCTTCTTATTACATCATGTATTAAGTATTATTGGCGCTTCAGTCTCTACAAATTAATTTTCACACTAAATCCTTATTCCTAATCCACTTGTATTACCATTAACGTAGAAATGTGCTACCATTTCATTCCTTCTTCTCGCTATTATTGGAATAATTTTATATCTTTGTCCTCAATATCTATTCTTACGTTTTCTAAATCTAATTCCAATTCATCTCGGCCCCCTCCTTCTTTTTTTATGTTTCTTCCTTATAGTTTTATCTTCTCTTATCTTTCGAATGCACCAATTCCTTTGTGTTTTTTCGATTTGTTTTCGATGTCCACAACCTCCACTCGAAGTAATTAATTAAATCCAATTTGCTTTTTCTTTTCCTGAAGTGAAGACCATATCGAACTGTCTCAGATAATAAAACATTTTATTAACAGTCTCTCTGTAATCCGCCAACCCTCCTTCCCCCGCTATGTGATCATAATAGACATTTGACAATTCGTTTGTCTTTTTATACTTTTTATTCAGTCATGTGAATGAAAAAGGTGGTTTAAAAAATGAATATATTACGTTTGTGTTTAAATCTAGAATGACCGATTCTTCGACTATAAAGGTGTTACTTCTCCTTTAAAACACTGCAATTCTATGACGCACGGTGAACGATCCAATGGTACGTTATAGTGATCCATATTCTTCAAGGTCTGTAGCTTAATTGTGAAATCACCTTAGCTCTTCTCCATTTATACCGTTTGCACTGTGTTTGACGTTGATTATCCCAATGCAACACCTATCTCTTTCTCAGGTTTTTCAGAGTATTTGTCACCCCCGTTTCTTCCTTTGTTAAATACAGCAAAATTCTATTGAAATCTAATTCTTGCGGAATTCATTGTAAATGCAATCACCCACTTGATATAATTCCTGCATATTCGAATATGAATTATATGTATTTTCAAGTATATAGCCTAGGTTTTAATAGTTGCCTCGCACAGTGTTAACTGCTCCAGGTATCTTTCCACCGCAGGGAAAAGACTCTTAAGATGTAAAAATCGGTCTCTTTCAGCACTACATTTTCCTCATTCCTTCTAAATCATTTATACGTACATATTGCCTACAGTATAACTTTACAGCGTCTATTTCGATGTCCGTTTCGGGAAGAAACGGTCGTATCTTTTTCCGGCAATCCTTAGTCGATAAATATTGCTGAACTTCGAGTTGCCCCATACATCGAGTCAAAGGGTAAAGAGTACGGAAATATTCTCCGATAATCAGGTCGGATGCAGGATCCCCTTCGTCTACTCTGATTGTTTTTTGTTCACCTAATCTTCTCAATTTTGTTTCATTTTTTTCCTGTAAGTTTGTATAATCTTTAACGTTTATGAAATCGTGAACGGCTGTCTTTACATCATCACTATCTGCTGCTTCCGTATGATACAACTTCATCGAGGTTGTATCCATCTTACGTGCTAGCTACATCGTCTTTCTCTGAAGCTGCGTTCGTATCACTAAGGGAATTGATTTTCTCCATAAACAATATCAGTATCAGATTTAAACTGCTGTAGAACCACCTTGACTGGTCGAGATCAAAGCCGCAAATGAAGTTAGCTTCATCGGACATCCTACATATTTCACCAGCTGGTAAAGAACATAAGACAACTTTCTTCACGTTTCATGTGAGAGGCTTTATAAGTCATTGTGGTATCGTGTAAAATCAAACAGTAAGCAGCCGTAATGTCTGGAATATTTTATTTAGTCTAAAATTCGATCCGAATATCTACAGTGGAGCTCTTGACAGATTCGTTCTGTTTTGACCAATCTATTACCACTATTGGCGAATATTATTCTTAAGAATCCGATGAAAACAAAGGCACGCCTTTACGCCCATAATAGGATGATTGAAACTTGGCGTACATCTCGTATAACAATGAATAACGTTTTTCGAAAAATCAGCGTTTAAGTTGTCGTGCGGAAAAAACTGCGAGTTGAGGAACAGTTTCACGTTCTCAAGTTTGCAATGATAGAAAAAAAGTAGAATATTTTGTTATAACGATCTTCCTGTCAGTCTGAAACGCGAATATTACGAATCTTGGTTTCTCCATTTGGTTCGACGTTTTTATCGTCTACGAATGTCTCTGAGTTTGAGGTAGTACGGGGTATTCGTGCAATTCCCAACTCCGAAATGGTACCACAATCTGTCGGACCACGTTTCACTCTTTTAAAAGGGTGAACCTGTGTTCGTCTGATAATCTAGCGAGTGGGACCATCCATGCTCTCTTTTCCAAAACACATTTGCAATCCAACCTTGCTTCGGTTGCTTCTTTAAAACAGCGGTTCTACCGCATAACCTATAACATAAAATCAACTGTTTTATAAAATCAAATGGTATCACTTATTTTAAGGCCAAAGAGACGGAGTAACTATATTGCATACCTTACCCCTTTTGTGTTACTTCTATAGTGAGAGTGCAAAGTAATAGAAGGGACTGCAAATACTTTGCAACTCTTTACATATAAACTATTAATGAAACAATACCCGATACTGAAATGTACGCTGAGGAACTTAACGTTATCATGTCGATAAGTATTTGTCAAAACTATTTGTGCTCTAATTCTAAAGGCGCATTGACCGTCTTTTTTAACGAAATGCTTTTTGTTTATACATTTAATTTAAAATAAAATTACAACACAAGGAAACTATTTGATATAGAGTGTTGGAGGTTGTAGCAAGCTGCAAACATAGTTGCAGACACATTAAGTTCAGAACATTTAATGAGATTCTCAGATTCCAATAAACATCTGGCGTCTCTCATAATTACTAAGCATATACATATATATCTGAAATTGATTCATATAACTTGCGCTTCCTCTCTCTACAATGTTTATTATCGTAATACTAATATTCCCTAAATTACTAAACACAGTATGATTTATGTAATAATAGTTCACTAACTAAATGTGGAGTTTAAACTCAATGCATTTCAATTATCCCAATGTGTAGGTGGTGCAACTAGATTGTGGGGAACGGATGTAGGTTTTTCACACTTTACATACTTACTTTACATTAGATTACTACAGAACCGGTGCAACTGTGAGCCTTTATTACAACCTTGGTTCACCGCCGTTTAGACAGCAGTTCCAAACCAACCGCATTATCGATAGATATGTACTAAAGCAAAATATTCGATTTACAGGTGTCCAACCAATACATTATATTATGAGGTTTGAGAAAAAACTGTACGGGGTATTGTTTTGTTGAAACAGTTTTGTTTAGAAATTTCCCTTATAAAAAAAAAATCATAGGTTTTTTGAAACAACCTAATATAACAAAACTTTCAATAGATTAAACCTATAATTGGAAATGTAAGACTCTGGATCGCTATCCATTTTTTTTTCAGGATCAGAAAACTCTAGGTTTAGTGTCTTTATTCTACCGTTTCTTCTTTTCGCTGGTTATTTTACGTATCGTCATGAAGCTGTTTGTTTAAGATTTCTCTTCTCACAAATTGTTTCACATTTCTCCTCTTCATCCTTTATTTTCTTTGCGCCATGCCACTGTTTGTTTGAAACTCCTCCTTCACGCTGATTGTTTCACTTTTTTTACATTACGTTGTTTATTTCTCTTTTCCATGTCGCTGTTTGTTTTAGGTATTTTATTCACTGATTAATTTACTTTTTTATTTCCGCTATTTTTTTAAAGTTCATTCACGTAGCCCTTTAATTTATTTTTCTCAATTATGTTTCTCCTTTCAACTATTTAGTATAGTCTTTCTTTCTACATACTATTTATTTACCGTTTCTGCATGCGGCTGATAATTTTAAATTCTAATTTTTTGCTACTTATTTTACGATTTTTTTATTTCGATGTTTGTATTACGTTATTTTCCAAGTCTATTTTACGTTTCTCTATGTTCGGTTGATTTTACGTATCTTACTGTCACTTATTATTTAAGTATATTCTTTGTATCCTATAATTGTACGATAATGCTGCTGTATCTGTTATGTTTTTTTCGTGAAATTGTATATCAAATTATATGAATCTGCTTTTGCTACTTTGTTTCACTTCTATATTCTTATATGCGTCTTTTTTCGTTATTTGTTTTACTTTTCTCAATATATGTGTATTTTTATATTTTTCCATTACGCATTTTATTTTATTGCTGTTGGTCCCTTGTTTATTTTTAATGTCCTCCTTTTTCTTTTTTCTTTACGAATATCTTTTTCCACTTATTTTTCTCTTGAAATCTTTATTATCGTTCCTTTTTTCCTTGTTTATTTTACAATTCTAGGTTTGTTTTTATTTTTTGTTTTTATTGCGGCTAATTATTTTACTGTTTTCGTTACCTTCTAATTATACGTTTGCCCTCATTGTTGTTTCTTTACGTAAAAATTTGTAAGTTTCAAATAGGATTGACAAAAAATCACTTCATAAACGAAGTTCTATATTAGATGTATTTTTGGCAACCCAATAGACCAACCACTAAAGCTTTGAGTATCATGACGTAAATATGCAATGAAAGCATTTTAAATATTCAATTCTTTTTATTCTTTTTTGTGGTCCAAATTACCAAAACAGGTAAACGCTTTTGAAAGCGTCGACGCTTTTGAAAGTGGTCGACCTAGTAAATATTGTATGTGTTGCTAATCCTCTCTAGCAGAATTAAAAATTTTTGATAGTGAACTATATCGCGTTATGGATATAATAATCTCATGCAATTCCAGTTATAGGATTAAGTACACCAAATACAATTATACGACTATCCGTTGGGATCCCATTATATGGAATATTCTGTATCGGGCTTACTTTAAATCTATAGAATAATTTTAAGCAGTAGGAAAATAGGTATAACTCCTATTTTGCCGATTCAATTTTAACATGAATTTAATAATAGTTTCCTAAGTTTAACATGTTTGCGGTTATTCCTGTTCCTCTAAACTCTTCATTCTTCCAGTTACACTTCCAGAATCCTCCAACTACTATCTACGATTTTCTATTCCTTGTACTCTCCCACCTTCCTCAGTATATTCCTTTCCAATGTGTACATTGACATTCAGTCCTGTGCGTGACCCATCCACCCGATTATTCACAGCTTTAAATCCTACCATCGAGAGTAACTCCTTCAGCTTTTTCTGAACCTCTCTCACCTTATATATAACTTATAATCAATCAATCTTCCGTTCTGAAATTCGCTGTTCCCTGGAGCACAAATGAAATAATTTGATTCATAATCTTACTATTTAAATATAGGAACAATCTATAATCCATATAAATTTTTTTTTTAAATGTTAAAGGATGCGCAAAATATAAGGTTTTAAATATGTAATAAGATCTGAAAGTACTTGATAGTAATGTTTGTGGTCAGGAGATTGTTGTGTTCGCTTTAAAACATCACGGAATTGAAACATCTATAAGCCTTAAAAGTAAACGATATATATTGATTTATTTCGGCGTTAAGTATTTTTAGGCAAATTGTATTAATGTTTTCCGATTTAGGAGGCAATGATATTTCATGAAAGATAGAGTGTAGATGTTAGGATACTGTTCGCTATGATATACATTTCTTTCATAACATAATCAAGTGAACAATCAGAACCCGTAATGTCCACCTGGTAACATCTTCTTGTGGGACACCATCGTCAGTATTAATAATTAAATTGGTCTAACCACAATTCAACTCTTTCTACGGATATTCGATACTGAATGAAATAAATAAAAATTGTATAGCTCGAAGAAAACGAGGGAATAAACTTTTGAAAAGATAAATTGTTAGAAAAAAACAAGGACAGTTCATGCAGGATCGCTGGGAATAATTGAATTATACCTCAACCCTGTGAGTTTACTTTACACCTTGTTAGTTAGTCTATAGAGTAAGTATCTTACAGTTCGGCTGGCTACTCTACGCTAGAAGTAGCAAGTAAAGGAATAAGAAAATGTTCTAGCCCTCGTACCGTGAATTTTGAAGCAGTCAGTTCAAATAGGTGTCTAGCTACATAAATCCAAGCAGGTTTGAAAATATAGATTGAGGAGGTCTGTAGAAATACAAACATAGTATGAAACGAACTCTTGCTTCAAACATGTGTACTAACTTGTTGTAGTTCGAAGCAAATGTTTGTTAAGTTTATTATCTATCTAATAATATTACCTCAGTATAAAAAAGTATGAATATACAACAATTTTCTCTATCTAAATGTAACAATTTGGTCGAATGTAATTCTAAATTCATACCTGTTCATTACAAAACTAAAAACTCAACATAAGATGCAATTATGTTAAAACTATAAAAGTTTTTACATTTATATTTTTTTGAACAATCGGATTGAATTTGGTATTTAACACAATGAATAATTCAAAAACAACCTAAGCACAGCTATTCACATTGTATTCAAACAAGGTTTTAATTTGCATAAACATACGCCTAAAAGATTTGCATAAATAAATATTATTACTGTAAGTGTATCTTACGAAATAATTTTCCAACATTTACAGACTTGGAAAATATGGTTCATAGCAGACTTGAAGCAATGTTTAGTTGAAGTTTTGTTATGTAAATTATTTTAAGATTCGTTCATTTCAAGATATTGTTTTTTTCCTTCAAATTATCCATTAATTACATCTTACAAAGCTACGTCCAGGCCAATCTATAATGGAACAATGCAAATGTCGCAAATAGAAAAAATCAACTCTACATACGTTTTCCAGCTAAGTAATAAATAATTGGTACAACCTTTCACTTGTAAATTGAATTCTTTTAATTGAAGTTTAATGCCATTAAACGTTTAGCGTGGTAAAGTATTCAGTGAAAACTCAAATATTTGTGTCACTATCCGAGTAACATAAAAAAAGTGATTAAGCCACGTGATGTTACAAATTATAAGATTTATAATACGTATGATATACATTTAATTAATAAAACAATCTTAATAGTGGACACCTCATGTCTATACCACAAATTAATTAACGGTACAATTGTTCAAGTTGGTTAACTTTATAAAGAGATTTAATATGTTAAAATGTGTAATTATTGTATAGTTTTCTGTAAATTAATTTTAGCTTATATTTTGAACTTATATTAGAATGAATTTTGACTTGTATTTTTATCTAAAACTTGTATTTCTTGAATCATACCACTTACCAATCCAATTATAATGAACACAATTTTGCAGGTCAACTATTAAGGATGTAACACATTACTGCAATATTTAACATCCATCATATTAAACAGTGTTACACGGGCAACCAAGAGGTGGCCGAAACACTTATTTAAATAAATAAATATTTATTTAGTCGTTTGTAAACGGTATTTTCCTTAATGAAAAACATCATACGCATGCTTAATTAAAAGTGAGTCGAAATCAATGCTTTAATACTAATCACATATCTTAAGATTGATCGCACTTGCATATTTCTGCAGGTGTAGAAACGAAATATGTTTAAATTGTTTAATCGGGAATCTTGAATGTAAAATATATTTTGAGTGCTACACAAGAAGCGCTTTTAAAGGCAAAGTAAAAATTAAATCGTACCTACATAATTTAAATAAAAATATATCCACCCGAGGATATATATTGGCATGTTAATTGCGGCTCAATTATTGGTTACGTATTTAAAAGTTATTGATCCATCAGAATGTTGTCTTTGAGCGTCCATTTTTGCATGTTAGAGTCAAATAAAACCGATTCCGTTACGTGAATGCGGTATAATGTCACGCTTCTCTTTCTTTTATTGGTTTTTCAGTTTACGACGCTCACGAAAGCGTGATAAAACAATAAAAAGATAAACAGCAATTAAAACATTCGAATTTGCTTTAATTCTTTAAATAAAGTTTGCTTTATATCCTGCAATTAAATTGAAACATTCATTAGACCATTAAATCAATAAAGTATGGAGATTAGGATTTACTTGTCTTATCTTGCACAATTAAGGGCTGAAAAATAACCTTCCCTTAATTAAATATAGCAAAATGTGATTTGTACGGTAGAACAACTCAGGTGTTTCAAGGAACTACTTTATACAAATAAGTCGGTTCATTAATGTAAGCACTAAGCACAGTGAAACGTATAACTTGTAATCTAGGCAATTAACTGGAACCAACTTCCTTCTAAAAGGAATATCAAACCTCTGTTTAAAAGAGGCAAAGTTAGTTCGTAAGAAACAGGTTTGTTATAAAAGTTACTGAGTTAAGTCTAAGGGAGAATATGCAAAGATGAATTTCTACATTTTGTGCAAATAAGCCTTTAGTTAATTATTGAAATATCCAGTTATCTATTCGAGTTAGCTTAGTCAAATTATCTTAATTTATAATATAAACGAGAGATACTTTTCTATAAAGAACATAAAAACTTGTAAAAGGGGTAGCCACATTTCATTTATCTAATCCACACCATCACAAAGTTACAGAGTGAAAAGAAAAAAATAAATAATATGAAAGAACTCACAGTTTGCACAACGCATTGGTTGGAGAGTACGTTCGGTGAACATATTTTGAATAGATAGAATTGAAAAAGTACAAAAATAGTGTTGAGATAATGAAAGTAAAATATTATGGTGGAATAGATTTTAATTGCAGGGAAGGTTTATTTGAATATTTCATGCCATTGCCAGAAATGCTACCAAAATTAATTCATAATAATGAGAATACTGCAATGAGACCATTTACCAGTTCTCTCTGCATTTTAATGGTCTGAAATCGTTCCAATACATCTAAACAAATGATAAAGCCGAAACGAGTGTAAGGACCAAATGTTCTCTGAACAGTATTAGGGCCAGAACCGAAACGACTCTTTCACACCGTCGATGAAACTATATCTGGATCTTTATTACTTCGTCTTAACTGAAGTTTCTGTCATACGCTATAGAATCCTGTTTTGCAACCATGTTTTATATTTACTGGGTCACAATTGCTCTGACATGTCTTGGCAAAAAATATGAAATGAAGTAGAATATTAAAAAGATTAATACAATCTAGCTTAAATTTATTTGGCAAAAAATATGAAATGAAGTAGAATATTAAAAAGATTAATACAATCTAGCTTAAATTTATAATTTGATTTATAATGAAAATATCCTTTCCTTTTTATTATTTGTTATTCGAGTAATTGAACAATTGTAGACGTTTTATTTCATCCATGATATATTGTTGGTTATGTTTGATTGTTGTGAATATAGTTTATAGTAATTTTTTACATTTATGTTTGTTTTTCATCAAGAAATATAGATTTTAAATTTTTATAAATTTTATGAACATATTTATTCGTATAGTATACATTCAGCGTCATTCAGAGTAATCATATGTATTCAGAGGAAACGTTTTGTACGCAACGAGTAAGAGATGCGGGAACAGCTAGGTGCTAATCACTTACGTTGGCTAAGCTATTTTAGTTAATACGAGATGTGGAGCATTTTGTATTCGTGTACGACAAATATATTAAAGTGGTAAATTTATAGTCCAAACTGGCCATTTCGTAAACTTTTCAACGTCGGCCGTCACAGAAACATACTAGATAGCAAGATTACTTTGGATGGGTAATGAAATTCAGAACTCCAAAAAAGTTGAACTAGACGCTAACCAACAGGTGCCATTCGTACTGCGTGGACACCAGAAACCACTGAGAAAGTGAGGGATACATTTAAATGATCACCAACATGTTGGTGTCGGAAGTACAGGGGCGGGGAAAACGCAATGGAAATGATGGTTTCAGGAGGATGGGGCCACAGCCAACACAGCAAGAACCTCGGTAAGAGTTCTTTGGTAGAATTTCCGTCATTGAATCCACGAACGTTTTGGCGATACATATGGCCACCTCTTTTGCCGGATCTAAGTTTCTGTGACTTTTTTCCTATGGGATTTCCTTAAGTCATGTGACTATGAAGAAAACCCCAAATATTAAAAGAATTGAAGGATATCATTCAACGTGAGTTACTGAGCATTGATTCGGAAATGTTTGAAGATGTAATAACCAACTTCAAATGTAGGTTTGAGATTTGCAATGCAGAAAGAGGGCGTCATTTCAGCGATAGTATGAATCCTTGTTTGTATTCACATAAGAAAAATAGTACTCTTTAAAGATAGCAGGGTAGGTTGACTATATTTAGTTTCAAAGTCCACATTTGCCTGCACTCCTAAGCTAACCATATCAGTGCATTTGATCACCATAGTCGATGTACGATGTGTACACGTCACTACAAAGAAACCTTTTAATAATAATATATAAATCAATAATGAGAAAATTTATTATTTTATTTCATTTAGGAATACAATAGTATCAATTATTGTTGTACTATGGTATTTTGAAGTTTAAAAAACCGTTGGAAAATGCGTTTTACTCTTTACGTAAACAAAAGGCTATATCAGTTTACGTTGATAGAGCATATCAACTAAAGTCATGTTAAAACTAGTCTTATTTACAGAAGTGAGTGGCTTGTGCATTTTTCTTGTGTTTGTATTGACAGGGATATTGTCAATTTCTTAGGCCATAAGGTAAATATTGACTGTATAAGACAAAAATTTAGTTGTAGAAACGTTACCCTATTCAAAAATCCTTCTTGATCCTTTAAACCGTCCGTAATTTTATTCTAAAAATTTCCAGAAAGCTAAAGAGCAAATAAAAACACACTCCATCGTTGCAATATAGACAGCAAATAATTTTTAAACGAACGCCCTATCGATTCGGGCGCATTCACCCGCATGCGTTTGTTTGCTTTCCCTAAGTATGTGCCTTTCATCGGCTGGACTAGACTCGTAACATTGGCGGGAAAATAAATACATAGCGCGTATATCATTAGATAACAGTTGATGTTCATTCGAAAGTTGCGGTGTTTTGTCTAATAGTAAAATAGCCTTCCGAGGCAAAATCTTTGCTTTTAAAAACTGTTTATTTTCGGGCACAAACATTTGTTTAAATTATTCTCTATCCATCCAAATAACACTTTAGTTCCTATATGAAAGCGCCAGTGATGTTATACGGCCGCAGCTTAACTGAATAATGCCGCTACTTGGGCGTCAGGAAGCCGGGCTTGAATTTAACGGAAAATGAGAACACGGAATTTCAAGTAACCAGTATTTTCCTTTTGAGAGAAAAAAGTGTTTCTATTTGGTATTCAGTTAAAATACTCTTTCCTATTAAAAAAACTGGCAAAGAAATGATAAAAATAGTATATTATGTGTATTTGTACACGTGTAGCAGGTTAACATTGTCTTCGCTAAATATGCAATGTTTATCAATTTTCTAGCCTTGGGTTTGTTTCTCATTTCGTCTCTAACTTTGTATTTACTTTATATTTTAGATCTTGTTTTTTTATATTTTTCGCGTTTGTGACAATGCAAAATTGGTCAAAAAATAAAAGCCTAACATATAATAATAGGCTTGAGGCTATCAAATGTTTTTATTTGTTATTATTTTTCTACTTTATTTTTGCCTCATGAGATTAATCCTTCACATGCAAGAAAGTATTTTTGTTTTTTATGAAGAAGTCTACCAAGTTTTAAAAAATTATAAAATTATACCCCGTCCTTCTGAACTTCCATTGGAGAATTCATGTTTTATTTATATCCTTCGCTGTTGCTGAAGGGAAAAAACATTAAACGTAGAGACTGTGATAAAAATATCAAACATCAACACAGGTTAGCATTGCTAATTAATTTTATGTTTAAAGCTTCAGTCATTTTATATTTGGAATGTATAATGGAGCATCTGGCTCTTTTTAATGGAATTTCTTATTATATTCAAAATAAATATTTTTAATTTTTCAGTAATTCTGATTCCGCAAATTATTTTTATTTATGCAAAAGATTTTTTTATTGTCTACCTAATGTATTCTTATATTATAAATACGTTTTAGAAATCTGTTACTGGTTTCATTGAATTGTAATCTCTTACAACATACCATACTAATCGATACAGTGTGACGTATAAGCGTGAAAGCTTGTATTTATGAGAATACATGGTAATTTCACTAAATCACTACACGTTTAATTTTCATACGAGAGGGATTACCTTTCTTTCCCTCCACAAAATTGGCTATAGGATTTCAAAAATAACCAAACACCGTATTCGTTACCCTTTCTTTCATTATATTTAGAGGCTATTTAGAGGTAATGTAAATAATAATCAAATAAAAATATCTGTATATCTTTTTATCATTGTATATTTGATAAGGTAATCTAATGACGTATGGTTTCACGGAAAAGCTGTATGTTATGATTTCTGTGTACGCTATATCACATTTTGCAAGAGCAGTATCTCATAATATCTCCTAATACGTAAATGGTATTTAAAATTTTATAGGCAGGCCAGTTCTCCCGATTTTTCTAGTGCGCCCATTTAAAATGTCAAAATTTCTAAACAAATCTTGTTAGACCCATTACATATACAATGCTTTAGCGCACATAATTCTCTCTCTCAACGTAATGATAACTAGTGTATTTACTCCAGAACTATCGTATAATTCACTGATTAGAACAACAATGACTAGTTGGCGAGGTTTTGCTAAAACTAGCCTAAACACCTGTTCTTATTACTAGTATTAAATATTAAATAAAGATTTAAATAGCCTATAAATATAAATTTCAAACCACCTTAACTCTTATTGTAAATAACCAAACTTAAACTTCGTACCTATAAGTACACAAATGGACATGATTCCATTCTATAAGTACCATCTTTAAGAGGAACAATATTTTCATTGATTTATTTCACAAGTAAAATATTTATCGAAAAGATTAATTAATTTCAAAATAAAAGGTTATGTTTAAACTATCTATATATAATACATTATTTATATTATATAAGTTTTAAGGCTTTGAGGTATTAATATGTTCTCCTTTAGATGTGAATTTCCTTGTATCATTCTTTGTAATTTATTACGAGATAAAACTAACATTTAAATTTATAGCTATATAAGAATTATCTTTTTAAACTGTACCTTTATATAACATACAGAGTAAGTCGAAAAGTCCAGGTCGAAAGGAACCTAGAACGGTTCCAATGGACTTTAGATATTGCAATTCGTACGTCTAAATTGCCTTTAGCACTTGCCTACGCCATGTCTTCAGAAAACCGACTCATACCAATATATATCTTGACGCTGATTCACATCACCACCCATTTCAGATCCAGGCTGTCGCTCATCTCTCGGTCTCACAAGTTAACAGACCTTCATTCGAGGGACCAGGAACTTATTACTATGAGAGAGGTGCTTAGAAGCAATGGCTATAAGAAATATGCCATTAATAAAGCGTTACACCGCCAAAGTGGCCTTCCTGTTGACGTGGACTAGAAAGAGACTGAGAAAACTGGTACTGTTTTTCTGCCCTTTATTAAACGAACCAACGATAGAATTGGCAGGCTCTTTAGAAGGCATGGTATACGTTCTGTTTACAAACGTTACATCACCATCGACAAGGTGGTTGGTAACGCCAAAGATAAATATTCTTGGAAAACCATGGCGTGTACAGCGTTTCTTGTGGAGTTTGTAAGAAATCGTACTTTGGCCAAACGAACAAACGTATTTCAGCTAGGCTTGAGGATCACAAACTGGGCCTTAAAAACAAGCAGAAAACGTGGCTCTGTACAGGCACCACTTACCGATACAGGGCATACAATTGATTTCCAATCTTGCCGACAAGTTGAAAACTACAGGACTAGAATTTATTCGTGAGGCTGTAGAAATAGAGAAGCAAGGGAGTCTTAACAAACGCGATGATACTTTGAATTTGCCCGCAGTGTGGAAATGTGTCATCGATAGATTTTATCGGCAGAAAAGTGAACAAAGGCAAAGAATGTGAGTAATTGTTTGGATCAGGTGTGTGTGGATTGACGTCAATGGGCGTGGCTCCATTCCTCTATATATAGGAGCAGAATTATCTGCGCTCTTCTCTCGCTCTTCAACTGTTGCTGGGTTCACCTAGTCAATGCTAGATGAGATTCTTACGAAACGTCGGAACTGCGAATCTATGCACTTCAGAATGAACGGATGTACTTCAGATAATAACTATTTATCATATATATATATATATATATATTCGAAATGAAATCAGTCAATGTGTGGTATCATATTAGGATTAAATAATGCCAAATAATAAGGTAAACGCAATATTTGTACAAAGAGGATCATGACGTCGAGTGACAGACTCTAGTGTACCTGAAGTAGGCGTAGTTTAAATTTGGCTTTTTTAAAGTAGGGTGAATAGGTAGAATTTGGTAAAACGCTATACGTTACAGAATACCTGTTCTGGTGTGTGTGTGTGTAGGGGGGTCGGTGATGTGTGTGTGTGTGTGTGTGTTGGTGTGTATGTACACATAGATCGTTTTTTGGTCATATGACCAGCATGTATTTATAAAGACCAACATGATTCTTTATAATTTATGTCCAACATTAGTCATCATTTATATTTCAGTTGATGGTAACACTTATACATACACTAAGCACGCATACTCATCGCAAACATTTTACTTGCGTTTTAGTCGGGCTATTTTTGACAGTACATCTAAAACCTACTAAACTCTTATGTTTTGAAACAATGTTGATTGTGTTCAAGATGGCGGGTGCTAATGGTACTGTTGTTTAATTCTTGTTGAATAGTTTGTTATCGCATTTCCTGAAAGTGTTGCTGCCTGCCAGAGCTGTACTGAACAGTTTCACGAAGTAGTTGCCCTCAACATAGTAGAAAGTAATTTTCTTTAAAACGTTAACATATATATATACACATACATCTAACTACAAGAACATTCATAAAATAAATCGTTGCTAAGTTTTCAACAATTTATTATAGTTAGAGATGGGCGATTACGTTTCTCGATCCAAGAATCGTCGGTTCTAATAGTAATGAGTAGCGCAGATATTCGATTCTAAATTGATTAAAGCGGTGATTAGGAATAATGTTTTTTTTTAGTTGTTAAAATACCTGTTAAAATACGTCGGTGGTGTAAGATAGAAAATTATTGACCGACTATGTCTAGTCTCGGTGTTGGTTACTTTGAATAAATTACACGATTAAAGCAAATGAAGTTTTGAGATAACGAAAATATTATGATTTGTAACGCAACTACAAAGATGATCGGAAGTATTTATGGTTCGTTTATTGGTCACCGCTCGTTTCGCTTTGCTCTCACATTCTCACTCTCTCCCCTCTCCCCACAACTCCATAACTAGCTTCATACATTCAAAACTAAACACAAAGAAAAGGTATTTAAAATTTTCCTAGCTATACAAACCCAAATGGCAATTACTGAAGTTATAAAAAGATTGTGAACTGAAGTTCACATTTGTAATATTAATTAAATCATTAATTTAATCGAATATGGTCATGCTGTCAGAAATTCCTATTCATTAATCCGTGTTGAACGCTTTGTGTAGCTTTTTACATTAAAACCAAACTTTTAAAATGCTTCAACATAAGTTATCATCAAGATGTTAACTAAATTCATTATTAGAGAATATCTGTAGGCCTATATATTTTAAATGAATCGATAATCTACTCAAGAATCGAGGAAAGGAAGAGAAATATTAAAATCGAAATCGGAATCGAAACTTCTAGGTTTCGGCTCATCCCTAATTATATTATTATCAGTAGGACCATCGTACACAACTACAGACAACTACAGAAAAAAGCTATTGTTAGGAGAATATTTTTTAACGATTCTCCTTGTTAAAACGTATTTACATTATTCAATAAGTATTTTACAAGAATTACTTAAGCAAATGATATATATCGTCCTTCAATTAAGGGTGCCTTTACACCCTAAATTAAAACTCCAGCACTAAACTGCTTAATTAAAAAACCTTTTATGAACTTAAATATGCAAACTATCATAAACAGTTGTGAAATCTTTCTTTCAAAATAAAAATTCGTTCGTTAAATATCATTTCGCTGAACCCCTAGCAAATAATATAGGACATCCTTTAGGACGAGTATATCACAACTAGGGTTTTCAAAACAAATTAGGCATACATAATTCGAACGAAATAATACACATATTTTCACTACACATTTTAACTTACAGCCATGTTTCACTAAAGAAGGTTTTATAATATACAGTTAAAACAGCTGGTATAAGAACTTATTCGATATCACACAAAACATAATAAATTTCATTTCTACATTGTTGGTACATAACCTCCAGAAATGTCAGCTGTTACATATAATACGTTAAGTTTTGAGGCCTCGTCGAATTGAGGCTAGCTAGACACTATCCTATGAATCCTATAAAAATGGCATATCGCAATATATACAGTCTCTCTCTCTCTCTCTCTCTCTCTCTCTCTCTCTCTCTATATATATATATATATATATATATATATATATATATATATATCCCTTGTTAAATTTTATGGATGCTTTGCAACATAAGAAGTTACTCTCGGAAAACTGTTAATGGAAATGAAAACAAATATAAAGTTAATGAATATTTAAATAAAATAAAAGTAAATGGAAATTTTTGTACTTATTTAACTATTAGTTTGGCTTTATAATAAACAATACATTGTAATGGTAGCTCATTATTATTGATTATTAGAGAACTGGAAAAACTTCAGTTTATTTAAATATTAAGGAAACTATTTAACGTATTTTTGAAACACAATATGTAGATTTTCTTATATTGGGAAAACACATTTATTGTTTACAATTTCAGGTAACTCAATTTGACTTACAATTATTTAGCTACACCTGAGCTCCTTGAATTTAGGTTCTTCTTTCAGTGTAAATGTATATAAACTCGACGTGGTGAGTTATTGTTCTCTGTTGTTAAGTGAAGACAAATAATTAGAATTGTTAAAATTTTTAAGGTGTTGGTTAAAATAAGAAACATACAAACTGTACTGTATACTCATAATTTTAAAATAAAACGAAAACAAATTTTTTACTAACTTGCAAACAAAACAGTATCTTATTTATTAAAACATATTTCTTACAAACTCTTTAAAACAATGAATTTTTTTAAATCCATTAATTATTTGTATTAAGTTTAGGCATGATATCGGATTTATATTTTTATATTTATTAAATTTTTTAATAATTTTTTTAACAATTTTACCCACACTTCTTATTGAGTATACAAATATGTCTTTGTTGCAAACAAATACCGAGGGTCTTATGTTTGTACTGCAATTTCAGATTTTGTTTTATTAAAACAACTTAGAGTATCTCGTTCTTATATAACGCACACAGTGTACTTGGTAAAGCATTTTGTTGAAATTATTATTTTTTCAACCTTTCATAGCGTTCTCATATGTCCCAGCGTAAGTGTCTAATACCAAGTAAAGAAGATATCTTTGCCGGTGACACATTTCACTTTGAAGCAAAGAATACAATGTCTACCATTTTGTAAGAGCGTCTTTCAGTGGCGAAGTTTTGTTCCTGACAGACCATTGTTTCATGCAACATGTGTTTTGTTCAGAAAGGATAAGGTTTGAGAGGAAAACCTGACAATGCTTTTGTCTCAACTTCATATAATAACAACGGTTATGATAATATATATTATTTTATTTTTCAATCATTAAACACTCAAATATGAAAAATTACACAAAGTGAATGCTGCACAGCAAGAAATAATATCATCATATGACACATATTTCTCAGACTAACCTTAAAATTACAATAACTTACATTAAAAACAATGTAGCATTATTTGTGTTTGAAAGTTTTAAATCAGGGCTTTTAAAAGAATAATTATGTGACAGCATACTTACCTTAGTAACAGTCCTGTCTGTAACTTTAACTTAGATATATTTGAACAATATAAAGCTAAGACATAAAGTGAAGATATATTTGGACACACTGTGTCCTTTGTCAATCAGAGAGGGAACCCCTTATAGAGAGGTAAACCATTGACCAATCCTGTTGGATAAAGATTTGATTAGAATTGAGCTATGTAAGGAAGTACAGAGATAACCATTTCTCTAGAAAAAAAGTATGTGAATTGCAATACTAGCTGTCACAATCTTTCTTTTGGAAATGTTCCGTCTTGTTTCTGCAACTTATAAGTTAGCTATAGTTTTCCATTTAAGAAGTATATAGTGAGTGTTTGATACAGGTCGTCAGGTTTAGCCTGATCGATGGAATGCCCAGGAGAGAAAGTGAGTGGGAACTGATACCACGGTAGGGGAAGAGCAGTTTACTTTTATCCCGATCGTTACTTCTACACTAACAGGTCGTTAGGAAGATACTGTCTTATCAGCTACTTCAGCAAACCCAATAATTTATTTTTTTTGGAGTATCTCAAGGTCTCCTTAACGATTACCATTTATTCTCCACCTTTAGTCATTTATTCTACTCAATCTTATGCTTCGAATTATAAACAACTCGTAGAATTGTAAGGTCTAAGTAGTTGTTTAAAATTTAATTTTTTTAAAAACTGTTTAGTATATATTGCATAAAAAACGTCTGTTTTATAAATTATTATTTATTAAATTTTCTCAATTACTGGCGTAGAAATTGTAGAGAGCCAGATAATTATTTTAGTGACCTAAATTCTAAATTAAATTGTTTGAAGCTGCTATTTAATTCCTGTCAACCACAAAGGAGGTGAGAGTGTCCCTTCCCCTCCTCCACCCTCGAGTTCCAACGTTTTACGCGGTAATTATTAAATGGCAGCCATTTACCCAATATTTTCATTTTATCGGACCTGTCAAAAGCCTTTCCAATCTACCTTGAATAGAATGTCGATCAGTTCAACAGTTTATACATTTTTCGGGTATCCGACCAACCGACCGCTAATGCCTTTTACAGTTATGTATGAACGATGAAATTTCTTTCAGCGTCTTGCATTCCGATCTAAATTTCCACTACAGAAGGAAAACAATCCGTCGATAAAATTGGAAATTTCTAACGAGAGGAAAATATAAGAGTTTGTTAAAAATTAAATGTCTATAATTTTCTAAAAACCAATTGGTAAAATAACATTAATCACTAAACATTCAATGTTATTTTTTGAACTTACTTAGTATCATTTTTTTGTATCTATCTGTACATTAACATTGACTAATTAGAAGTAACACTAGTTTCAATCTACTATTCCATCGTCTAATAAAATGTCTCAATCTTTTACACCCCGATTACATCCCTTTGATCTAAATGTAACCCTGAGAATATTCTTAGGTGTTCGCTTTCATTAGATAATTAATTAACTTTACGAAAATATGTCAACTACCCTTGTTAGAGAAGGGAGTGGTTTTATTTTGTGTCCTAGCTGTTTCGTACAATTCATACTGTTCTTATGTGTTAGAAATATGGTATTTTTCATTAATGTAGTAAATATCCCACAAACTCATCACACTAAAAGAATATGAATTTTACAAACGTAACACAACAAAAAAAAGAGCTAAAGAATAAACTTAATACAAACCACACACACTCCTTGTCCACATTGTATAAAACCTGTTTCAAAACCAATCCAGCCAATCTCAACAACGCTTCTAAGACACCAACATAGACACTGATTATGGTAGCTCAACTTTATGTATCAGTAATTTTTGTATAAAGTTATTTTATTTAGACATTAAGCAAGTTTTGATTTTACTTTAACACAATTATTTAAACACAAATAATCGCCGATACTTATGGAGAAAATATCCATGAATTTATAAAATTAAAAACTTTGCAATTTTATATTTTTATTACACTGATACATATTTAGTTCAAAATTACCTAAATTTTCTTTTAACTTTAACACTATTGATTTTTTATTTTTTGTCACTTATTTGTTTCATATATCAAATTCTGTCTAAATCTCTTTGAATTAACTTAAATCTACATAAATCTACCCATAAAAAATGATACGATTTGTAACAATTTTTAGATAAATATTATGAAATTAAATATCCTTTCCTATATACTATGAAAGTTGTATCATAAAAAAATTGAAGATTTTTATTTAGACGCGGTCTTAATTTTAAAACTTCCTTCGGTAAGTGCAAATACTTGTTTTTCCTCCAGAATGACTTTATTAGCGAAAATAATTAAAACTTTGTTGCATAAATAAAATGATTTCCTTCACCAAAATAAAGTCAGGGTCTCGCATTATACATAAAACCCTTTGTAAATTCCTTTTTTATTGATTTGTAATCGCGTGAAAAATCTGATCATTTGAAGCGGATAATATTTATCTACAATCATCTCAGCAATATAGGTTAGCAAACTTACGCGTCTCAGAGATGGTCAGAGGACAAAAACAAGGCGTAAGAGATAACATAATCACAAAAATACAATCTACGAGGAAACAAGGAGAGATATAGGTGAATCAAGATTGGCTAATGGGTAGGAGAAATAAGGAGTTTGAGGGAGGTTGCAGAATTAGAGGTAGCCGAGAGAAATATCAGTATATCGAGATTATGTTTTAAAAATATCAAAAAAAACCTTTCCCGTTGAAGTGCAGTAAAAAGAATATAGGCACTTTCTATTCTAAAATAAAATTAAAAAGAAATAATGGAAGGTATTAATTTTAAAACTTACTTCATTAAGTGAAAATACTTGTTTTCCCTCTCGAATGACTTTATTAGCGAACCAATTAAAACTTTGCTGCATAAATAAAATAATTTGCTTCACCAAAATAAACTTAGGACCTTAAAATATAGCAGATAAAACCCTTGGTAAATTCCTTTTTTAATGTTTTAGTATCCACGTGGAAAACGTTTGGATGAATTATAATCAATTTAAGAAAATATTATTTATCCACAATAATCTCAGCGTTATGCTTTAGCGAACTTGAGACGCGTAACTTAGACGGTCAGAGGACATTAGGACGAGGATTAAGAGATAAGCGAATTACAAATATACATTTGTACTGGGAAACACGGAGACGTATAGGTAAGTCAAGATGGGTTAATGGATATGAGAAATAAGGAGTTTGTGAGAGGTAGCAGAATTAGGAGTAACAAGAGAAATATAAGTATAAAGAGAATATGTACCGTTGCGGACAGTTCCTTAGGAGATGTCTCGTCAGTAAAATGTATTCCCATGGAGCAGACATCTTCCATGGATGTTTTAAAAACGTCAACAAACTTTTTCGGAATAAAAAGAATATTCCATAGAACTGTAAACTTTAATAATATGTAAGATACATTCCAAAATTTATACGAAGAAATAATTAAAGGCACAGTTGGTCTATGAGTATTACAAAAACATATCTAAAAATGGAAAACAAGTGTTTATGGTTAGCTGCCTTGTGGATTCTGAGAACAAAGCCGTCTCTGGAATGCGTAAGACCAGTAGGCGTGTTTGGCATTCTAACGCTTTAATATGCGCACAAACAGCCACCCCGAGGACAAACATGTTTAATCTCATCAAACAATTTTTAGTAACTACGTTGTCATCATAAGTGACTAACAAATACTAAATATGCATCGAGACTGTTAGGTGTCTTTTTATTGTTACATTTAGCTTGATTTAAATATTGTTAAATTAAAGAATAATTTAACTTTTTTAGTAATGCAAAATTTTAACTTAGGCTACATTTACTCATTTATACATACAATAATTTATATTTGCTATAGTTTATTCATAACATAGTTTATACAGTAGTTTTATTACAACATAATAGTATACTGAAATAAACCATGCAACACTCTATTATATTATTGTATCGTATTATATAATATAATAATATGTACAATAGTATACAGTGGTATATTAGACTATAATAGCTTATAGCTGCTATAGTTGCAGAGATGGCAAGGTAGTTGTCAAAGATGAACGAGGATATCAAATATGTTTTTGTGTGAATGGAGTTTGAATGATTTATATATAAACATATAACCTACTATAATATAAACAATATTCGAGTTGGGTTGTCAGTTAAGGTTATAAACACAAGAAATATATACGAATTACAATAAAGAAATCTTTAATGTAAACACGTTTCAACGACATTATGTCATCATCTTCAGTAATGCTATCACAAAAAACTAAACTTATAATATTTTACCAAAAGTTACACCGTATCTGAGCATTGCCAAATTTACAACTACGACTACAACTATGATATATTCACATTTAACAACATATGATAACTACAAATATGTAATTTTGATAAACCTATAATAATAATAAAATGTAATATTACCAAAATTAAAGATTACATAATTTAAATTAAATATAATATTTAATACTATTTTAATTTACAATAATATTGAATCGGTCCTAATTCATTATTAAAAATATAATTTTCATCTCTAATTTTGTAACCCCTCGGTATTTGTAAAGTGTGTAGTGGTGTGGTTTGACTTATTAAAAAAAAACATTATTAACCTTTATCCCCTTGTACTTGCAGAGACTCGCAGGGTCCATTGTTTGTCTAAGCAATTGTATCTAACCATTAACTCAGGCAGAATGACTGTTTGTCTAATAGCTCTAACAAAGACAGGTTACAATAAATTCTTATTTATGTTTATAAAGAGATATAATTTTCAAAACAATTTTATATTTAAAATATTACATTTACTTTATAATTTGCTTATTGTTCTTTATTACCTAACAAATTAAAATATTTAAGTTTACATCTTTTAAAAAAGTTGTCTGACAAAGCTAGGTTAATTGCATTCTTGTATTTTATATTTACTGATTTGATTGAAAACCAAAATATTAAAAAAAATAAATTTAAAACATTCCCTTAGCAATCCCTTACACTCACGTGGGTTTCTTAAAACATTTAATATTTATCACACTTGTTCACTTTTAAAATTTGAAACTAAACGTAACAGAGCCACTATGGAAATATCCCGTTTTTAATTAATTTAGACAATTACGTTATTTAAAGTTTTATAAACAATTTTTACGATTGCTAGCCCATCTTGCTTCTCCCTCTGAGACGTGTTGCGAGAGAGTGCTTTGTCAATTTTCCACAAAAATTTAACACGTGAAGTCGGAAATTCCCCCACCATTGTGCATTCAGAATCTTCCCTGTCAATTTCCTGCTAGCTCCGTGGATGAAACAGTTTTTTCAAAAAACAAAAATTTCTTTTAAGCAAATCCGATTTTACAATAAGTAAGCAACAAATATATCATGTAACATAAATTATTTGCAATTGGAATTTATTCGGTATGTTACAATTTATAAATAAGGTTTCCCATTCCTCTAACTCAATATAGTTCACCACATTATTCAAAAGGATTTCATTGTTATTTTTAAACATAAGGTTTTCACCCAAACAATACTTCCTTATAGGACTTTACAGACCTATTATATTTAAGATGGGAAAAATGTTCTTTCACTCTAACCTGTATACTTCTTTTAGTTTGTCCAATATATTTCATCGGAGATGTTTCACATTGCAAACTATAAACTCCCGATTTACTTTTGTTTTTACTATAACTTTCCGGTTCCCTAGTAGATTATTTAGGTTAGTACTCGTATCTAACATTACTTTTACGTTACTGCTCTTCTCCAAAGCTTTTTTTGCCAAATAAGATATAGGTGGATGGTAAGCTAATCTAATCCATTTTCTTTCCTCTCTATTTTTTAGTGACGTACATCTTGAAATAATAATTTTCGTCCATTTCATTTTATTATGGATGTTATCTATCAAGTTTCACTTTATCGGTTAAACTTAGCTACACCGTAAATATAATTTATTTCTTTTATATAATATTCTATCTACTAAAGAGATAGAGTAATTAATCTATGTATCGTAGATTACAATCTGCTCTCATATGTGCATCAGTATGAAAGGAGGCTTTAATGGACTATAATGTTTTATAGTGTTTTTTAATTATTTAATTTATTTGTATTGTTGTTTTGTTAAGTTAGTAGTATTCATAAATTAAATGTGCAATGTAATGTTTTTGATTTTAAATTAATTTTTTTGTTAATTTTTATTACGTAGATGTTAATTCTGTCTATTATACTTGTAGGCCTGAATGAGGACTACAATTTAGTCGTCGAAAAGTTGCCAAATTTTTAATAAGTCAGGTTTTTTTGACTCACGCATCAACTGAGGTTTTCATTAACAAAATGTTGTGGTTGTACACCTAATCAATTTAAAATTTAGTTATAAATTAAACAATGCCAAGATTCGGTTCTTGCATAAGTTAAAGTAGTATAGGTTTTATGTAATTTTTAAAATTAAAGTTTTGATTTTGATAACGTTACTGAAGATGATCGCATAATGTCATTGAAATGCGTTTGAGATTAAAGTACATATATTTGTGAGTTGTGTATACCTCTTGTGTTTATAATTTCAACTTACAAGTCAGCTCGAATATTGTTTATAAGTATGGTACTCAAGTCAAAAGAGCTGAACCTATTACAGTAACTTTATTAAAGATTAGGATGATATCTTATGATATATGATTTTAATGTAATTGTACAAGCAATTAGATATAATTTTATGAATATTAAAATTCCTAAAACGCACCATTTATTACAATGAATCGAGGATAAAACAAAAAGTTATCGAATAAATTTAGCAATAAAATCATTATATTCTAAAGAAGCTAAATTAGGGCTAGACGCATTGGAGCTTCATCTTATGAGTGTTGAATGAATATTAAAAAAAAGAAAGAAGTTTAATTGTATGAGTTGAAAACTTAAAATGAACAAATAGTGTCGATAATAAATCACACTCTGTTATTCAAATCTATAGGCTTGAGAAGAAATTACAAAAATTATGATATAAAAAATAAAGTTACTTTTTAATTTTACAACTATTCAATAAATAAATTAAGTAAATGTAAATCTTTACTCGTACTTTAGTGACACTATTTTATTCTAAAACTAACTAACTGTCTGTTAAATCACTACCAAATATTAATTGTATGCGTGTTCATTAACTGTTCCACAAATTAAATATATATAGTTTATGGAAAATGATGAACTTTGTTCTAAAAATATATGTAGCCTAAATTGTAGCAAGGTTATAAACATGTGTTTGCAAGATAGCAAATCCTGAAGGAAGGGTAATGTGTTGAAGGATTTAACGAGACACGCCTAACATTGTTGGCGGGACACTGATCCGCGTAAACATTTATTTCGTCATGTCAGAACCTTGTATAAGAAGATAGAAATGTTACGCCTGACACAAGTCACCATTTCTTAAAACGAATCTGGATTTCAATTTTCACAGAAATTTCGTCATCTGACTTGTGAGAGTGGTTTCCTTTTTAAATTGCTTAAAATGAATATATTTGCATTACAATTTATTGGAATGAGATTTTTAAAGTTCCTGTTTCATAAATTATTAAAGTTCAATTTTTTGTAAATTGAATTATTTAGAAAACTGTTATATATATATATATATATATATATATATATATATATATAACTTATATAAATGTTAATTATTAAAATGAATATTCTTAATTGATTTTTTCCCTATTTTATTGTTTTTATTACTACATAGAAAGGTGTTTGGTAAAATTTCCCTCAGCAATCCGTGACTTGTTTTCCCAAATAATTCTAAGGCTGCACAGTTCTACGAGCCAAACCTAAAAAATATATCATGTAATGCTGATGATAAACGAATCTTGATATTTTCGTATTCTTTTGTGTATTGCATACCTTTTTAATTATGTAAAAATATATATAATAATAAAATCATGTTTACATATGTTCTTAATTTAGATATTATTAATATTAATAATTTTGTACTAATTACATATCCAAATTTATACTGCTGCTCAGTCTGTTGAAACATTTGGTCTGTGTTTATTTCTTTTCCCAGTTCTACTCATCATCCCATAAACATTGTTGAGCAGACAAAAAACATTGTAGAGACCTTGCATGCAACTGAGGGCACTGTGTATTGTAACGGGCTTATATTGAGAACTTGAGCGTTACAATGGAATTTTTAAATTAAAAAATATATAAAATTTGAATTTTCGAAAATAAACATACATATAAAAAGCAAATACACCATAAGCAGATACTTTCAAGGAAATTTATAAAGTAAAGCCATTTTTAAAGGGGGGGAGTTTTTATTTTTTTTTTGATTTGAAGGATGTAAATCAAGCAACAAAGGAAACGGGGAAAAAGTCAAAATAATGTAGAACGTTCATCGGCATTTGGAAATGTGCATAAAGATAAATTAAGAAGAACATCAAGAACTGAAAAATGGCCGAAGTTCACGATTTAAAAAGTTACGGCCAGATTGAATTTTTTATATTAAACTATAAATATTTTACAAATACCGTAAATAGTGACGTAGGATCAGACCATTTTAGGGGGAAAATTATATGATTCTAAGTTACTTTCTAACAAGGTTGCTGATCCGAAGAAATGTAGGGGTGTTGAAAACCGAAGGGGAGGATAGTCATTAAGACTGGAGATGCGGTCAACGATGGACAACGCACATCTTTCTCCGCCTTTTTAAAAGTATTGAATTCTAACATCATGTCCTAAATGCGTAAATAGGTGGCTGCAAATGTAACTGTGCGATTCCCAAGTCTTTTTAAGGCATTTCGGTCTCTAAAATTGACTAAACTCAATCAAAAAGGGAAGCATTTCAAAAAATATCAAAAAACGAAGATTTTCAAAGTTGATTAACCGTAAATTACCTTTAGAAGACAGTGAAAATAAAAATGGTAAAAATAAATTTTAAAACTGTTAAATGTGAAACCAAATTAGAAAAGCAGAGATAGGAGCGGTAAACTTTTGAAAAATTAATTTCGTGACATAGCCGGGTCATGGGGAAGATCTTCACTCCACAAAATCTAAGAGCCCAAACTGTGGAATCTAACAAGGCGCCTAGAATCGGCACGAATTAAATGGTAGTGGCTTTCTTCTTGTTCAAATCTAAAATTTCGTAAATTCATTTACTTTTGGAGAAAATGAAATTTCAAGTATCTCTTTTAAATTAAAACAATCATAATTAATATATTATGATATAAAAATAACCGCTTTATTTATGTTAGAGGTAGAGAAAATGTTTTGAACGAGTTTTTTACAAAATATACTGAGATAAAATTAATATATAGATAAACAATTATGTTCTTTGTAAGCAAATAAAGGAGTTAAAATTATTACAAATTTGCCTAAGGGTTTTATATGTTACAGTAATAGTGAATAAGGAACTGTTGGGTTCTTTGAATACTAAAATATAATAATTAAAACCTTTAAAATGCTGATTTTACAAATGGTGTGATAATGTTAGGATCTAAATATGATGTTTAAAATTAGGTAAATATTTGGTTGACATTGGTTTATCAATTTGGGTTAAATTATAAATAAGATGTATTGATCAAAATAGCTGAGGTTTACCAAATGATTTTAAATATGTGAATTGTTTTTATAAATTGTTATATGTAAATATTGGGTTTTTTTTCTTTCATAAATTGTATCGGGGGAAATGTTTGAAAGGTTTATTGTTAAATCGGGAAGTAGGTTTTTATTAAATTGTTTCCTAAATATGTGGGTTTATTTTGAAGGACAGGAAATCCTAAATATGCATGGATTTTGTATAAATTATTAATATTATTATGTGAAAATATGGGATATAAATTTTTATTTTGAATAGGTGTATCATTCTGGTGAATTGTGATATATCTGCATTTGTGATTTTTCTTATGAAATTATAAATGGATATATATTCTCATTTTAGGAATATTTTGAGTATTTTCTATAATATAAATTTAACTGTATAGTTACTTGTATAGGAAGGGTAGCTATCTGAAGTAGACGAAACTGCCTTTTAAATGACATCTCACAAATAAAGTCCTTCAATGATTTTTTCACCTGAATTTTTAAGATTGGTTGTTTGTACAGAGTTAAAGAACACCGAGGTTGTGTGACAAAATTGAACTTTTCCATTTAATGGCAACTTTCCAAGGAAGTCGATAAGTCAAGAAAAAACTTCGATAGCGAGTTCTGACACTTAGATTAATTTGATTCGATTAAAATATGGAACGGAGAGACAGTTCTGAATCTGTCATTGCCAATACAAAAGAGTTTGTCACTTGTGAAGCATCATTGCATTACATTCAACGCCAAATACTTGACATTTTAAATGACATCTCACAAATAAAGTCCTTCAATGATTTTTTCACCTGAATTTTTAAGATTGGTTGTTTGTACAGAGTTAAAGAACACCGAGGTTGTGTGACAAAATTGAACTTTTCCATTTAATGGCAACTTTCCAAGGAAGTCGATAAGTCAAGAAAAAACTTCGATAGCGAGTTCTGATACTTAGATTAATTTGATTCGATTAAAATATGGAACGGAGAGACAGTTCTGAATCTGTCATTGCCAATACAAAAGAGTTTGTCACTTGTGAAGCATCATTGCATTACATTCAACGCCAAATACTTGACAGCCGCGGCCAATGGAAATAATTATTTATTATTCTCCAAACGTTTTCTCAAGAGATTGTTTTGATTTATGCGCTCGTCTTACATTTGACTGATATTAAAGTAAACAATTTATTCGTGTAAAATTCTACAACAGAGTATTCTCTATTTAAGTTAGCCTATGTCCATGTGATCCGTGTAACATAATTCCTTCTTTTATCTGATATTTTCTTTAAAGAATCCCTTCAGTTCCTTAATTTGTTACACTTATCACTTTGCATATTTTCTGTCGACGGCTTTTACATTTTCAAAGCTCATTATCCCCTAAAACAAATGAATAAAAAAAATACGTTAAAGTAACTATTGTAGTTAGCCATGTAGTGCTTATATTTATTCCTTTAGATAGTATGTTTTATGCCAATTCAGAACAAAAAATGATAATTTTATCTATGAAAGTTCTTAATTATTTAAAATAAATCACCATTTTAGTATGACTATTTCTTACTAATTTTTAAAAAATGAATCCTAATGTCTCTCTCTACGATTAAGAATGCTCATATTTAGAAAAATCGTCACTGCCCTTTATCATATCCAACATCGGAAACCTTGTTCCCGGTATTTCCAAATTACAATATCGTAATTGTAAATTGTACGTTACATTGTAATTTAACTTTTACCTAAACTTCTCGTTTTATTATTTTTTTATGTATTAGTCTATCCGGTTTTTAATATATTTCAAGTAAGTTTTTGTTTCATCGTTTTTTTTTGGTCTTCCCAAAAATCGTTTTTTTATGGTCACTAGCCCCTTGCTATATTTATTCTTTTGTCTTTAATCACTCTCCTTATATTGTCGTTTCTATAACCTCTTATTTTCTCCTCCCATTCATTCATGTTTTACAATCTCCGTCTTTTATCTGTGCATCTTACTCTTTTTCTATGTGTCATCTAGAATTGCTTCATATTTATAAATTATACCAATTTTTGTCACTGTCTTACAAATTTAGTATAATATATTAATTCCTGTTTTTAGACGTTAACGTATTCATCTTTATATATCTTACTCTTTTCGTGTTATGAATAATAATTTAAGTTATTATATAAGTTTTGTTTTTAATATTTACCGTAATAAAAGGTTTTTACTAGGCGTTTTAGCACTAACAAGTTTTGTACGTAGCCTATCTAAGAGTTGCCCTTCTTGCTAAACTTTTTAAAGATCGCAAGTTCTACTCGAACAAACTAATTAATATTTATAAACAAATAAAATAAAATAATAGATTTTAATAGAAATTCCTACCTAAGCCAACAAAGAAAACTTTTATTTTAGTGACTTATTATTGTATAATAACAATTAAAATAAATACCTATATACATTTGTAGAATAGTGCCAAAATAGAAAGCGATTTTACTTGCAGTTTTCCATTTTTCCTTCTATTATTGATGTTGGACTATTATTGTTTGTTACTATTTATTCGCCGTCTTTTATTTCGTTGCTTGCATTGTGTTGCAGTTTCTTTTCGCTTTCCTTTCCCATCGTCTATTTGTTAAGCCATTTTTGATTCCGTTAACCCAGTTTGTTATATTTTATTATTTTCATTAGTTTTTAATCCTAGAGGACTATTTATGACATTGAGTTGTAAAAATGGCAGAAAAGTTTGGTTGTTGAGCAATAAAGGCTTCGATGACAACCAGATTATTTCAAAACAAATTCATATACGTTTTTGAGGAATAGAATTCTAGCTATGAGATAAATTGCTCAGTATAAAAATCGCTAGATTTCAAACATGAAAATACTCAGTTCGAATCCGACCTAGACTCCAATATTTTTATAATTTAATTATTGAATAAGTATATGAGAAAAAATGTATTAACGTCAATTGTCATCCATTATGGATTCACACGAACGTATTTGAACTTGATTGGAATTATAAAAACATATTTTATTACTGTTTGAAAATTTGTACAAGATATATATAACAGGTGAGTATGAGATAATAGAAGAAATTGAATGAAAATAAATTGCTATTATAATTCTTTGACGACTACATGCTTATACAAGATTATATATATATATATATATATATATATATACATATATATATATATATATATATATATATATATATATATACATATATATATATATATATATATATATATATATATATATATATATATACATATATACATACATATATATATATATATATATATATATATATATATATATATATATATATATATATATATATATACATACATACATACATACATACATATATATATATATATATATATATATATATATATACATATATACATACATATATATCATATATATATATATATATATATATATATATATAAAATAAATATTAACATATATCAGATAGTATCAAAAGGCACTATATAACTCTATATTAAAGTTATTTTACATCATCCGATATAATAATAATAATAATAATATATATATATATATATATATATATATATAAAATAAATATTAACATATATCAGATAGTATCAAAAGGCACTATATAACTCTATATTAAAGTTATTTTACATCATCCGATATAATAATAATAATAATAATAATATATATATATATATATATATATATATATATATATATATATATATATATATATATATATATATATATAGTATCGTACTTTATCAATATCATACTTATCATTTGTCAATTAGTATTGAAAATATTTTTACATCATCCGATATAATAATATATATATATATATATATATTGATATCGTACTTTATCAATATCATACTTATCATCATTTGTCAATTAGTATTGCAAATATGCTTTTTGACTGTTTTCGTTTTTGAACAATATTTATTTACTTTCTGTAAATTTAAGAATTTCTTCAACAATAATTATTATATCCTTTGAAATTATTGTGTATTAATTTTAATTTGTTAATTTCAAACTAGCTTCATTTGTCATTTTTTATGATGGGTTAATTTGTATATATTTTCCAATTTTAGTATTGTAACAGACTTAATAGCTCCTTAATCATAATTATAAAACCCTTTTATATGGCATGTATTTATTAGTTTTGATCGAACCTCATTTTTTATCTATTTAATAGTTTTATTACAATATACTTTGTGAACGAACCATTTAATAATTTTCTTTAATTTTTTTCATAGTTTACCAATATTAAGCTGTTCGTCTGTTGGGTGTACATTTAATTTTAATCTCCTATATCAGCAAACACTAATAGGATATCTTTCCAACATAATTTAATTCTCAAAAAATAATTATTTATATCTCAACCTGTTTGGTCGCCATTTTGGATTTCCTGACGTCAGGCCAAAATTTCATCTCATTTCTCTAGTGTTTCTTTACTTATAATCTAAATAAACCCATTATCTTTATAACTTAGTTGATATGTTATATTTTTTTAGTTCAAAAGAATTATTTGAATCATTATCTCCCCGACACAAGTGGATTTACAAATTTATAGATTTGAATAAGAAGAAAGTAAATACCTTTGTTATTTCTTGAATTTTCATGGATCCTGCTAGGTTCCATAAAGCTTGCGTTGTACAGATTTTGTGGCGTGATGCTTCCTTTCATGGTCAGTTTTCTTCAGACCTTTCCTTTTTCAAACGTCAGTGGGAATTTATTTTTAAAAGTTAACATTTCTTATCCCTGTTTTTCTGAATGAGTTTTATTGATTTTATTCCCGATTTTAAAACAGTTTCGTAATGTCTTGATGTTTACTTTTTTAATGTTTTCACATTTAACAGTTTTAAAATTAATTTTGGCGAATTTTAATGTTACTAGATTCTAAAAACAGTCAATCGCTTATAAAATTTGGAAACCTTATTTTTTTGATATATTTGAAATGCACAACATATTGTTTGAATTTAGCCAATTGTAAGGACCGAAATCCCTAAACAAAACTTGGCACCGTTAAATATTTTGCAGCCATCTATTCCCCATAATCAGCACATGATGTTGAAATTTAACATTTTTAAAGGAGATGCGTGCGCAGATTATGACGTAATCGATATAGATCCTTATTGGTTGAGATGCATTGTGGGAACGAATACTGGTGATGGTATGCTCCTGGTGGGAGAAAAGTTTGGCGTCATGACGCGGTAGCTTGTCTGAGACTGTCTAAGTGTACGGACGTGTGTCGAAGGTGGCTCCGGTATAAACAATGGACATTAGTGTTTTTACCGTAAACCGATTAGAAATTATGAGCGGCTAAGTAAAGTGCGATTCGCCGGTATGTCGTGACGTGGTGTTTCCAAAAATGGGGCCCTTTCGGCGAAGATCTAGCCGAAAGAGGTTGCCCTAACAGTTAGATCGATTTGTGCAAGTGTCTTCAGAAGTTGGTGTGTTTCAAATTTAACTATAAGGCAACCGTACTACAAAAGGGTAAGGCGAAGTGAACAGTGTTGACTTAGCAAAGATTTTTTAAATAGTACTAAAATTCAAACTTAACTAAATATAATTCAAATTAACTTTGTAAGAGATTTAAAAAAATTTCAAGTGTTAGATAATGCCTAGTTTGGAACAGTGTCAAAAAAGGGCTTAAAAGTTAAAATTTTCTTAGTGAGAGTCTCAAATATAAAAATGTGCTAAATACATCGAAGAAAGAAGATATGATCATTCAAGGAGAGAAAGAGGAAGCCAAACAGGCCTGAGATAAGCTGAACCAAAACACAAAGGAAAGGTGACTTTCAAAGATGGCGGCAACTCATGGGAAAGCAGCCAAGTAGCCAGCGTCTTTCAAAAGGGCAAGCCAAGCCGGACCTCCCCACCCCGCTGGAGAACAAAGCGAGAACTGAAGAGAGAGGGAGAAATGTGAAAGCCTTGCTTTGCGAAAAAATTCAGGTCAGATCTGCTTTGTGTTCCCTTTGTAAATTAGAAATTTTTAATTTGAAAAATTTTTTAAATGGGAAAATGTAATACAAATTCAATAAATTTTAAAACCATAAACAGTAAACTTGGAAATTCAGAAATAAATACTGGTGGCTTTGTTTAAGGGAGGGGTGGCAAGTTGGCGTTGCCATCAAAGTAGAAATTATGTTGCATTTCATTAAAATAAAGGAAATACAAATATTAGGTTAGAAATGTTGTAAAGGGTTAAGGTTTCATTGTAAACAACTGAAATAAAGGGGTTTAAATTATTTAAAGGGTCAAATTTTAGGAGGGTGTAAGGAAGTTAAGTAATTGAAATGTTGTACTAAATTAAATATGATATGCTAAACGTAAGCATGCGAGATGGCTGACAAAGATAGTTTGTTTACCACAGCTGATTCGAAGGCCATGCATTGTTTTCAAGAACTCCTGACAGTGGAGTGGCATTTTATATAATTAAATTAAACTGAATTGTTGTTTTATTTAGAAGGAGTTATTTTGTAATTTTTAGAAGTGAAACCAAATAACATAAATTGTTCTTTTTTAAATAAACAAGGGTTATACCATTAATTCAAGCTATTAGAATTAAACTGTTGATTTTATTTAGAAAGGGGTAAAAATATATATATATATGTATTAAATAAATTAAATTAAACTAAAGTTTTGAGTAAAAATAAAGGGTTATGCCTTTGATCCGTATAAAATTTAAATATTTTAAGAGTGCAACAAAAGGGTTAAGTAACACAAGAGATGTTTTAAAAGTAGGCTTTATATATATAGATGAATTTTGTACATTGGGAAAATATGAATAATACCCAAATATTTAAAACAATTAGCGAGATTTTAAAATTGTGAGTAGGGCTAGCTAATATATTAAAATAAGTTTTTTTCTTTTAGATTAATTATAAGTGTATTTTGTTTATTTCATGATTTATATATATATATATATATATATATATATATATATATATATATATATATATATATATAAAATAATATGTTGGTGATATAGAAACTTAATAGAAAAATGAAATTTTTGCAAGTTTTTTTTTTTATTCAAGTTACTTAATTTATGCAAATGGGTTAATGACCATTCAGTAAATGTTAGTAAATTTTCAGTATGTATGAGTTTCTTGCAGAAAGGATTAATTTAATTGTAACCAAAGGGTTAAATATTTTCTATTAAAAGGGTTAAATAAATGTTAGTAAATGTGTAGATTTCTTTTTGTAAATGATTAAGGATCTGTCAGAAAGGTTTTTAACTATGTTTCAGTAAATATTAGTAAATTTCTAGTATGTATGACTTTCTTGCAGAAAGGGTTAAGTTAATTGTAACCAAAGGGGTTAAATATTTTCTAAATAAAGGGTTAAATAAATTTTAGTAAATGTGTAGATTTCTTTTTGTAAATGATTGAGGATCTGTCAGAAGGGTTTTTAACTATGTTTCAGTAAACGTTTAAATTAAAATATGCATTAAATATTGTAATTTCAATTAGAAAAGTGTTTGATATCATGCAGCAGATGTTTTAACAATTTTTATTAATTAGGATTTGTTGTTCAGTAAATATTTTGGAGGTCTTGTGGGAGATATATCTATATGTTTTTATATGTAATTTTTTGTTTCAGTATGTGCTTGATAATTGGTTTTTATATAATATAAGTAATTTATGAAATTGTTTTAAGGTTGTTTGGTAAATTTGAAATAATCTCTAGCTGTAAAAGCAAGTAGAAAATAACTTTGAAAGGTCAATTAAAGTTGATAGAGATATAGGAAAAATTTTATCACTTACATGGCTATATAGAATGTTGCCATAAATAAGTTGTTTGTTTAGAGATTTTAACTAGTTGAACATAATGTAAAGGTTAGGGAGCTTTCGGAGTGTATTGAAGAGTAAAGCTTTGCTAGAAACAAAATGGTAAAAACGAAAATCTGTAGAATGTAACAAATAACTTTTAAGTAAAAATCCAAGTAAACATAAACAAACATTGACAATTAAAATTTCAAGGTTACATAACCAGGGATATTGAAATAAAATTAGGACAAGCAGTCAAAGGTTTTAAATAGTCACTTAAGGGAAAAGAGATATTTAAATTGAAGATAATAATAAAAACTTCAGGTTTGAAACTTCAGCTTAAGGGTTATATTTTGACAAGCAAGATTGAGTGTTTAATTGAGCAACGTTTTACGCTTCTTTATATTCCGATAGTCAGTAAAATAAAATTATAAAATCCTAATGAAATGTTTAATTTCAAATAGAATAAACAAACAGTATGGTTTCTTAACATTAGCGAGAAACAACACAAAATGTAATTCAAGGTCAAAAAGATGCATACTGTGCTATGCATATTTTAAATTAATAAATTTTAAAATTAAAAAATAAATATTTTTTAACTAACTTGCAAACAAACTGAGTATTCTTTTAAACAAGTTTCTTACACTCTCCTACAAGCGATATGGTCATTTCGTCGATTAGATGTCTTTCAAATGAACTCCTTCCCCGGGATGACTCACCCGTTAAGGATAAAATCCTCAGCAAGTTAGGTTTTTTCTTTTTTAAGTCCAGTGACTGGTTCTCTGGCAGATTTTGGCGAGCACTGCACAGCGTTCGTGGCTTTGGCTGCGAGCGGCTCGTTTCAAAATTCTTGCTCTGCAACGGGCGTGTGGTGCCGGCCTTGCGCTATAGAGCTGGTCAACGAAAGGGTTGACGGCAGGGTAAGTGAGCGTAAAAGGCAGGGGCTGGCCCGTTGCACCATGTACTCTAATATATATATATATATATATATATATATACGTTTTCTTGTTTAATAATTTAAAACAACATAGGTTATTCAAATACAAGAATATTTATTAATTTATATCCAAAGCTTTTCGTTGGCAAACAGTACCAACATCATCAGGAATGAAAATTTCATACTAATAAATATTCTTGTATTTGAATAACCTATGTTGTTTTAAAATATATATATATATATATATATATATATATATATATATATATATAGATATATATACTTTATTAAGTACATATTGTTTGTAATAATATACATGTATAAACTTATATAAAAGTTGTATATATATATATATATATATATATATATATATTAATATACATAAATATATATATATATATATATATATATATCTTTATATATACATATATATACTTCAATATCACTTATATAGTGAAATATATTCATATTTATTTACGTATACTCAAATATATATTTTATTATAAATATATATATACTTTATTAAATACATATCGTTTGTAATATACACGTATATACTTATCTAAATACACACACACACACACACACACACACACTCATATATATATATATATATATATATATATATATATGTATAAGAATATATTTACTCTTATGTAACAATTAAAAAATAAAAAAACCCAAATAGAAGAATAATTTATTGAATTATACAATTCTTAGCTGTTCGTTGGAAAACAGTATATGCATTCTCTAATTTCGTCCTCTCACTAGGACAATGTCTGAATTGACAGATAATTATATTACTCAACAATTTATGACGCTTGTAGAACATTGTCACAGTTTTACTGTGTTTATATTTGACAATAAATTGAGAAATTTCATGTGACTTAATTTTTTAATTAAATTAATTGTTAAATTAGCAATAGTTTTACTTCATCTGACTATTATATTTTTTCATTTATTGAACTAATTTATTTGTATTACTATCTAATTTATTCTATTTTTAGGGTTTATAATAATTGGGTGTTACTTTGACGTGCTGAACACAATGCTTTCTATTTCATAGCTGACTTGAATAAAAAAACATTAAGATTTTAAAGACAAAAATAAACAGCGGACTTCCTTTAGTAGAAAAACTTGTGATCCTTCTCGTAAATGTTGATTTCCCTTTGGAATAAGGTAACATAGTTTTAAAAAATCCGATCCTTTGGTTATATTGCAATTTAACCGAGATTGACTTCAAACGTCTGCAAACATAATTAAAACGATACCAGGGATCCACGAGACACGAGATGCTGACCTAATTATAATAAAGTGTGTTGAGTTTATCCAAAGAGGTTTTAATTTGTTGAATAAGTTAAAAATGCCATCAGAAAATCCTGGGAATTCCATTTGCTAAAGAAGCAGTGAAATTAAGGTCACGTTTTTAAATAGCTGCATCCTTTAAGACATATATTGCTGTTTCGCATTTGTTACGGTCGGTTCTGTACTCAGACCTAGCATTATTAACTACATTAATTACATAATTATATATCGCGTACCCTGTATTATGTCAAATATTTGGCAATAGTTTAGAATTTTGTATTTTTTGTTTGTTTGTTTTGACTAACGTGAATTCGACCTAACCTAGACGAATATCATGTTTCTAAAAATGTTATTAGACATTTATGAGGAGTGTGGCCTGCTAAATATTTGTAATTCACCAAATATTTCTATTTTTAATGTGTTGAAGTGGTGATTTTGTTAAGCGTGAGAAATGTTTAACCTCGATCTTTAACCATCTTTACCCTTCACCGAAAACGGCCGAAGATAGCAATCTTAGAGTTACACGGCTTATTTAAACTTTTTAAAATGTTCATTTCAAAATCTAATATCAAGTAAAAGGGCGTTTGTAAAATAATTTTAATAGGTTTAAGGTTTTAGTTTTCAAATTTTAATCATGCTAACAGAGTAAAGTCACGTAATGTTAGAAATGTGTAAATAGGCCTAGTAAGTTTAAGAAATTGCCAAGGTATGTTTTTATTTATATTTTAAAAAGTAATTTTATAGAATCATATCATTAAATACATGAAAGGATTCGATATGCTTCTTGGCCTAACGTAGGCTAATAATTTGTAGAAAATGTAACTTAATTATTGTTCGAAAGAGTATTGTCAAAAACCTTTTTTTTGTGTAATTATTTTTATATTCTTTAAATTTCATCTTTTATTTGAAAAACTTTAAGGTTAACTTAAATGTAACCTGTATTCCTTCAGAACAGTTTGGATAGAAAGCGAGTTTACACAAGTAAAATTGTTAGATATAATTGGTAATGCAAACAATTAATTGATCCGGTAAGTCTTTGTAAAGTATAAATAATAATTTGTATGTGAACAAAGATTTTTTTCAACTAACTACACTCATTACAACTGGTGGGTTACAACCCCAATAATTAACGCACGTATATTTTGTAATGATAAAACTTTAACGTATACTATCAAATAAAACCCTAGGAAAGGTAGGAGAGCAATCAGAGATTAATCAAAGCCGATCCGTCTGATTACTTCTTTAAACGTCTTCCTTCCTTCAGACAGGCAAAGCTACATTAACCACGAAACTTGTGTAATCACTCAGACCCACCAATCACTCTCCACACTTAACCGTATTACCTACTTTGGCATTCTTTCTAAGCCTCCCATTCAGTCTTCACTGGTTGAATCGGGTATAATTAAGTAGAAAGCATCCGTGCATTAAATCCGTGTTGAAAATAAGTATTACAAATGAATACCCGTAAAAAACGTCAGACTAATTGATTATGGTTGTACTCTATTACTATTTTAAAATATTAGGGGAATCACTCCAGTGATATTATCGAGATTATTTTATGCATTATAATAAAGATATACATGAGGAATATTTAATTCCCTTAAATCTCAGACCTTAAACCATATAATAACTTCACAACATCGACTACGCACTAAAAAAAATATTTTTTAATAAAGCATGAAAAGTGAGTTTAACTCTAATTAACATTTTTCGTAAGAGTAGGCCCCAATGTAAGAGTAGGAAGCCTTTTTAGGATTGAGTGAGCGTTATAACTAGAATTAATCGGCCCCTGTAGTAGCATTGCCACAGCCAAATATCCGAAACCTCTACCAGATTAGTCTGGTATTATGTATCGTGTTATGGCATATGTAACGTACGAGAACTGATGTAATATTAGAAAAAATTTCACAGTTTCGGTTATCGTAAAACAATAGATATATATAAAATGAGAAAAAAATTAAAAGGTATGATTTTGTTTTCGTTAACGGAACAGAAAATGTCTTATATTTTTCAAAAGAAATTTAAAAAAACAATTTTTACTCTTAATGTTCAAATGAATAAATGCAGCTTCGTTTTATTAGTTCAACACTAAATTAGAATTGAATAAGGGACTTAGTAATAGACGACTTACTAAATTTTAATCAACTGATCGTGTAGGTGCAGAGGGAAGTAAACATAATTGGGGCTTGCAGCCCATGCCATCCCTTGCTGTTCCACAACATCCCTTCTAGTTAAGCCTATATCCACGCTCAAATAGCTAGCTGTTACTCAACATCCACCGAGTTACAGCATAACTATGTAACTGCATTTATTCAGTATAAAACATCTATCATAATTAAATGTATAGCAATATCTATAGATATATGCACAATCTATTAATTAATTATATGTATATAATAAGTGTATATATATATATATATATATATATATATATATATATATATATATATATATACGTATATAATAATAATAATAATATTAATTATTATTTTTACTTATTGTCTGTTAATAAGTATTTTTTTTTTTATAGGCTAATGACAGATTACAGACAGTTAATTCATGCCTTTTTAATACTCAACGTTTCGAATTTCTTTCCGAAATTATTTTTTCCGAGCTTTGAACGAGCTTAATAGAGCTTGAAAAGGAAGTTCGGAAAGAAATTCAAAACTTTGAGTGGTAAGAAAGCATGAATTAATTGTCTGTAATCTATCATTATCCCACATAAATATTATTAATTATATATACATATAATTCTAGTCAAACCTTCTAATCAAACAAAGATCTACGATTGCGTCTCCAATAGGCTCAAATCCCTAGCTGTTGCAATAACCCAGTTACAGAATAACTATGTAACTACATTTAATCACTATAAAACATCTTTCGTTATTATATGTATAGCAATATGAATAGCTATATGCACAATCTTTTAGCTAATTGTATGTATATAATGAGTATATATATATATATATATATATATATATATATATATATATATATATATATAAAATATGGTGATATATATTTTCTTGTAATATAGTTAATAAATTAAAATTATTTCAAAAACAAGAATACCTTTAATGCATATATTATTCAAAGCTTTTCGCCGATAAAACAGTACCAGCATCTTCAGGAAAAATAATTACCTGTCAGGAAGATAATTATTTTCCTGAAGATGCTGATACTGTTTTATCGGCGAAAAAATATGAATAATAAATGCATTAAAAGTATTCTTGTTTTTGAAATATTTTTAATTTATTAATTATATACGCATGTGACTCTACAGACGTATCCATCAGATAGGATAACTTTACCATATTTAGTAATAAGCAAACAATCAATTAATTTTGCTCTTCTACTTGTATAATTAAATAGAGTGAATATTTAACTAGATACATTTACAAACAATATATGTTAGTAGTTTACGGAAGTGCATCATTAATCCAAAATAAGAAAGACAAATATAAACTTTTAAAGAAGGCTAAGTCTTGAAATTAGGAGATTCGATATCTTGATAGAAGAACATCCTATCTTATGAGAAGATTCGTTATCCAAGACGCTAACCTGTCGATAGCTATTATAAATACTGTCCGCGATATGTATGCTATAACATTAACAATAAACCCATTCGCCATTACACACAAAACAATTTTACTTTCGTATTTGAACTAAAATTTTATTGCAGTATTTCGTACAATGTTTTATATTGTTATAAACTTTAATAAACCTTTTAAACGTAAAATTGAATTTCGCTAAATCTATAACAACACTAAACATAATCTTGGCTTTACTTAAACTTGCTCTAATTTTATTTCATTTTCAACAATGTATTTACTAAAGGTTCTTATGTAACCATACTATTGTCAAATACTACGTAGGATTAACCGATCTTTAAACTGGGACTCAGCGTCAAGTTTTCGTTCTATTAAGCATATCAACACAAGACGTATAGAAAACAAATCTCTATGATGTGGAGTATTAAGCAAATATTTATCTGCATATGCTCAGCGGATTTGTATTAGAAAATATAAAATGTCCCTGGCTGAAACAGTGGTTTTTCATACCGCGTAGATAAAAAGCGCAAATTGTTTTTTTAAAAAAATGTATTTTTATTTTGTGAAAACGCTATTTTACTTTTTGCAAATCTGTAAGGTTTTTGAATTGTTAGGATTATATAGATATTGTTTTTGTGAAACACTTATTCACATATTTTTAAAGTTAACATTCCGCATTTCATATATATTTCTTTACTTGGAATCGGTTTTCGGTTGTTAAGTGCTTTCGTTGCTGTGGGACGTATAACATAGTTTAGAGGAAATACTTACGTGTAATTAGCCGTTGGTTTTAAACATCCATTGACTAGTGTAGGCTGTGGCCATGTAACGTCAGAGCAGCTGGCTATATTGTTAAAGCCACTGCAGTGCGACAAAGCCACATGACCATTTATTATTACCGGATTGGGCGAATGTGTACATATACATATCGTTAGGTGAAGTAGCACTTAATTTGAACCTAGGGAGCTTAAATGTGTTTATGACGTGGTAAATTCTTTATCTCTCTTTATTATTCGAATAATTTAACCCGGATTAA
Organism: Prosapia bicincta; assembly: GCA_036971475.1. NCBI lineage: Eukaryota > Metazoa > Arthropoda > Insecta > Hemiptera > Cercopidae > Prosapia > Prosapia bicincta. The sequence goes on along the minus strand of JBAIZL010000003.1, from coordinate 13,947,547 downwards.
TTTAGTAGTTAAACATTACTTTCACTTGAGCCAGTTTTTTTGTCCTAGTCCATAATAAATGTTTAATTGTTTCAAAATGTGAACATTGCATAATATACAGTGATTAGCGATATACAGTAATATACATAACCCTGCTTTTATCATATTATGGATTAAACTAGAATATGAAATCCACGTAACACATTTTTCAATTACAGGTATATAATGCTTCAGGTTTAGCAAACTAATATATATATCTATCTTTATCTTCCATTTTCTCAATATCCAAATATAGCAAATCCTAACTATGGTTGTAATATTTTCAACGTGATTAGTATTAAGACGAGGATAAAGACTCACAACCCTGGTGGAGGCTATAAGTGGAGTCCGTATATCACATGTGCAAGAAGAGGTGTTCGACATTAATCTATATTCCATGGTGATCGTAAAGAAGCGTTTACTCGATACATGTAGTGTAAGCAAGGAATATGGAAGGGTTAATGGAGTAATTAGGACGAAGATAAAGACTCACAACCCTGGTGGAGGCTATAAGTGGAGTCCGGATATCACATGTGCAAGAAGAGGTGTTCGACATTAATCTATATTCCATGGTGATCATAAAGAAGCGTTTACTCGATACATGTAGTGTAAGCAAGGAATATGGAAGGGTTAATGGAGTAATTATGACGAAGATAAAGACTCACAACCCTGGTGGAGGCTATAAGTGGAGTCCGGATATCACATGTGCAAGAAGAGGTGTTCCACATTAATCTATATTCCATGGTGATCGTAAAGAAGCGTTTACTCGATACATGTAGTGTAAGCAAGGAATATGGAAGGGTTAATGGAGTAATTAGGACGAAGATAAAGACTCACAACCCTGGTGGAGGCTATAAGTGGAGTCCGGATATCACATGTGCAAGAAGAGGTGTTCGACATTAATCTATATTCCATGGTGATCGTAAAGAAGCGTTTACTCGATACATGTAGTGTAAGCAAGGAATATGGAAGGGTTAATGGAGTAATTATGACGAAGATAAAGACTCACAACCCTGGTGGAGGCTATAAGTGGAGTCCGGATATCACATGTGCAAGAAGAGGTGTTCGACATTAATCTATATTCCATGGTGATCGTAAAGAAGCGTTTACTCGATACATGTAGTGTAAGCAAGGAATATGGAAGGGTTAATGGAGTAATTATGACGAAGATAAAGACTCACAACCCTGGTGGAGGCTATAAGTGGAGTCCGGATATCACATGTGCAAGAAGAGGTGTTCCACATTAATCTATATTCCATGGTGATCGTAAAGAAGCGTTTACTCGATACATGTAGTGTAAGCAAGGAATATGGAAGGGTTAATGGAGTAATTAGGACGAAGATAAAGACTCACAACCCTGGTGGAGGCTATAAGTGGAGTCCGGATATCACATGTGCAAGAAGAGGTGTTCGACATTAATCTATATTCCATGGTGATCGTAAAGAAGCGTTTACTCGATACATGTAGTGTAAGCAAGGAATATGGAAGGGTTAATGGAGTAATTATGACGAAGATAAAGACTCACAACCCCGGTGGAGGCTATAAGTGGAGTCCGGATATCACATGTGCAAGAAGTGGTGTTCGACATTAATCTATATTCCATAGTGATCATAAAGAAGCGCTTACTCGATACATGTAAGTGTAAAAAGAAATTGGGAAGCGTTAATTTATTTATTAGGACATATATAATGATGTGTAACACCTGGTACAGATAATGAGTGGCGTCAGGATATCATATGTGCAGAGACGTGTTCAAAATAGAGTTATTTTCTTTCAATAGAGATTGTAAGGAGGTGTTTAGGCCTAACAAGTACGTGTGAATAGAAAGGAGGAAGGGTTATTGGAGCTATTAGGACGCAGAAAATGTCTTACAACTCCAGGTGCAGGAGATAGGTGGGATCAGGATATCATATTTGCAAGGAGACGTGTTCGGAAAAAAAGCTATTCTCAGTACTGATTGCAAAGACGCATTTACCTGATACATGTATGAGTAAAAAGGAATAGGGAAGGGTTAATGGAGTTAGGACAAATAGAAAGACCAATTTATATTCTGTTGCTGATAGAAAAATTACTTTTCGTGAATTGAATACTTTCCATGAAGTATGATCTGTTTTGGAAAGAGGTGAATAAATGTAGCCTCTAAGTGGTTTTATGTGTATGTATGTATGTGTGTGTGTGTGTGTGTTTGTGTGTGTGTGTGTGTGTGTGTGTGTGTGTGTGTGTGTGTGTGTGTGTGTGTGTGTGTGTGTGTGTGTGTGTGTGTGTGTGTGTGTGTGTGTGTGTGTGTGTGTGTGTGTGTGTGTGTGTGTGTGTGTGTGTGTGTGTGTGTGTGTGTGTGTGTGTGTACTTCAACTAAGGATTCCATGCACAAACTTTGCCTTCCTTTAACATTTTCACAAGAATTGAAAAGTATGATCAACTTTAAAATCAGTTTTAACCAGACTTAACTACAATATATAACCTATAGTTATTAATAATATTAAAAGAAATAAAAAGGTCTGAGACATACAAAACCTGATAAAATTTAGGTGTTAGGATTAAACTTTTAATAATCCATAGAAATAGTGAAATTTAAAACGTTAAATTATTTTATTCTGAAAAACATTTTAATCGTGCTACGTTGTCGTCACTTTACTAAGCCTTTGTGTTTTAAATTATTTAAAATCCTTACGCTATTCCTTTGTCTCAAAGCAATACGGGCTGTTTTACTATCGTTTGAGATGAATATTTTCAGCGTCTACATCCTCCTAGCTCTCAACGTCTCACTTTTAAAACATTAATTATTTAAAGATGATCCATCTATTCAATTGTTATTTATATTATTATAGGAAGAACTTTTGTCTTTTTTAATTATTTGTGTGGCTTTTTTGAATATTTAAAACACGCATTTGAGAGTTATATTCGAATGTTCGATTCTAATGATGCAGTTATTCTTCCGAGAGTTATTCCGACATATATAAGCAGTTTATAATTACCATTTGTTTTTTATAGTAAGTTAAATATTCCGATTAGGAATTAGGATTATAATCTGGTATGACAGAGCTTATGGTAAAGAATATGGGAAGGAATATAAAAGGGATATTATTGAAGCCATGACAAGGAATTGGTAAGGTATGTAGAAAGGGGTTAAGTAAAGGTATGATAAGGGTTTGGTTGAAGGGAATGGTAGGGATATTGCAGGATCTATTAGGAGATATGGTAAATAGTATGACAAAGAATGTAGAAAAGGTTACGTCAAAGGAAAGGGTTAGAATATCGTAAGAAATATAGAATGATATATGGTAAGGATATTGCAAGGAAGGTGGAAAGAGATAAGGTAGAACATATAGAAAGAGAAAGGTAAAACATATGCCAAATTATGTAGAAAACGATATGGGATATGGTATAGTAATTATATGTTAGGAGATAGGTTAGGTGACAACCTAGGTTACAACGGTTAGGTTTAGGGATATGTGGAGGGTATTGTAAGGGATCTGGTAAGAGATATGTTACCGAAATTTGTGACATAGTATGGTACGCATTTGGTAAGATATATGGAGTGGAATATGGTATGAAATGTGGTGCCAATTTAATTTGGGATATGTTAAGTACCAATATATCAGACAGGTACTATCAAGTAGGGATTTGGAAAGTTTTATGGTAGAGGATAGGTGTTATATGGAATTGAATTTAAATTAATTTCCTTGCGATTAAGAAGGGGTATCATAGTTCCCATTATCACTATTGTTTCAATAAATTTTCAATACAGGGTAATACTAGGAGGAGGGCTTTCCCCCTACTCCGTTATAAAGTTTGGGTTGAATTAGGAATAGCGAATTGACGTTTTCCTTTTGTTAATTTGAAACTGACAAATATTTCTAATAAAGGTTTACACGTTAGAAACACATCTCCTCTTATGAATAAGATATACACGATCAATTGCGTGATATTAATATTTGCTTCGGAATCCAACCTTGTTCTGTTGTCTGCAGAACCTGCACATTGTAACTTGTGAAGTGTAAAAGCTTTCCTTTGCGGGAAAGGACGATGTGGTTAAGAAGGGTGACACAGCTGACGTTCAAATAGAGGTGGATTTACGCCTAATATATTCTTTGCGTATAAGATAATTTTCTCGTGCCTATTAATCAACAGGTGTTAGTCTGTCTTTCATTGAAGGAAAACTGGAACACTTGCAATTATAGACAATTCACTGGCTTTTTATTACCCTAGAACGTTGAACAATACTTCTTTAATGCATGATGTTGCTTATTTAATCTAGGTTTTGAATACCTAGATTAAAAATACAGCTTTTTTCTTTCATGCGATAGAAATAAATATTCTTTCAAATAGTATACAACGCTAGGCAATTTGTGCAGCTCCCACTCGCGTCTGTCAGTCTTTCACTTCAGCCGTCACCCCTTAGACTTAACATGAAGACTTGGGCTTTGAGAATAACAAAGAATATCAACAGTATACATTAGAAACACTAAACTTTAATTATCAGAGAAAACAAATAATTCATTTTATTATACATGTTTGGAAACTATGTTGCCATCATCAGTGACAAACTAACATTAACATGTAGCGTATATATGCCACTGATGATGGCAATATAGTTTCCGAAACCCATTTTATAGCATTATAATATTTCTGTTGCAACAATTAAGAACGACCGATTTTATTCTGCGAGACAGTTAATATTTACCATACAAACCTACTGTTGTTTGAATTTATAGTTATTTAAAGAAATCATTCATTCACATATTTTACTGTGTGTACATTTCCACAGACATATTATTATGTAAACTGTCGTTATATTAATTATTTTCATTAATATTATCATTGTCATTAATAAGCAGGAAGAATTTAATTTTTGTCAGTTTTGCTAAATATTTACCTAAGTATCTGAACAACTTAGTAAAACTACAAAGAACGGATACCGACTTTGGCAAAATGAAATATCATTCTCTCTCTCGCTCTACAAAGTACATCCACATGTAATAATAACAATGCAAGGCCTCTAGTTACAAATATTACCACTGCTGAAGTGGCGGGAGGGGACTTTGCCAAGTTTGTTTCTGCAAGGGTTACTTTGACGTTCCAAAAGGACGTGACAATTTTAGGAGCAAACAATTATTGTGTTCGTAAATAATAATTTAAAATCGAGCATTGTGAAATAGAGATCAACTGTATATTGTATACGGTGAAGAAACATTTAAAATATCACTAGGAAGAGTGTGATGATTGAATTCTATATCAGGTATTAATATGAAAGAAATAATAAGAAATATTCAACTAAATTTAGCTTGAGATAAAAAACTTGAATACATATATTAACACGAGAAATGACAGCCAAACAAAAAAGAAATTTAAAGACAATAATCAAGAACACCTCAATTCATCCATTAAACCTCACATTTACAACTCACACACGCCATTAAAAACAAACATACATTCCCCACAATAGAAAATATACACCTAATAAAAAAAGTACAAAAAGGCCTCAAAATGACAATACAAGAATACCTACAAATTTATAAAAATAAAAAGATTCTCATAAACGAACAAAATCAAAAAACGCTAAATTATTCAACCTAATGGGCAAAATTAACTCCAAGACAAACTTAAAAGAATTCCACAGTGCAGTGAATCCGAAAATAGAACAATAAGGGAACATAACGTGTTAACGGTAATTCCACACAACAGTCTACTAAAACACCCCGTTCAGCTGATGCTAGACAATGAAGATACTACCAACCTTGAAACTTAACTCGCATAAATACAAAGTATGATTCTGGTTTAAGTGCATATAGTGAAAGATAGATATATATATATATATATATATATATATATATATATATATATATATATATCGGTTTCTCCCTATTCGTTGAATAAACGTCTCTTTTATGATGACCTATCCTCGCTTCACTTAATGTTCGTATGTACAGACACATCTGGTGGGCTCCCACATGGCCTCCGTCTGGCTCGAAATCCCCACTATGCAAAACAAGACGAGGTTTAAAAAGAAACTCAGAAGCCTTACTACGTGTTCAGAATGAAATAACTTGAAACGTCTATGTATGCGGCTGAACAAAACTTTGACATTCATTATCAATTAGGTTAATTCATATTTCCTTTGAATGAAACCACTGATCATTGATAATGATTCGTAGATATACTTATGTGTCTGCTTTTTCTAATATTTGGGGTTCTTCTTTTAGAGGACGATCAGAGACACAATGTTTACTACTTTTCCTAAATTTTTTCTCGTGATATTAACTCACAGACCTTATCTCAGACTTTCATATCCTAAACAATCACGTGAATACTGAAGCTTTTCAATATCGTCAGTGAATATTAACGTACCATCTCCATAATGGGTAATATTTAGTTGATCCCAATCTTTTAATAGTAACATCAGCTCTCTGATTATATGATTGAAACCAATATGCAGCCCTGTCTAACTAATGTCTAAGTTCTGAAATCATCCAGACAGATACAAAATAATGCTGACATATATATACATATCAGTAGTGCCGGTTTTTTTATTGCTTATCGTTAATCAAAAATTAGTAAATTTAAAATTCCGGATATCAAAAGCCTACCTATAATTATAAATTGTATACTAAAATAATATAAATAAAATAATGATGCATTTTCATTAGTTACACGTAGTCATAGGGGAGCTTGCAAGCTCTGTTAAGGTCAGAAACTATTCCCCAATAGATCTACTTTAAAAGTTTAAAGAAATTAATTGGGCGGAAAGCCGGTGATTTGACCCTAACGAGTAATACAGGCAGTGCAGACTGAATGCTAGGTATTTAATCCAAACGTCACATCTCTTAAGATATTAGAAACTTGAGAAACCCATTTTGTACAGCTTTCAACGTTTTAAAAGAACGAGTTTCTTAAACAAATAAATATTGTAAAGGAAAATAACAATCCTTTTAAGCAAAAAACAGAATCTACGTTACCCTTTGTAATAGAAATACAACTCCTTTAAAGTGTTATTCGTCTACAACTCGCAGGAAAAAAACAACTTAATAAGTTTAACTTCATTCCAGTATTTGAAAACATCGTGTTCTTCAAAACAAAATTTAATTTAATTTTTAAACAAATTTTCTGCTCCCATTCTTTGAATTAAACTGCTTTCTTTCCTTCAAAATGAAATAGGAATAAAATGTTTAGTAAAAATAATGATATTCCTAACTGTAAAACAGAAATATTTGACAAAGACCTATAACATTTATAATATAAGATTGTTGTTTGTGTAATATACAAGTAAAGTATTGTAGCCAATAGTAATGTTTAAATAAGAATTGAATTTAAAAAAGAAGAAAAATTGTATGAAACAATAATGTCCATTACCGCATGGTATTGAAAGGTGATTGTTTCGAATAAGAATATTAGCTAAATGATCGCAAATAAAATAGTATATTGTTTTCAACTGTAAAGGAAAATAAATTTATATTAGAAAAATTTAAATAATTAAACTAATTGTAAATCAACTGTGGAGAAGAATGAGAATCCTTGTTGAAATTAAGATTTAAATTTTATTTAAAAAACCTAATTTAATTACTATTAATGCTACACTTCGAGTCATATAGGGTATAATTACAAACCATGTTACTCTAGATATGTTAATTTTAATATTTCAAAGAGACTAAATACGGAAAAAACACGTAAGTATTTCATTAGGAATTTTTTTTTTGTTTTTATAAAATATATTGTAATTCCAGAATAGAAATGTTGGTTCAAAATTTTAATATTGTATAAATTGTTAAGACTGTACTAATTTCTTTTATTTCGAAACGAATAAAAACGGTTTTTAATAACTTGCAACTAGATTACAATCTTTTATCATACATAAATTTTCCTAAATAATTCAAAATCATGGTCAAAATCATGTGAAGTCTTCAAGGAATCCATTCTGAAGGAAAATGCAACGCTAGGGGTTAAATCGCCGTGAGTGAGGTTTTAGACGACAAGTCCAGAGACGGGTTCTCTGCCAGAATTTGGCAAGCATAGCAGAGGTTTTGTCTAGTATCAGATCTGTTTGTTTCAAATTTTAACTGAGTCTTTTGTTTACGTATACGTTGTGTTCGGGACAGAAGATACCCACCACGAGGATGCTATTTGCTTGTGAGTGCTGACAGTCACAGTGTTTGTGTGTGTGTGTGTCTGTGTGAAAAGAGAATGAGGATGCTTATTGATTTGTCTCAAAGTAGCAGATTTTGCATCTTTATCAAAATCTTTAAATTATTATTTACATTTTCAAAATAAGCTAGAATCAGCTGGAAGTTATGTAAGGAGCAAAACCAGATGTTCCAAGCCACATATTTGCTTGTGTAAACAAAAAGCAGTCCGACCGACTTAATATGTAAAGAAAACATTTATAGTATAAAGGAATAAGTTTTTTTATTTAAAATTTAGATAAAATTAGTTAATCTTATTTTAAAGAAAAATCTTTTAATGAAATTATATAATGAAAAAACCACCAGAGTTTAAGCAAGCGAAAAAAAATATACTTATAGATGCAGAACAATGTGGTGAACAATAAAATAAAATAATATATTATAATTTTATAGACATAACTGTAATTAATTAATGTAAGTGTGTCAAGAGGGAACGTTTCTAGTGACTATGAAGTACAACGAGATAACGGAATAGCGGATAGTAACCATTCGAGTGTCTAATAAAATGTAAAAAAGTGAAACGGACCATGCCGCTAAAAAATAATGAATTCCTAAGCCAAAGTGTAAAAACGAGCACAAATCCCGGAACGAGAAGATACCGAGTCCATTAAAATGCAAAATTGAAATAATAAGTCGAACTATCGAAAACCAATAAGAAAACTAACAAGCAGCCCGGCCATAGTTGTCGATAGGGTGATCATGAGGACGAAAAGCAACTCTCTTGGCGAGCAGAAGATCCTGGAGAAAACGCGAAGTTGCTGGCCCGTTGGTACAACCCACATCTTGCCAAAGATGGAAGTTGAGAAAGTCTTATTAAACTTGATATTTTATATTGTATTAAACTAAAAACAGTTTTAAAGACGGCTCTAAAACCGATCAATAGTGAGTGTAACGAGATTCCATTCTCAGGGAACACCGGAGGAACTTTCGACCCTAGACCATTGAGAGACGAGGTGTACCACAGTGAAAGTTATTAGGGCAAGTCAGAATTTTAATTGCTATATAACTGTTTAATAATACTAATACTGTTTATTAATAATTTTGCCAAATTATCAAATTTAGATTTTTTAAAGGAAAATTTGATAACTAATTGATTATAAATAATTTAAAACATATATAAGCACATGAGCCCCTTTTAAACAGAAATATGTGGTGGTAGTAAAATAGGTGAATTTTTTGCCTATAATGCCAGTTTTAATTTTCAAGATTATTATTAAAGTCAACACAAGCCAGTTAAAACAGGAAGTATTAAAGTAATTTGTAACATAAATTAATTATATGCAGCCAAAGTAATAGAATGAAAAATGGATAAAGAAAACCAATAATTACTAAGCAATAACTTGAGTTCATATAACTTATTTTGTCCCCATATTAAATATATTAAGCAACCAGGATCAAGTTACTGTAAAAGTGAAATTAATATAAATTTATTTATTTTTAATAAGATTGCAAAAGCATAAGCCTTTATATTTATGTTATAGCGAACAAATTAAAATTAAAATAAACTCATTTGTAAGTAAAGTCGTCTAGACATCTATTTATAAACACAATATAAATTTGTAATTATTATTAAGTTGTATTTAAATATATATGCCATGATACATGTGTAATTTTAAGTATATAAAACCAAAATATTGTCAAATAACGAGAAATGTTAAAGGACATTAAATAACAGATTCAACAATATAATTAATGAACTATCTGGCAGCATTCATAGAACATTAGGTTTATATCAAATTAAATAATAACTTGTCAATATTATGAAACATAGCAAATGCTTAGAAAAATTAAGACAAATTTTATAACATATTTTGAAGAGAAGATTTTATTTTATATGTTAATTTCAATTTTTTTAAAAAATCAAGTAGAAAAATCAATGTTTAAGGCTATTGTAACTATCCTGAGATAATCAACTAAATATAAATTCTGAAATTTTTCCAACCATCAACAGGAGCAGAAGCCAATAATTCAAATCGAGTTAGAGAACAAATTTGTATAAAGTAGTATTCGTGCAATAGCAAATTAGTAAATTATTTTTACAATTAGAAAAAATTACTAAATATAATATCACATAATTATTATTGAACGTTTTAGTTAGCTTTTAAATAAAGTCTAGGTTTTATCTAATGATACACCAAAGGTACTAGGATCTGATAAGTAGGGTGGTATCCTATTTGACCGACATTAAATTGAAACGTTTCAGCCTTATAGTAGCCATCATCACCGGGAACAACTAACGTGTGAAGCCTATGAATGTGGTTATGTTTCGTAGGGAGGAGGACCGTGTGTGCGTTGCTAACGCGTTTCCTGGTCCAACGCCCCAGTAAAGTCGGTTTGGCAGCGGCAGTATGTCAGTTCAATAATTATTAGCGAACTATTTCGTGTAACATTTTCAACTTAAAATACGATGTTTTTATGTAATAAAACTAGACTAGAATAGCAGGCGTAATTTTTGATAACTTTCTGCTTATAGAACAGATACTTTTAAAAGTGTTGGACACTTTTTTCTATAACACCAGTTCCTAAAACACGCTATGTACTAAAAAAAAAAAAAAACATTTACAATATTTACTATTATTAGTATTTACTCTTTCTAAATTCCAGTTTTCAATTCAATAAAGGTGTGTGACTGGTTTTATTTACTTAACTGTCTAAATATTTGTATCTATTTATATGGTTTATGCTAAGAATATATGCTAAAATATGTTGGCTTGAGCTATGTGCTTTCCATCACGAAATGTTTAGAAGTTAAAGTAATGATAACCGTGCTGTGGGTGTTTATTTTGAGATTACATCAAAGGTTAAAAAATTATTACTAATTATTACTAAAAATGATAGACATTATTTTTTTTAAAAAAATGAATGAAATGAAAAGAATTACTTTTAAATGTTTATAGTACTTTATCGTATACTAAATCTATTATCTAATAAATCTATAGAATAAAGTAAATTTCTACGTAAAACAATAAGATATATATGAAAACTTTAAATCTCAATACCGTGTAATGTGTAACAACTTATCATACGTAAGTAGAATAAACAAAAGGAAGTTTTTATCCATATAAAAGCAAATTGATGCAAAATGTGTAACCTAATACAATAAATTTGAAAACACTGCGACATTTTTATTTGTGCCTTGCATTGTTTCGATATGATGAATTATGTCTGTTTTATAATTGTAATCAGAAATAGGAATTAGGAAAACGGGATTAATGGAAATATTAATTATTTAGGTAAGAATATATTTAATCAGAAAGGATTATTGATCTCAAGTTACGATTCAACAGAAAAATTAATTTTAATACTGAATAATTACTGAATCACCAATCTTCATATTATGTTTTACTCTTATTACAAAATTTTGGCATTATCTTAGATTACAATACCATTGTTCACTTTTATATCGTTACTTTATAGAAAACTATCACGTGGTTCCTGTATGACTGAAAATCACCAATAATTGAGTAAAAAAATATAGTTTCATTTCGTTATCCCAACCCTTTTCAATTCAATCCTCAGTCATCCACCGCCCTCCTTTTTCTCTCTTCTCTTTCCTCCCACCATCTCTTCTCTATTATAAATCCCGAGACATAGCAAGATACTTGAGAAGTCCAGAGTGAGAGTTAGCCAACTTGTGAAGTCAAAGATACAGGCTACCCCTCTTTGCAGCTAGACAGTGTGGTAAACTAGACTCAGATGCTGTGACGGATCGATACGTGCATCAGCGAAGTTGACAAACATTGAGTCATCGTGCCCATTCTCCCTCCCCCCCCCACTACTCTAACTGTAAAGTACACAACTGCCGATCGTTCAGACAAGGGTTTTGTTTTGTTTGGAGAGTTACACCTTACTGTCCACCTCGGTGTGTTTATCGGTCTCCGCGTACACCCACTATCATCAGATGTCAAGCTTTAATAAATATTCGATTTTTTAATTATACTCAAAATTCTAAAACATTTGTTTCTTTCAGAGGTCGTTGAAAAAAAATAACAATATAACGAAGTAATCTAGTCACGTAAAATCAAATTTTAAGACGTAGCTATTGAACATTTTATAAAATTGGACCAAAATAGAAGAAAAAGGTTTGTAAAATGGTCAGTACAAAATAGGTCTTTGACACTTCTGGTCAAAGCGATAGATGGACGAGGTGGAGACAAGAAAAACAAACTAACCGTCAGAAGTTAGGAATCAAATGTAGTATTTGTATCTCAAAATGGCCTTTGTAAGAGTCAGCCTAGACAAATGAACATACAAATTAAAATAATTATTATAAATTAAAATAAGTTTTTCTGGTACCCGGTATCTTTTAATTTTGTACGACTTAAACCAAAAGCGCGTAATACATTTGCTATCTACAAGAAACAAATATTTCCAATCTTAAATTGTAAAAGAAATTAATTACACTTCCGTCTTTAAGAGTGTGATACGTCTTTACGCTTTACTCTTTATTTTCAGTCTTGAAAATTTACAATGTTTCTTGGTAAAAGAATACACGATTTTATTACTTTTAAAAGAGTTGGAAGTAAAACCTGTTTTAAAATGTTTTGTTAGCAATCTTTACTTGACTAGATATTTTATTATTGTTAATCAGACAATCCATAAGATTTCAAATAACCCTGTACAAATTATTTTTTTACATATTCCTTAATTTGCAAGGGTGTCAATTGATTGTGGACCTGAAGGAAAGCTCCGTGTGCCACCTCTTTCGTTTTAAAGTCAGTGTATCGATGGGGGTTAATTAGTGTCGAAAGCAATCCTAATTATTTTCAAGATCCTAATAATTTTTACAGTGTTACAGTGTTGTATTAACAAAGACTACGATGTTGTATTTATAATCTGTAGTAGATAGAACTTTTGGGGTAAAGGTATTTCAAAATGCATCCCATTAAAGCAACGGTAAAATAAAATTTATTGTTATCTTCTGTGATAAACCAATATATTTTTACTTGTAGAAGTGTTAGTCAATTAAGCTAGTAATTGACGATATGAGTGACGTATTGTTTTTTTAAAAGCATTGTCAAATGATAAGAAACAAATGTTAGTGGAACAAATAGTAGTGCAGGAGCTCAGTTGGAAATGCATTGTTTACCATGGCTTGCCACGTGTTGCCAATATAACTGTGAAGGAAATACAAGCGACTTACTAGTAAGGAAATATTTGAACCCAGAAAAGCTAATAAGACCGTGAGTTTTAATTTTGTAAGTCGTGGTTTTTATTAGAAAAATTGATATAGTGAAACAATTAAAATCTACTTTAAATAGTAATATCGTCTAAGCTTTAACAATTTCAGAAAAATCCAGTACCAATTGTTTCCCCATAGAGATATCATCAAAACTGAAACAAACAGGAACTTGCTCTAAGAGACACGTTACGTAGGCCTTTATTTAACGTGTGGATGAAAACTGTTAGTGCATTCCTGGGCTTTATAGTGGCGCAGCAATATATTATTTTACGGTTATTTCCGAATAACCATCAACGCC